>JBBPCZ010000115.1:22285691-22298491 GCA_037974445.1 Brycinus macrolepidotus | reverse complement strand
GGGGGGCGCAAAATCCTCTATTAATACCCTCAATTTATAAGGAAACATTTGTGTTTCTGAAAACTCACACTTTTTAATGTACATCATTAAACATTTTTAGTCTCTTTTTATTGTTCCATTTGTCATAAAATGCAGCTGGCATTTTTAAATGATAAAAAAAATGGTTACTGTTTTGGTATGACAATATGGTTTTTGTGTATTTGGCAGAAAACACAGATATACCAAATGCCCAGAGTTTGTGTGTTAATTGCAATATCCCAAAAACTGTTTTTAAAGCTTGCGCTATGGTATCACTTTGTACAAAGTGCACATTCAAGAAGCTCCCTTTTTCCTTTTAAATGAGTGAAAAACAGAACGTCAGTTAAAGATAAACTTTTAACGAATAAAATTCACTAAAGTGTACAAATGGTGCTGTAAATCCCTTTTTATATAGTTTAAGATGTATTTCACAAGATGTCATTTGGGGGCTCTGTTAAAAGCACATTGTGTAAAGTGCAACTTATTTGTAATTTGTGTGTATTTGATTTTTTTTCCCCTCCCTTTGAAATGAATCTGGATCCTGATGCTGTCCTTTCCATTTCTCTGTTTGATGCTGATGCTAAAGTGCTGATTGAGATGCAGGCAGAAGATTTGAGGCAGAAGAGCTCCCCAGGTCAGGCAAACCAGATGGGTCTGGGCTCAATACAACTTCTACCCTTAAACTGACCGCACTTCAAAATCAAACTAGCTTTACTTTTAACAGAACTTCATGTTAGAATATTTCCTATTATGATTTTGCTTTTGTCTTCTGATTTTATTTCCAAACTGTTAATGTCATTTTTTCCATTCTTCATTATGGGTGAATACAAGGAGCATGTGACCTGTTCACAACTGAATAAGTGAAATGTGGATTGAAGAAAGATAGTATAGTACATAAAAAGTAGCCTTATTCATTTTTAGATTTTCTGTTATAACATTCTAATATTTATTACATTACTGTTATGTTGAAATACTGTTGCTGAACTTTAACTTTGCTAAAACATCTAGTTGACAATACTTTAATAGCAGGACAATACAAAATGAGTAAGTCTCATTAAAAAAGTCAAAATTAGAAAAGAATATTTACATTTCTTCTTAGGTATAATAGACATTATGTGCAGTAATAATTGGATTCCTTTTCTTTTGGCTGTTTCTCCAAGGAAATACTGTTCTTGTTGAATGTTTTAAGTTTCCACTTAAATTTTTGTAATCTTGCACCTTTCAATTGTCTGCTTATTATTTTCATTTTTTTTTTACTCTTTAACATGCAATTCCTTGTTTGGAGAAGAGGAAATTAAATGTAGTGTCAGTAACAAACAGCAACACAACATTTTGACTTATACCATAGAGCAGTGGTCACCAACCTTCCTCCTGGAGATCTACTTTCCTGCAATGTTTCCTGTAATTACAGAATGATATTTGGGTTAAGATGCTTTGGGAAATGCAAACCATAAGTTCTGAAGAATTTAATTAACTGAAGCAGGTGTGGCAGACTAGGACAACATGCATTTGTGAGATCCTGCTGGTGTGGGTTTCCTCTTTTTTTTTCTTCAGTGATTTCAGTCATCTCAGCGTTAAGAGCTCCCCCTTGTGGAGAATGTTCAGACTGACTATGGCTTTATATTGACAAGTGAAGAGCACATTTATCACTCAAAATGCAATGTGATTACATAGCCAGTTAATCACAAACACATTTTCAACTGGGTAATCAGTTATAATCGACATAATCATGACATCCCAACTCTGTAGGAGGGTCGATTTTCAGGACCAGGGTGACTTCTGCCACAGATTTTGATATTAAGACATAATCAGAATAATAGACTTTATTATTTATTTTGGATTGTTAAACTGAGCTTTCAGGCAAAGGCTATTTTAAACACTAAGTAAGGGGTGGCCAACTATTTGGTGCTTTACAGGATTGGAGTGCAACCCTGCTTTAAGTCTACAGTGAATGTACTATTTCATCTGTCACGCTTCTATCTGTACTTTAAAGAATTTAAACATTGAACACTTAGCATTCATTGCACACTGTCAATCTATATGACTGATCAACATTCATTGCTTTTTTTTAATGTTCTTTTTCTGTCATTCAAAAATATTTATACATCTTTTCTTATATTAGAACCTTCTTGCTCTGTATGCGATGTCTTAATTTTAATTGCACTCAAGATCACGGGATATCTATACTCAAGAAAAATTTTTGCTATCATTAAAATTTTTTTAAAATTTTACTTTTCGGTCATTACAATCTACAGAAATGAACAGTGGCCATCTGTTGGCAGGAGCTAAAGACAGTCCTGTGATCTTGAATATGAAATATGCTCATTTTCTTGAAATCCTTTTACTTATGGCAGCATTCAGTATGTGCTTTCATGTGAGTGCCATTATTTGGTATTTCCAAATTGCAATTTTGTTTGATTCACTTTCAGATTTTATCTGTATCATGAATAATTTTTTTTTTGTTTTGCTTTGACTTATGTTCCTCTGAAGATACAACACAGCTTCAGCATGCAAATTATGATTTATCATAAATTTAGGCAGATTTGTCCAGAATTAGAGAGCTGGATTCTCTGACTGTTTCTGGAGTAAAACTCCTTGAATTCCAGTTTGAATTACAATTTGTTGCTGTGTTGTTTGATGAACCACTAAAAGGCTTTAATGGACTCCATTAGTTTTTCTAGTCTACATCTTTCATTAATGTCTCCAGAGGCATGAACATTTAATTTAAAACCCATAACCCATAAGGCAAGACCAACTTTGTCTTTTATCTTGTGCAAATGTGCTATTTGTAGAAATATTTAATGAGGCAACAACTTACCTTCAAAGAGGTTTATGATCTATACTGCCTTTTTAGTGTTTTCCTTTTAGTTTTCACTGTTAGGTTTGAAATAGCCCTATTTTATTTTGTTATTATTTCTTACTAGCCACCTTTTAACCAGCTTTTATTGTCATTTCTCTTCTCCAAACCTTTGCAGCAATTGAAGGGTTGATCAGTAAGAGAATATCACATGTCTGCTAGGGGTGGTGACCACTAGAGCAAGCTCTTTTTATGAAACCTAGAAGCAGTACAACCAATAAGAGTGCATGTGTTCGCTCTAGATCCATTCCATAAGCACATGGCAGGACCCATCATACCACGATTCCAACTCAACAGCCTCAACCAGCTGGCAACCCTGCTCTGTTACCTGCATGCGAGGAAAGCTAGTTAGTTTCCAGAGTCCCTGCAAACCTATCACCTGATGGGGCCTTCCAGTCAACATCCCAGAGCAATGAAACAACTCTCCAGCTGCCAAAGGCCATTTTAGACCTTCATGCATCACTGGGGTTGGAGTTGTACAGTTTTATCAGCCTCTGTGGCTTTACTGGCATTACAGCTCCCATCCCATTCCAAACTGTGGTGGCCCACAATTACTGCTTCAGCATGACAAGAAGTGGGGGGAAATGATAAAGAGTTAATTTAATATTGTAAAGCTTAAGCTGAACTGCATAAGCATGACCTAAGGTCACTAGTGGGGAACCATAGGGAGCACTTAAGATCATACAGCCAACAGTTGATGAGGGTGTTTTATTGGAGGCTTTTTTCTACTGCTGCTTTTAAGAGCATTAGCATTATTCACTCTTGCTTCAGTGCCTTACAATTCCCCTCACATTGCCTACCATTAAATGAAAAAAGCTTTTGACTCACAGGTACTCTGCAAATTGGAGTATCAAAGAAATCTATTCACACAACTTATCTTCTATCATATTCTGTTTTTACAAAACCTTCTTGCAGACTGCCTGTAATTCAAACTCTCATGGAGGCAGACTGTTAAAGTGCAGCTCTAATTGCTTATTTGCCTTTGTTTTTATGACTGTGGAGCCAGATGCATAGAAACAGTTTCACTTTGCACATTTGCTGGCCCACTGATTTCCTCATGTTCTTTTGGGCCACAGTTGTCTTAGTCATGTCTTAGTAATGTCTCTACTCTGCCTGTCCCTGCCCTCTCCTTTTGCATCGGGCCCCTGTGAAATCACCCGGCCAATGAGATGAGAACACTGCCCATTAACCCGCTCTGACCCGATCAGTCAAATTGTGCACTGTCTTACTGAGCTGTGCAAGTTAATGGCTGCTGCTGGCCTCTGCTTGGTTCCATCCCAGAGTGAAAGAGTTAAACAGAGGTGAGGCTAAGAAGTGTGTTTACTAATGCTGGAGTCCTGCTGTCATTGTTGTGTTTTATAGAAGCAAGCCTTCCCGGAGAAGATATTGTTGATGACAATAAGAGCTGCCACTGTGAGTTTGTCCCACAAGATTTAACGCCAGGAATCAAAGTTACCATCAGGGCTGTGTGGTAAGCAACAAGGAGCATCACAAAATGCAAAACTGACATTGGAAGTTAACATGCAAATAGCACCAAGTCTTAAAAGTAAAGGTGCCGAAAGGTAGCATTGGTGCATTGGCATTGAACAGGCTTTTCCAACGAGAAGTTAATGGTTTGTAGGAATTGTAGGAAGTTCATGAGACTGATGAAAATTGAATTACATTTTAAAAACATAAATTAAAACAAGCAAAATGTCACAGTTCATTTTCTGTTACAGAAAAATTTGATAGGAATAATTACTGAATGGATCATAAATGTACAAATATTAAAAGGTTTCATTTAGTGTTTCTTGAAGGCAGGCAATTTAGTTTAAAGGGGTTCAGGTGAAATAAAAGTTTGGGAACTCCTGCCATAGAAGAACCACCTTTGGCCCCCTAAAGAACCTTTTAAAGACATTTCTTTCAGCATTTTTTTATCTAATATTTAGCATACGGTCACAATAATTCAGGCATCATTCTGTACTGAGCAAAATGGCAGAAAACCTGTTTCGAAAGAAAAGACCCTTATAAATATCAATGAATTTTCTGTTTATTTGTAAGTGAAGGGAAAATCATCAAAATGATCCTCTGCGGTCATTGATTATACACTACAGATGCAGAAGACCAGGCAGTAAAGAATTACTCATGCATTGAAATGTATCGCGTCATACGATACACATCATACACACTTTAGAAATGAAGTCAAGGGAATTCTGCTAATTGTGGTGAAGTTAGCACAGCAGGTTAGGTTAGCAAGAGCCAAAACATGATGGAGATAGAAGTTTCTCTGTGCCATCTTCCACCCTTGGGTGGAAGTGATCCCAGTTTTTACTTTCATATCTTAACTTAACTGTACCATGTTAATGCTGATGTATTGACAATGAACTGTGTGTGTGTTCTGGAGCTGCATTAACACATGATGTACAAATTCTTTGTCTCTGCAGCATTATGAGGTTTATGGTGTCAAAGCGAAAGTTTAAGGAGAGTCTACGGCCTTACGATGTGATGGATGTTATTGAGCAGTATTCAGCTGGACACCTAGACATGTTGGCCAGGATTAAAAATCTGCAGTCCAGGCAAGACCAGACACAAAACCTAAATGTCCAAAGGGGAGGGTTTCTCCCCTCTTCTTTTTTTCTTTCTTTCTGTTCTATTCTCCCATTCCTCTCTTCTGTCCTATCTTTCTTTGTCCAGCAAACCATACCCGCACGCATACATGCACAGGCAACACTATAACACTATTTGGAGCTGTGCCTTCAGTCGTTACTATTGTATAACACAAATTTTCTTGCATGTCCCCCTTTTTCTGAGTGTTTCATAGTTTGTGTATTTTCGGGTTTGATCTTTTTTTTTTCCAGAACAATGTGACATTGCATTTCCCCCCGTACTCCATACACTTAGATCCAAAACTGTCCTCCCAGTTTCACAGTGTCTGGTGTGTGCCAGGTTTGTCATGTTGTGATGTTTCGTGTGTTCACCCACCATAGAAGGACTTCACTGGCAAAATTCATCTTCAGGTTATTTACTATGGTCAGTCTAAGAGTGGACAAATCCCTTAGAGTAGGAACAACAGGAACAACCAATCTCTCTGACATTCAGCTTTCACTTTATCTCATTTAAGAGCAACTCCATTCAAACCCATCAATAAGGACTATGCCTATGTATGTGTATATATATTGTATTGTGATTTAACAAAGTGATTCAATGCAGTCTGTAAATATATTCCTGCTTTTGGAGCATACTTATGATGTCATGTCACACTTTCAGTCTAAAAATCTTGCTCCAGTGTCATGGCAAGATCACGGCATCACTTAGATCCTTTTAAAGAGCTGAAACTTGTGGAAACAACCGTTTGGCTGTTTACTCAGTAAAGTATGTCTGGAATATATTTTCATTCACTTGTCCTTGTGTCTCTTTTCCTGTTGGAATTTCTTTTTTTGTTGGTTTGTTGTATGTTTGTTCCCCCTCCTCTCCGTGCTGATGTGCCCATGGCCCTGACGTTTGTGCTGGTCCGTGTCACGTCATTCTGCATTGTGCTGTCCTCTCCTCTATTTGCTTTGCCAGGATAGATATGATATTGGGTCCTCCAGGTCCCACCACTCCCCGCCATAAGAAGTATTCAACCAAAGGAACCAAAGAGTCGCCCCAGTTCTCACCTAGGTTAGGACGCACCAAACTGCATCTCTTGCTCGCATTAGAGCTCTATTCTAATTTCTTCTGGGTGTGCTGGCCGGAAAAAAAAGAAAACAACCTGTTTTTGCTTCAGACTACATAACTGGTAGAACGTTACTTCCTAGGCTGCTCAGATACCACAGACAGCCCAAAAGAGTTTATCATTCTTTCTAACAGAGGTGAGTAAAGTACCCTTGCTCCAGTAAAGATAAATATAAGTTTTTTGAGTAGTACCAGGATATTTGTATATAAAAAAGGATAAACCTTAAAAGTGAGACCAATGCTGTCACCCTTGTTAGTCACTGGTTATTGTTATTTTATGAGAAATCAAAATCTGTGAAATGTATTAATCCCAGAGGACATTACTTGTTATTATTATCTTTTTATTACTAGTTACTATTATAATTAGTGCACTGGTAAATAAAATGTGTTCTCTGTAGGCGATGTGCACTTATTTTCACTTCAACAATCAACAAAACTTTTAATTTGAGGGTGTTCGGACTTTTGCATATGACTGTACACATAACAGTAAATGGAGCTATGGAACTAGTTTCTACCCACCTCTGATTTCTTAGCACCTGAAAGTTACTTAGTGATGGTTATTTGATGAATATTATACATTTTAGCATTTCAATTAACCTGGGTATTAATCATTGCTGAGGGTAGCTGCTGGTTCAGTAGCTAATTAATTAATTTAAATTCCATTGTTTGTTGTAACTGAGCATACCATGTGTCTGTGTTTTCCATACACAATCAATTTAACATACACAGACCACTGACACACCACAATTTCAACAGGAATTGTAAAAATCAGATACGATGCAGGTAAGTAGCTAGTTGTAGCTGAATAAAAACAGGTTGAGCTGGATTGCTTGCATTGCTGTATGAAATGTACAATCTGGATCGAGCAAAATGCAGCCAAGGTGCCTATGACCGAATAGTATTATTATTTCTTTACTTATGCATGCTGGCATGACAGGTTACATGGGCATGCCACATAATGCACAAAGATCATTTTAAGATGTCTGAGAATCAGACATACGTAGGTAAGCTCATTTTTTGTTGATCTGTTAAGCTTTTTGTTGATTCATTGGTTAGTTCAAGAAAACCTGGTGCTTCAATGTATTAACTGAAGCAGACTCTGATTACAGTGTAAATGGGAATGTTCTAGGCAAAGCCTAACATGATAAATAAGATGTGCATCTTATTTAAATATTTTGTTTAGTCATTTTGAATAATGTGTCGAATACATACGCTAAAGGTAACACATATGATTTGCCTATATGTATATATGTGTCTATGAATTTCATATATACACCTCAACAAATTCATATCTTACATATGAATTTAAAAAATAATAAGCTACTTAAATTTGATACTTTAGACTCTCATCATTTTGTACCTTCACTGACACATTGTTCAAATGCGATATGACAATGCAAATATAAAGATTTAGTCCTTCTGGTGGGCCTGGCTTTCTCTTTTTTCCATCTCTCTCTATCTTTCTCTGGACATACCTCTTCATACCATACCCCACCATTCTGCATGCTCTCATTCACATCTATAATGTTCTGCACTTGGCAGAGAGGTAGCGCAGGAGTGCGGGATCTACTCATGTCTCCTACCTCCTCCTATTCTACTTTTCTGTATGTTACTGTTTGAATTTCTACTGTTTAATCCTTACCACCTTTTAAAAACTGCACATTTTCTGGTACAGTTTCTCCTAACATTACTTGTACATTGTCAGCTGATATAGGATGTAATGCTATATTCTAGACGTTGTCTCTCTTTGCTGTGACTGCTAGAGTGGACCAGATTGTGGGTAGAGGTGCTCAAATCGCAGACAAGGACCGTCCCAAAAGCACCACCGAAGCAGAAATCGCAGAGGACCCAAGCATGATGGGAAGACTTGTAAAAGTAGAGAAACAGGTCACTAATGTTTATTAAGGCTGGCCTGACAAAGCTGGTTGTTTTATGTAGAGTGTGAATTATACAATGAGAGTCTGCTTTTTCCCACTGTGGTTGCCCTACAGTGCAAAAAAAAGAAGTATTTGCAAGTAAAAACATTTTAAATCTGGTCAAAATCTAGAATGTTTTCACTAGTTGTTTGTCTAGTAATCAAGTAAAATAGTTATAATCTATTAGCTGATCATTTAGTCTTGATATATGACTTAAGTGTGTAAAAATGTCTAAAACCAGTTTAAATAATGGAATATTCTTATAACAATCTTAAAAAAGAAACAGATATATTGATTAAAAGTTTTTGCAGGGTAGCATAATGCAGGCTCGTGTTTCAGTGAACTGCAGTATGATGCTCATTAAATTTTCTTGCTCCCCTATTTTAATCTATAACTTAGTCCATCACCCCAAATACACAAATACACAGTACAATACAATGTAAAGTACACAACACATTATCGAACAAATACCAATGCCAGACCATACTCAAACGGCACATTCATACTATCCTCATTAGACATAAAATTTGGTGCTCGAATAGTAATATGGAAAGAAAATGCACATAAAGGTAGTCTACAATATTACCATCTACACCAGTCAGCTTTAACGTTAAACCATCTGCATAATATTGTGTAGGTCTCCCTCATTAGAACTCAAAGCATGGACTCCACAAGACCTCAAAAGATGTGCTGTGGTATCTGTCATTATGTCCTGTATGTTGTGAGGTGGGGCCTCCATGAATTGAACTAGTTAGTCCAACACATCTTAAAGATGCTCAATCAGATTCGGGCAAGTTTGGAGGCCAAATCCACATCTTGAACTATTTGTCATGTTCCTCAAACCACTCCTCAATAATTTTTTTGCAGCATGGCAGGATGCATGAAATTGCTGAAAGAGGAAACTGCCATTAGGGAATACTGTTGTCAGGAAGGGGTGTACTTGGTCTGCAACAATGTTTATGCCAAGATCCAAGGTTTCTCAGAAGAATATTGCCCAGAGCTTTCAATAGTCCGTTCTTGTGCCATCTGTTCCCCAGGTAACTGATGCATAAGCACCCTCATAATGTAAAAGAAAACCTGACCAGGTCATCGTCTTCCACTGCTCCATTTCTCCAGTTATGATGCTCACCTAAACATGGTTGTAGACCAAACACACCCCTTCATGGCTGCGTCACGCCACACTGTACACTTTGCCAGGAACTGTTAGAGGGACATGACAAAAAGTTCATAGTGTTGACTTTAACTTCCAAATTCCTCAGATCTCAATCTGTTTGAGCATCTATGGGACAAACCAGTCCCATCCATGCGGGTCCCACCTCACAACTTACAAGATATAAAGGATCTGCTACTAACGTCTTGATGCCAAATAACACAGCACACCTCCAGAGGTCTTGTGGAGTCCACGTCTCACCAGCTCAGAGTTGTTTTGGCAGTGCGAGGGGTAAATACAAAATATTGGACTGGTAGTTTTAATGTAATGATCAGTGCACACTCAGACAAACCTCTGCATAAGTAACATACAAGTACAGTTTGAAGTAAACATATAAATATGAGCCCTTGCTAGATGACTTGCAACTTGTCAATTAGTGTGAAAGAATTATTTAATGAGTTAAAGCAATAGCTCAGCATAAAATGTAATGTATGCTATTTTTGACATATCACAGATGCAGGTGATCATCCAAAACATGTTCGGAGTCCACGCTTTGCCTCTTTACTTGCACTGCAACTGCAAGGCTAACCGTGTTAAACACTAAGTCAATAGTCCTCCAGATTGTTTCCAGAAATACAGTACATACTCCAAACTTCACTCAGCCTGCTCAAACCACAAAGTAGCACAGGATTGTCGATGTAATTTAGGACACAGTATGACGTCAATGTGTAGCCAAACACTGTGGGCAGATGTTTTATACAACAGGATCACATGACAAGAAGAAGTGCTGATTCAGAATCATTTTTGTGGCAACAACCATCATACAGTAAATATGGAGCTGTCTGAAATGGCTGTCCATAGTGCTGAAGTTTTGTTTATTTTTATAGCTCACAGTACGGTGTCTTAAACCACATCTACAAGTTTTGGGGATGTGTTTAGAACTATATAAATCATTTCAAGTAGTTTTACATTATGATTTATCTATTAATAAACATAAGTTCTCCAAACAACCTACCCAAAATTATTGAGTTTTAGCTGTGTTTTAATGCTGAGTTTAAGGCCGCATTATCTCTAACTGTACTATTCCACAGGTGATGTCAATGGAAAGGAAACTCGACTTCCTAGTGAACGTCTACATTCAGCGAATGGGAATCCCACAGTCTGAGACAGACGCCTACTTTGGGTCTAAGGAGCCCGACCCAGCCCCACCATACCATAGCCCAGTCGACCACATGGAGAAGTCCGGGTCGATTACTAAAATCATCCGTTCCAACAGCTCCGCTGGTCAGAAGAACTTTGACCCGCCTCCCTCCACTTGTGTCAACCAGAGCCACTGCCATCCCTCCACCTCCTGGCACCCCCACGCCCTTCCTGAACCCCCTCCACGCAGCCAGGGCACCTCCCCTGTGGGTGACCCCTCTTTGGTACGTATCCCACCTCCACCAGCCCATGAGCGTTCCTCTGGTGGACATAACACCGGGTCCCGAGGTGCCGGGCAGCACCACTCTCGCGGGAATGGGCTGGAGGAGGGAAAGCCTGGAGGTCTGTCCCAGCAGCAGGCAGGTGCTGAGAGCGACACCTCAATATCCATCCCCTCAGTGGATCATGAGGAGCTAGAGCGCTCTTTTAGTGGCTTCAGCATCTCCCAGTCAAAGGAGAACCTGGACTTTCTCAACAACACCTACTTCAGCGGGGTGGCACGCTGCTCTAAAGTGAGACCCTACATCGCAGAGGGCGAGTCCGACACAGACTCAGACCTCTGCGCCCCTTCGCCTCACTCTGCCACTGGAGAGGGAGCATATGGAGACAGGGGTTGGTCTGCTGCAAAGTAAGTCTTAGAGTAAGCTTTCAAAGTGAAATTCACTTGGTGTGGCATCCTCTGAAACCAAACATGTTGGGAGACTTGTCAAAAAAGCTGTATTTGTCGTCTTTAAAATCAGTGCTACGTCTTACAGATACAGCTGCAAAATGAGTACCAGAATGTTGGTGGTAATGACAACTGCCAAAGTGTGAAACTTTCTGGTACTTGCGATATTTCTTGGACACCTTGTACTGGTACATGCAGCTGTTACCTTTAAAGGTGCCACCAGTCATTTCTTCTTTCAAGAGACACACATCTGTTCATCAGCCATCTCTCCTAAACAAAGCTGGAAGTGAGAGGAAAGCACAAGGAAAGACCAGATAGATGAAAAGGGTTGAGTAAAATAGTTTCCATCTTAAAGCATACACTATTCATCACTTAAAAGACACAAGTCCGCTCTCATGTGTCCATCCCTTACGCTAATGTTTGTCACTCACTTACAGGTGATCAGTTCGATCTGATTTCTTATTAAAACAAGAATGGATCCCCTTTGTCCACATTAGCCCATGAATGTACTTCACAACATGATAGCTTAACAGCTTACCAAAATCAGTTTTCTATGTTCATCAGACCACTTTAATAGTATCTTTACAAACAATATCACACTGTACTCCTCTAGCAAAACGTAAGAGTTTCACTCTAATTATATACGAAACACTTTTACAGTGTCTCAAGTTTACAACATTTTTATCTAATCTCTAGTTTTAATAATTTGCATCAAACAAAGACATTTAAAGGGGATGTATGTTTGCAGTTTATTTTATACTATGAACTACAACAGCTTTGAGAGAGGTTTAAAATAAGCTTAATATTTTATGCAGATTCTCTTTTCTTTTTATAAAGAGAACCTCTAAAGTAGTCTCTAAGTATAATATGTATAAACTATTAACTATGAAATTAATGACATCTCTTCAACAAATCAAAGTTTATGCCTCACAGTCACATCACATCAGTCACGGGATGTCGTTTTCACCTTCATGGTGCTGAAACATCAGAAAATCAGAGTCCATCTAAATTAAAGTACAGATTCCTAAACAATTAACTGATTAACTTTAAAATCTGGTTAATTTTAACAAGACATGTAAGAAGCATATTTTGCCATGTATAGTCAGTTCACTGTCTGATCGATTGTCTTTGCTTTTACCTACCACACACCATAGACCCCGGAACCATTATAGGCCCCGGAACCATTTTTTCCCTCCCGGACAACAATCGAGACGTAGAGAGCAGCGTGGGGGGGGGGGGGGGGGGGGGGGGGGGGGGGGGGGGGGGGGGGGGGGGGGGGGGGGGGGGGGGGGGGGGGGG
>JBBPCZ010000115.1:22274076-22285591 GCA_037974445.1 Brycinus macrolepidotus | reverse complement strand
TCCTGCGCACAAAACACCCTCAACCCCCCCGTCAACCCCCCCCCCCCCCGAATAACAGCTGAGACATAGAGCCCTGCGTCCCCCCACATTAAAAATGCTTCCGGTGTCCATACAACACACACACATTCTAATATAATGTTGCATCAAATTTGTTTGAAAGTTTGAAACTGTAACCTTTTACTGGTTAAAAGGGGCAAGACATTTGCATTAAGCAGTAAATTCTTTACTACACACTTGTACTGATCTTGCACGACTCTGAGGACAGTTTTATTTGCCACAAGGAAGTGTCAGTTGCCCAGTTCAGAATGCACACTGCATATTTCCCCATCTTCTCCAAATTCATGCAATTACAGATACTAATATACTACTTCCCTTGCAGCGTTATCAACATAGTCAACACGCTTGGAGGAGAACGTGTAGAACTCAATTCTTCCTCTCAACAGTTTAGATGCCAAATACCTGGTACATTATTTAATGAGGGGGAGAGTCCTGACGATGGGAACATGGCTATTTGTGGTCTCAAAATCCTTCAGCAGTAAATAGTAAATAGCACAACTGGGATTTAAACCCAACACCTTTTACAGCACATACATACTTCTTGGTCTATTTCATGCTTGTGCACATGCACATGCCATGCAAGAACTGGTTGTAAAGCATATTTCCATCCTGTTACCTACATTGCGTCACTTACTGCTGAACCTATGTTATGTTTTTGAAGTGCACCTCCAAAGAGCACGGTTTAGTTTGCACCATTTTGTCTTCCATCTAGGCTGAGTTCATAGATCTAACACCCACAACTCTCAGAAACTCTCTTTACTGCTGTTCCAACGACTCCACCACAGACAAGGGTTCTAGAAATGAAGGGATTTCTCAATATCTGGAACAGTAATAAAGTGAGTATTTAAACTGATGCATACTAAATAAATCATGTGATTTTCAGATTTGAGCTTGGTCAAGCTTGTAAAAGTCAGAACGCACAGCGAAGGAAACATTATGCAGGCCTTAACTTACTGATGCATATGGAATGCTCAATAGACATTTCTCACTTGTCCATTAAGAAAGAGCGATAGGATTGTTGTAAAACCATGTAAAAAGCTCAAATGCATTTTGAGCAAACAGACACAAGTCTAAAAGGTGTCTTGGTGTATAACACACCTTAGAAATATCCGTCATAGTTAATGACTTATGTTTTTATCGCATATCTTACCATCACAGCTGCCTTGCTTGGTTTAAAGAAAAAAAATGATTTTTTTTCCAAAGAATATACTGTATTTTGCTAATTTGCCTTGGGTGTAATGATAACGCAGATGCGAAGTTTTGTCCATGTTTTCTGTTGTATAAGTGTCTTCTTGCTGCAAAATCTGTTCTGAACACGCAACGTGCTTGTGAATGTATTTTTGAATGCTGTCGCACACACACACACACACACACACAGACACACACACATAGTACTTTGTTTTCAACTGAGAAGAAACCACTGTCAAGTGTTGAATTATCTTCACTCTAGGACTGGCAGGCATAGACAACCATGATTCTCATGAGTCACAAATAGATTGTAGTTTGATTACATAAGAAAGAACTAGGGGTGTCACAATTGATTATATTAGAGATTTAATAATCTGCTGATTACTTTGACGATTAAGTGAGTGATCTGTATTTTTAATTAGTACAAACAACAAAAAACTGAACTTAATGTGCAAACATTTAGTAACAGTAAACATTTATTTTCATTTTATATACATTAAATTACAGCTGCAAATGTAAGTGCATTGGGGAGATCCTGTTGGTGTGGGTTTTGTCTCTTTCAGTGGTGCTCAAAAAATTTATTTGATCGCTAACATTGCCTCCTTGTGGTGAATGTTTAGACTGCTGAACATGGCTTCATAATGACCTGCAGATACCCTGTATGTCATTCCAACAGCAATTAGATTACTAAGCCATTTCATCAAGAATGTATATTTTAATAAATTAATTTTTCAATCGAGGAATCAATTTTCAGCTGAGACAGAACCTACATTTTTAGCCTACACTGATTTTTAAGGCTGTGGACACACCTAGCTGACCGTCAGCTGTCAGATGCCATCAGGCCGTTAGTGAACATTTGGGGTCAGTAATTTGCTTGATCATGGTCATACTAGGGAGTGCACAAGGATAGACACTAAAAACGGCACTCTCAAGAGGGCACACAGAGAATAGTCTTATTTTTACACTCCTGTCTCTGAATTTTTAAAACGTTATAGCCTGCACTGTTTTATGCAAGAATGTTAAGCTCATGTGAGATGACCACCAGTTATAGGTTGCAGTGTGTATGAGCACAAATTTTCACAGGAGATGAGGAAATAGCGACCTAACTGAAGGCAGTAATAACTCATACATAGTTGGCGCTTCTTATTCAACATCTGCTTGGTGCTTCCGTAGGCTGTGGCATTTTGATTTGCTGTTGGATTTGGACATGCCTAAATTGTAATATATTTGCATCATCATAAGTTTTACATGATCTCGGGCCAGTTAATGGAATCAAACTTGTAATTCCTTACAAAGAACAAAAACTTTGGCACAGAACAGTGCTATGTGCCTAACGGCCGCATTAGATTCTCACTACATCTCGGAACATGGCTGTCTATCTCTGCCAAAGCCAGAAAACACAAAGGACTCTGCAGAAGACTGATACAGAGATAGAGCAATACTTCACGCATGTCATGTATCTTGCAAGCCTTATGTTTTCTTTTCTACTGATGTCTCAAGTGGCAATTACATGATTTAAGTTTACATTTTTTTAAATATATATATATTTTAAAATAGCCAAGCTTTCAGCAGAATAAAACACACTGTTGTCCTTGCAGAGTCTGTAAGTTTAATGCAATTGTTTCAAAGACACCATGGTAAAGTTTACATTGTGTTGAAGGTCTCCTGTCATATCCATGATTGTTTTCCACAAAAAAGGCACTATTTCTTTTGTTGTCTTTTACTTTGAGGGAAAAAAAATGCTTGCCAGCATGTTTTAAACCGCTGAATGCCATAAATATAGCTTTTGATTATCATGTAGCATACCCCCCTGTGTAGTCACTCCAATCCATGGACCCATGGGAATTGTATAATAAACTTTGTATTATTAAACAGCTTTGTGTTACTGTGCTTTGTAGGATCTCCTCTGATCCTAAACTGGAGGTCGTACCAGAAAAGTAAGAGGAGTAATGTTTATGGTTTATCATCCCAAGCAGAGTTGACGCTGTAATAACTAATAATTGATGCTGTCTAATTCAAATTTAGCAACAGAGTGACGGTGTCTGTAGGACAGGTTAGGGTCCTTCTGGTTATTTTTAGATGGAGAACAGAGTTGAGACAGATTAAAGGTTCAGCACAGAGTACATCCCCATGCTTTGATGGTACCTTATGTGTGAACTTGAGTGTTTTTTTTTGGTATGAGTCATACAGAACTGGATGAGCACACAAGCTGATCTGTCCTTGACACATCCACAGAGGCAAGCTGAAATGCACATTATTATTGATGTTTGGTTTTATGCTCTGGTACACTGCGAGTCCCACAGGTAATCTGCTTTTGAGAAACCTGAGAAGGCATATCGACATGTGACACTTTCCTTTTTTATCCTTGTACTTTTATCCTTGTCCTTTCACTTTACAACTTCATCCATCAAGTAAACCTTTTCTTTTCACCTGCAGCAGACAAGAGGCAAGCTTCTGTATTGAATTCTATTTCACTCTTGTTAACAGCATTTAAATGGAGTCAAAGCAGTTGCACCTCTGTGTACAAGGTTGTAGGAGTTTACGTGTTTTGTTCTGTTATGATTATCTCTGAAATGGTTAATTCTGCAAATATAAATTAGAGCACAAAAATGCCATAAAACAGTGTGGAAAAAAAGTATAAAACAGTGTGTTATCATTGCATAAGTGGCCTTAACTTTAACTTTAAATTAACCTTAACATATACATTTTAGATCAACATGATCAGCATGTAGTGATGAACTACCAAACTGATATGCCATATTTCCCAACATTTATGTCAAATACAAATGCCACTAAAAAGCGTAAGCAGATAAAATCGGTAAAATGCAGTTTGGTTCAACACCGCTTCAATCAGTGGGGCTTCACAGGATTAGATTTGCATGTTGTAAATAGTGGATGTTGCACAGTTTAATTATATTTTGTGGGGCAATTACACTTGGACTGTAATTTGTGGGATCTTTTGAAACATTTAGTCCAGAGATTTCCAATTCAGCCAGTGTGGACCCTGAAATAATCTGGATTTGTGTTCTGTTCCAACTCCCAACACACCTTAGCCTGGTAATCTGAACGCTGCAAAATTGTGATTATCTGGTTTAGATGGAAACTATAGTAAAAGCAATTCATAATCTAAGTCAGCGTGGATATAAATAACTGCAGAGTGCACATGAAGAGTTACTCACACACAGAAAAATGAACATATCACTCCAATATTGGCAGCACTTTGTTGGCTTCCTGTTGAATAAAGAATGGACTAAGAAAAAAAAAATCTGTTTTAAAAGCCATTAATGGATTTGCACCATCTTACATGTCAGAGTGTCTGAATATGTTCTACAATGGTCTGTAAATACAGGATTAAAACACAAAAAAGTAGTGAGGCTGCATTATTTGTATATGCTCCTAAACTGTGAAACTCTATCTCAAAATATATACATTCATGAAGCATCCTCAGTTTAACATTACTCAGTTTTGCTTTTCCATATCGTTCAACATTACTTGTTTTAATATTTTCTTCTATTTATTTCTCACTTTATATATTTCAACTGATTGCTTTACTTATTGTGCTATTAGCAATCTTTATTTTTAAAAAATAGAATGATGTAGAATTCTTAATTCTCTAACCCTCCGTTTTGCTCTGGGTTCATGGGGCTTTTATTTTGACTGGCTGAACTACTCCCTTTCTTACTCTTCACTTTGGTTTGTCCCAAGACTTCAATTAGACTCTCCTGTTCCTTGTTTGTCCCTCCTTTAAGCCACCTCTGTGATGAGGCTGGTGGCTGTTCAGCCTCACTCTTGCCCTCTCATTCTGTCCCCTTTTGTATTGTGTGTTTGTCCGTCTGGTTCCTTTTTAGTTTTGGTTTCTAGTTCTGTTATGCCTGGCTTGTGCTGCCCTTTTGTGTGAAATTTCCCTAGGCTATGGAAGTCTTCTACTTCCTAAGGCTTTGTGGTTCATGCCAGCCTCGCCATTCAGGACCTCATTTGTTGTGTTTGCTGTGTGCAGGCCTCTCTGATCAGAAACATGCGGCCTGCCCACTCTCTGAGGTTGTAGACGGGCCTCTCTTCGAACCTTGAGTAGTTGATTGGCACAGGCCTCCCCTCAGCAGTAACGGCTCCCTCCTGCGAAATCTGATGGCCTCACCTGTCGGTGAACCCCTGGTGCCTTGTGTAGCATCTGTGCTTGTGTGATTCCTGTATGTGTCACCGTAAGGGCCTTTGCCCATCTGATTCTAGTGTGTTGCTGTGAGGGTCTTTGTACGTCTGATCCCTGTATTGTTACCCCTTACTGCACAAGCCAGCCCATTTCTGTTTGCTGTTGTTTTCACGTTTCTCACAATAAACCAGATACCAAAACTCACTTTCGTGTTCTGACACCCACGACCTCACATGACGCATTCCAGAAAGTATTTCAGTAAGGTATTTGAAGTATGTAGCTTTATTGATTATTAAAGGTGAGACAGTACAGGTGAAGAGGGTAATTTTTTAAACACGGTGGATTTTTTGCCAGTCAGCTACTGATTCTTACAGAAGCTGTTTTTGTGTAAAAATTGTATAAATGTATATTTAGAGATGCAAACGAGATACTGTGTTCTTCAATATATTGCAACAAACTAATCTGACCATATTAGAATGAAAATGTTTTTCATTGTGAAGGCACACTCCAGAGAAAGGATTTTACAAAAAAATATGTGAATCTAGTTATTGTATTGTTCAAACAAACAATACCCCAAAAAAACTGCACTGTTTTTCTAAAATGAGTGATATTACAGAATCATTCAGTAAGAGCCTTCAGACTAGGGCTAAGAACAAACGTAAAATTTCATGAATGCAAGTGTTTTAGAAGCAGATATTTTTGGTTCTGATTTTGAGAAAACACTTTAAAGTGTGTGTCTCAGAACTGCATCACTCAGTGAGACCTCAGATGACACGCATCATTTTGTAGAAATGCTGTCATTAGGACAAAGGAAATAGACATATTTGCATACTGTATTTAGATTCTGCTGGACACAAGCTTTTAGTGATATCAGACTGCAACACCTTCTGGCACAAGCAGTTCTGGGAGAAGCAGTTCTGAGCTGTGCCTCTCACAGCCACCTGAAACTCTACATACGTTCAATACAAGCGCTTGGACTGTGTTCTTACCTTTGTTTACTCGACTACGACTCTGGTTTGCCCCTGATTTGTATCATTTTTGGATGAGACTAATTGTGTTTTGGGACTTTATTAAAATCTTCTCCTCATTGTGCGCCTCACTCTCTCCCATATATCACAATGACGGTGGAGCATGGTGGAGATAAACCTTTTGTACAATACAGTTACACAAGAGTGAATCAAGAAAACATGCTAAATATATTTCTGTTGGGCTTTGATATTTTTTTTAACACTTTCAGAGCAGACATGTCACGGATTTATCAAAATATCTGAAAAATATATATCTGAAAAATGGCTGATGAAACCAAAATTGTGATTTCTGTGAGTTGTGAAATACATAAATATATGAATACTTAATGTAATATAAAAATATTAAAATTTGGCTGATGAACATCTGGCACTGATGAAAACTGTATATGAATGAAAGCAAATAAGCCCGCGCCGTGCCTGCTGGAGTCAGATATTATGTGAATACGCTGCTGAAGGGGTCAGCATGTCCCAGATTAACTGATTGGGGGCCGAGTGTTTCATTCTGTGTTAAAAGCCAGGCTCCTTTCTCTGGGGTAGTTCTCTAATGGACACATATGCGTGTGTCTCTTAAGGTGGGACGCTGGGGGAAAGGAGACTAGCAGAGGGAGGAAAGCTGTGCATATGAAAAAGAGAAATGGTCAAGCAGGCAGGCTGTTTGAAGACACTGAGGGTAGGAGAGTTCAGAATTTCAGTTTCTGCCATGTGCTCTGCCTTAAATGCAAGAAAGGAATGATACAGATCTCATGGTACTCTCTATCAGACTGTTAGTGATGCTGATGCTTTAGTGTTTTCTCTGAAAGAGCAGTAAAAAATGACCTCTGTCTCCATGACTCCATATCTCCTCAAGATTTATGAGCATTTTCAGGCTCTCGAGGGAAACCAGCTTGGAAAGGAAGCGATCGTGAAACTTTTGAGGAAGAAAGAAAAACATTCTGAGCACTTTTCAGCCTCTGAACAATTCCTCAGAGAGGCTGTCAAGCTTTTACAGAATGCAGGAATAGAAAGCTTGAGTCATCACACCCTGCCCTCCCTCTATTGTTTTCCTCTGTTGGGCTTTCTCATGGCGTTTATCTGCTGCAAGGTAAAACTTTTGTCTGACAACATTCTGCAGTTCTGAAGAATGAAATACTGTTCTGTGGGGTAAAATAAGTAACTGTGAATAGAATAAAAAATAATTAATTCTTAAATAAATGCATATATCTAAATTTAGACATAGCTGAGACATCACCTGAGGGACCAGAATTATAATTGTGGGTAATTAAGTTTTAAAGTGCTAATTATATAGGTTATGTTAATCACATTAATTACATTATACATCTCCTTGCTGTCATGCAGTCTCAGTGAAATGTGTGTTGTCTTAATGAAAGTGGTGTGTTAACTATGGTAATTAAAAATTAAGATGCAAAATGAGACTGTAATTTATGAGAGATGCCTTTTTAGCAATTTCATAGCAGCCTACAAGTGCACATACAAGTTAGAATATATAAAGTAAGAAAAGAAATGATTCTTCTCTTTCAATGAAAATAAAACAAACAAATAAATATTCATATTATTATGCATCTGACATATTGAATGTAGACATGTAGAATGTTTTTGCATTGTCATTTGTGTTTTGCTGCAGCTTTACAATATATATGTATATATATATATAAAATAATGTGCCATTGTAAATGTATTTTGTTATACTTATGTGTCAGTTTCTGTCAGTTCCTTCATTGTAATATATATATATATAGCACACAAATCTACACTAAATTAATTAGATCTAATCTCCGATATAAGATTATGAAAAGCACAATGAACTACTGTAATGTACCTGATAAAGCTGTTAAGTGCTTTGCAGTAATAAAATTCAGCAATAAATCAGACTGTTATATCCACACAATTATCATAGGACAACTTTAAATTATTGATGAAATAAATGATAGCTTTCAGTTATGAAACCCATCTGGGCAGCCACTGGACAGTCTGTCCTGTTTATACATGAATTGTGTCAGGGTAGCCTAACACATAATTTCTCTGCAAAATCATCTTAGCTCCGAGTTATGTTAGTCACGACTGGAAATCCTAGGGCCAGAAGCTCCACATAGGAGAATATGTGCCCAGTGATTAACTTATGATGAATTAATTAATTCTTGCTGTTTCACTGTCCATTGTCCCTCTTTCAATCAAGCACACACTTTATCAAGCCTAACTGATAAGATTTGTTGTCAATAGTTTTTTACTGGCAACGTTTAATTATGTCAGTAATGTCCATCAGCCCTAAGCATACACAGCGTATATAAAGTGAAGGCATTCAAAAAATTCTTTCTGAATTCCTAATGGGTTCCTATAAAAAGTCTTCTTCTGAAGAGTAACTAGACAAAACATGAACAAATTTTAAGCACAAATACAAAAAAAGTCTTCTACCACATTTGTAACATGATTAAACTGTAAGCCATTTTGGTTAAGAGCGTGTGCCAAATGCATAAACGTAATTAACCAGCAGGTGTCTTCACTAGACTAACTTTTACTGTGAGACAAATGTCTGCACAGAACTAGGAACATACAGTGTGTAATTATATATCTCCACATATGTATATATATGTGTGTGTGTGTGTGTGTGTGTGTGTGTGTGTGTGTGTGTGTGTGTGTGTGTGCGTGCGTGTGTGTAAATGCTAACAATAGTTTATGAAACCTCACTGAACAAGGTTCCTCCACCCAAAATTCACTGAATGCATGCAGTAAGAAGAGAGCTAAGTAGGAAGATAACTTCATTCTGTTGATATATACCATTTATACTGTGATTTCCCAGTCAAATTAAGGTTCAAGTTTAGCCAACCTAGGGGCTTTTTCCTGATTTAATTGTAATGAATATATTAAGAAATTAAGAAAATTGTGGTTGTTTAGTATTTGGTTATGCATATCAGATCTATTCAGAAATAAATGTTGATTTCTTACAGTATTGTCTTTAACTTTCTACTTTAATATAAATAACATTTTATAGTAGAGGTAAGCCTAACAGCATTAGCCTATTTGATGTCACCACATGAAAAAACATGATTAAAAGACTTGTGGAAGATTTTTAACATAATTTATATAAGATAGTGTAAAGTACATCAAACGGAGTGTCTTCATATACTCTGTTTATCATTTTCTTTCTCAAATGTCAGGCCTAGTTGTGCTACACAAGCTGAGGCAAGGCTTCTCAGGACTCCTTTTACTAACTTTCAGTAGTGGGATATGGAACCATTTAAGAGTAAGGAGTCACTTGGGATTCAGGTTTAGATTGACGTTCTTGAGGCATGTGGTTATTTCATGTGCTGCTATTGATTTGGATGCGCTCATGTGGGTTGTTTCAGGGGGCAGGTTCATTCACACTAGTGAATAAACCTTGCACAACCTTGCACAAGTATAAACCATCATGTTAGAAATACTGAATCTCAGCAAAAAATCCAAACAGGGCAGTGAGGTTTGTAATGTGAACGTAACCCAAACATCCCAAGAAAGGGACCTAAAACTCATTTACAATGGTAATTTAACCATCTGGGTGCACTGAATTCTCAATGCCCTCTCATTGACCTTGTGGCAATTTTATTAGTCATCCCTATAAGAGGCACTGGGCTGGCCCTATCATTAGGAGATTGTGAGTTCAGTCCCTGGTGACGCCTCAGACATCCGAGGCCTAGAGTCCAAGAACCACAACTGACTTTGCTCTCTCCTGGTAGATTTAATGGCCCTCCCTCTCCTCCATTACTCAGTGCGATGTTAGGAAGTAACAGATTAGTGGTTAACAGACTCCTCCAAGTCTGTTAAGCTGTCCATTCACATTGTGCTACCTGCAGTTCGAAAAGGTGCAGTGAAAGTATATTAGCACCAACACCCTCCCAGTGTTGGTGGTATTTTGTGATTAGGGGTGTCTTTGCTATTGGGTGGAATTGGACATGACAAAATTGGAGAGAAAATCAAGCAAAAAAACTTTAGATAATATATTAATCTGTAAATGTGATCAAGTTAGGTCATCAAGTAGGTGTTTATTGTCATTTCAACCATCTACACAGTTCACAGTGAACCAATATTCTTCTAGGACCACGGTGCAACACAAAGAACAAAATAAAAACAACACAAGCATGGGCAGGACAAGACTACACAGAGTGTAGAGAGAGAAAGAGTGCAAGACAAGATATAAGAGCAACACTACAATATCGCAGGACAGGACAGTATATAGCATATGCAGCCAACAAAAGCAGTAACAGTGCTAGTGTGAATGAATCCAATATTCTGTCACATACTTTATTCTAACACTGTATTCTAGCAGCAGGATAATTAAGTGAGCAAAAATGTAAGGATTGAGGTAGGAATAACAATAAATACTTGTGAAAAATAGCCATCAATAGCAGCAACTGTGACATCCTCTTTTGTGCTGTTATGCTTTCTTCTAGAATAAAAACAATCAAATGATAACAACCAGTGTGTGGGTGAAGCATGTAAGTCTTAAAATTGTGACGTAGACTCTCTATTATACTTAATGAGTCATAATCAAAGCCCCTTTATTCACCACTATGTTCTCTGCTGCTGACACCAACAGGAATGGAATGACTGTACATTGCGCTGGAACCCTTCTATTTGAATACTAGCTCAATGCTTATACAGGCCTGATATAATACTGTACAATACAATGTCTAGGAAGAATCTGATTCCTGAAGAGTCAAGTCCTGATGTGAAAGACTAACTCTGATCTCAAATTAGCATTTATGCACTTACTCCTGGTGCTGACTGTAGTTACCAAAGAATCATAGGCTACAAATCACAGATACAGAGACATACAGAGACAATCACAGACAGCAGGGCCTCTCGCCATCTGCTGTGTTCTGTCCTGTTATAACAAATTGTGATACAGAAATAAACTGTTGTTTGCAAAAAGCTTGAGTGGTTTTCCATAATGATGTCAAGAGATTATAGATGGTATGAGATATTGAAAACGGAGTGGCTATAATTCACCCAGTCATTTTCTGCTGTGGAAAAATCAATAAAACATGGTATATATATATATATATATTAGTGCTGGGAAAGTTAACGCGTTATTATCGCGTTAACGCATGATTTACTTAACGCC
>JBBPCZ010000115.1:22247129-22259143 GCA_037974445.1 Brycinus macrolepidotus | reverse complement strand
ATATATATATATATATATATATATATATATATAGAGAGAGAGAGAGAGAGAGAGAGAGAGAGAGAGAGAGAGAGAGATGTGCTTGTTTTCACAATCAATTTCACATTAAATACATACATTTGCGAAAAAAAAAAAGCAATTAAATAGGTTAAATGTGATTTCAGCATCTAATGACAAGATTCAAAACAGAATGTATGCCTTATAAATGCATTAATAGTGCAAGAGACAGTCATTATCAATGGCATCAGATAATGTAACAAGTCTCTCGGTACCTCCCATGAAATAAAATTTGGACTTTGACATATTGTAGTTGGCAAAGGAGATGTGTCCGAGCTTTAATAGAGCCCTGTAAAATCCTTGTAAAAGCTTGTAAGTGTGACACTGTCACCTGTAAAAGCTCCTTTCCCGCAACCCTGCCAAATCCTTACATTAACACATGCCTGAAAGTACTTTTTTATATAATGCAAAGATCGCATAAACTCTGTTACTCTACACAACTCTGTTTAAGCAGTTACTGTAGATGGCAAATGGCAAAGGCAGTTGCCCTGAACTAGCTTTTAGCGCATGGCTCCCTTATGCAGAGCAGCATGACAGTTCAAGCTCCCTCGCACGCAACTCTTCAAAGGACATCAATTGTGTATGAAGACTCAGATTATGTAACTGTACTTCAGAAGCTGGTGGTTGGGCCTGAAATACATCGTAGATCTGTGGAATTCTACCATGATCGTTAAAAGCATAGAAGTGGTGTCCTTTTGTAATTTGTCATTAAGCAAACTGAAGGCCTCAGGACCACAAAATGCTCAATGTTCAGTATTTGTCCCTGCCTGCTGGTGTAAGATCATGTAATCAAAACACAAAAGTCGTTACACTTTGAAGATTATGGGAAAGGTAACAGGAAAAGAAGAATTTCATCATTAGAATTTTACGATGAATTATGCTCTGTCAGTTTATACGACCTGTCACATGAGCTAACAAGGTAAAAATAAATGATGTGAGGTTAACTGAATTTGGTTGTTTCCCTGAAACCAGCATAGTCATTAGTGGTTGATAGATGAGTCATGCAATGCTTTAAAAAACATTGTGAAGCTGAAAATGTCTTGCTTTTGACCTGACAAAATGCTCTCCTCTGTCAATATTATTCATGTCATGCAACTGGAATAATGTTAATCCTGGTGATTTCAAGGATTTATTATTGGTTTGTCATGGATAAACAGTAGCATCTTAGTTTGTAAATGCAGAACTAATAATCGACAGCAGAGCAGCTGAGGAGATGAGTAGGTTTGTTGACCTTTAAACAGGCTGTTGCTTAATGTGGAAAAGGATGTATGAAGCAAAGTGTTTAGAACATGACAAAGCAGAGACCGCCCACATTTTGAAACTCCCTGCTGGGAAATATTTGTCATTGCGGCACACTCCTAGAAGCTCACCTGAGTGTGTGTATGTTTTAGTGTGTGTATATTTGTGTGTGTGTGTGTGTGTGTGTGTGTGTGTGTGTGCTTTCTTGCATAAGCAACAAATCTGCTGTTTCCCAGACAACAGGATCCCATTCCCTTATCTCAGTGCTGTCTTCACTCACACACGACTTCAACAAAATTTAATTTACAGTATCACAATTACTGCTTCCCTCAGTCCCCTGCATCCTTCCTCCCCCACCCCCACCTCTCTCCTCCTCCTCCTCCTCTTTCTCTACCCATCCGTATCCCCTCCCTCTCTGTCTCCCGCTGCATACCTCTCTCCACCATCCTCCTCAAGCCAGTAAAGAACAACAGCTCAGCACTGAGCTCCGAGACACCTTTTCCTTCTCCAGCCTTTTCTTCTTCACATTCTCTCTCTCTCTTCCATTCTTTTCTCTCTATCCTCCATCTGACCACATCCCGCTGCATCATGGCCAGCACAGTGTCAGGTAAGGCCCAAAATAGCATCTTTCTCCAGGGCAAAGATTCAACAGCTATGCTGCTAGAGGGCTTGGCAGATGCTTCCACAAAGGATGCTGTATCACTGATGAGTGTTCTGTTACCCAGCAGTCTGCATTATTATAGCTGTGTGTATTTGGACAGGAAAAAGTGATGCTTTTTTGTTTTCATTTTACCTGGACATTCTATTATCGAGCTGCTTTACTAGGTTCTGGCTGTACTGTCACAATGCTGTCCTGAAAGATAAAAAGGAACAGGCAAATGGGTCTATTTCCTACAGATAATATGACTTCTTATTATGTTTAGTGCATATTGCTAGTGTGTATGTACGTGTGTATGAGTGTGTGGTGTATCTCCTGATGTGCTAGAAGCCCTTGGTGTGACAGTGCCCACTCACCACTGCAGATTTCATGCTATAAAAAAAAATGCAGGTTCAGTTAGAGGGTAGCAGTGCGGCAGGCAGTGTGTTTGCGTTGCAATTTTCTGGGACAGGACCCATCTGCCTCCTCCTGTGGCTATTTGGGAGGGGTGTGTAGGGGCTTGGGTGTGCATCCTGTTTTTCAGTCATGACAAAGGAAAGAGTATTTCTTCTCACATCACACACCTAAAATGTCAGTCCTGCTAGAAAGCAGCCTTGCTAGAAAATATAGAAATGCCACCCACTCAGCCTGCCTTTAGGGAGACTCATCTCAGAATTTATTCAGCAGCTGCAGCTCATAAAAATGGAATCTCATTACAGTTATGAGACGTATGCTAAATCTTTAAATTAGGCTCGTATAACGATTCTGCAAATCCTGTAGCTGTACACTGCTACAGGTTTGCAGACAGGCCTGAAGAAATGCCGTCCAAAACCAAACGCAGATGAGGCCTGCAACCTTAAAGTCCCAAAAAGGGTTATCTGAAGTGATGCCACAGAAGAACCTAAAGATCATGTTGATTTTAACTGAGGTTTTCAAAGACCCATCTACTAAAAGGTTCTTTAGGGAACCAAATGTGTTTTTATTCTTTGGCATTGCTAAGAAGAAAAGAGTGTCACCACCAACTGAAATGTCAGTATGAAATCTACAATGAAATTGTATTGTATTACATTAATTTTAGTAATTCTGAAAAAAAGCCACAGTTTTAATTTAAGGGGCCCATTTAGTGAAATCTTTTTGAAACAAAAGTGTTTAATGTAGTATTGTCTTACAGTTACAGTTTGGTGACGTCACAAAAACTGACACATTGAAATATATCCACTCATTTAGCCTACAGCGGGTAACCTGCCCATCCTTGCTAAAGTTATAAGGAGTTTTTCAGCCCAGATTTTTGAATGAGACACAATATAGGGCAGTCAATCAGAACGGATATCCTAAAGGCACTTTAACAAAACCCACCGGTTTAAGTCAAAGGGATAAAGATCGACTGGAAAACAGGTAATTGTAACTGAATTTGCTACATAAACATTATAAGTGGTCTTCAGGGGAAAAATAAAACATGATGAGGATGTAGAATATGGGCCCTTGAATACAGAATCTTCTTGACCTTCATCTTTTCATTGCACTAGGGACTAGCACGCTAATATACTACATATGAAATAAAGAGACTACATTATTATGGCAATGTCAGCATTTGAGTTAACTCTGCAGTCTCAACTATCCTGCAAAGTCACCTTTCCACTAAGCTGAGGGTGATAAATAACACACTTCTCTCCTCTTGCCTTTCCATTGTTTAATTCCTGGGAGTCATAATGGCCATGCAAACAGTAAGAGACAAACTTAGGCCATTTCCTTCTTTTTTCAATGCATATAAAACAGATGTTTCATGAAAACTGATCTGACCTGTTTCTTCAGAATCACAATCACAATCAGAAAAGTTTACTGGTCCTGGAATAAAATTGCTTTAAACATGGTAAAAACTCTCTCAGACCTCACTGTTAGAGAGGGCACAGCTTACTAATACTAAGTATAATATTTATGAACATATGAATGTATTCTTTATGAACATATTACAACAAAACAAGTAAATATACTCTATGAACATATGAATATATTCTTTATAAACATATTACGACAAAACAAGCCAATTTACTCCTTATGAACATATGAATATATTCTTTATTAACATATTACAACAAAACAAGTAAATATACTCTTTATGAACATATGAATATATTCTTTATAAACATGTTACAACAAAACAAGTAAAGGTTCTGCAAAACATAGTTATTGTGGTACGTGGTTGAAAGAAGCCATGCACTTTCAATGATAATTGCCCTCTAGACCAAATACACATACGTGTCAGTGTTCTCAGCTTGGGAGCAGCAAGTCAATAATGTATGAGTGAGGTCATTTGAGGATTCTGAGTTAGTTTTGACTGGCTGCTTCTGCAGTAATAGTTAAAGGAGGACTGAGTCTGCTACAGACTGATAGTAGGAAGTGCAATGGTGCAATGGGTTCAGGACGCTTACAGAAGGCTATTGTTATTGAATTACATGGTTGCAATTTAACAATTATGTCAACATTTTGAAACTGGACAGTGTGTGGTCATGCACATTCCTTGTGCTTCGGTGAATTTGAGTGGACAAAAAGGAGCTGAATGTAACTGAATAATGGATAAGATCAGGGCCGAGTCCCCCCCTTTCAGTGTCCAGGTTTTTATTTTCTCTCTCTCTCACTCTCTCTCATTCAGAATCCTAGTGTGGGTGCTGCTTGAATCAGTTCAGTCTTGTACAGTTCAGTCTTTGATCACAATGGGTTTGTTTCCCAGACAAGGACTGAGCGTATTTTCTTTCAATGGAGCAACTCTATTCAAAATGCTGCATAGTCAAGGACTTAATTGCATAGACTAGGCTTAATTTTGGTCAGAAGAACCAACTCTAGACATTCTCATATTACAGAAAAAAGCAGATTCTGAGCGTAATAAAAGCATACACTTTCAGAAAAAGGCACCATCAGGTCAAGATGTATTATAAATCCAAACTAATTTATGCTGTACTTACATACTTATAACTTATTTTTTAACTTACTTATTATATGCTTGTTAGGCCTTGTTTCGTAGGGAAATTAAGGTAGGTATTCCATGGCATCACTCCAAACAATCCTTTTGGCCCCTTTTTGTGTAATGTGTTTTTCTAGTTCGCTGAACAGAATGTCCTTCAAATGTTTAGCCTTTCTGGTTAATTCCTCTTCCTCGACTCTACTTTATTTCAGCATACTCTGAGAAGCTAATGGAGATGTCAGTGCTCTCTCTCCTCTGCTCCTGTCTGCACTCAAAGCCTCATCCCCAAACTCTTGGCCTCTTTGAGGGTATGCGAAGCTTTGCTTGATGTTGTCGCAGTGTTGTGTTACAGCGGTTCGTAATGATATATGAGCTTAATAGAGCTTACTTAGCAAAGTAAATCGACCATGTCTGCCTCAGTTATTGCTGTGTTAAAAGAGATGCAGAAAAACACTGAAAAATTACACTGAACTCACAAGGCTCTGTCTATAGACACTAATATAATTAGTATATACTACCTATTTGAATCAGTATACAAATCTTTAATTATGTTTGTATGTTTATGACAAATTAGTTTTGTTATAGAATGCAAATATATATGTATTCATATATATATATTCATGGTTGTATACAGCTTATATGTATTTGTTTACTTGTGAACCGTAACTGGCACTGACATTGTTTGCAATGACCTGTGCACCATATTCTGCAGTTTCATTCCTATTTTCCTCGCTCTTTCCTCCACCATTTTTTTCGTGACCCTCCTCAGATATGGAGGTGAAGTCCCTGAATAAGCGAACCTCTGGCCAGGCCTTTGAAGTCATCCTAAAGAGCCCCACTGATCTGTCACCAGACCGGCCCCAGAGCCTGTCTCTGGGGGCTCTCAAGAAGGAGCCCTCGCTGGATGAGCTGCAGAAGAAACTGGAAGCTGCTGAGGAGAGGCGAAGGGTAAGGATCATCAGTCATAACTACTACAGCGTCTCTCTGAGAACACATTGGTTGAAAGTGTTACACAACCTCTCTGATCATCTGCCTCATCCTGAGACAGAGTCAGGAGAAGCAGATCCTGAAGCAGTTGGCTGAGAAACGGGAGCATGAGAAGGAGGTTCTGAACAAAGCCCAAGAGGTCAACAACAACTACAGCAGGAATGCAGAGAAGAAGCTCAACCAAAAAATGGAAGTGAGCAATGAGAACCGTATGACCCGTCTCATTGCTCTAAAGCAACGTCTGAGAGAAAAGGTGAGTGTCTGTATTTCTTTTTCTGTAATATTTTAGGTACATTCTATTTTCTACACCCATTATAAGCATTTCAAAACACATTGTAGGGGAACACCCTACTGTTAGGATTCAGGTTAAACGGCACTGTCAGGTCATCTGGGAGGGAAGGACATTATGAATAATGCTTTAAATGTGTAGAAGTGCCATATAATTCAATGGATGAACACATAAAAGCCTATTTTGGCCAATGTTCTCTAAGCTTGCCTGAGAACAAATCTTGTTTTTTCCCACATTTTTGAATTCATAAAATTAAATGTAGTCTTTTGGTCACATGGGGCCTCTATTTTTTAACAAAACAACAGAAAATGCCAACTTTTTTGAGAGAAGTATGCAAATGACATTAATTGATACTTTTATATGTTTGTCCAAGGTATAAATATATTAACCTTCCACGCTTTACACCGACAACATTTTTCCACATCATACTTAATGTAATTTTTGGTTATGAATGGGTTAAATCAGCAGTCATCTCTAAATATCTGTCCCTGCAGGAGCTGCATGCTGCAGAGGTGCGCAGGAATAAGGAGCTGCAGTCGGAACTCTCTGGCTAAGGACACATACACCAGCTTCCCAAAGCCTTCCTCCTTATACATCCCAACCAGTCAAGTTTGGGTTTGGAAAAAATGTCACTTTTTAAAGCCACTCTGTCTTAAGAGGTCATCAGATTCCCGCTCACTGTCTCATTTCCCCACAGAAAACAAGATCAAAGCATCAATAATGTACTTCTCCATATCTAAACTTCACAGAAATTCAACCAGATATTCACATTTACACTGCACTTTCTGGAGTATCGAAGCTCACATGGTTAGGATATGAAAATTCATAGGTCATTAACCCAGTTTTCCAGTGTGCCAAAGAAAAATGGCCATTAAACGAATGCTGAAGACCATACAAAACAATAAACCTGAAGCATAGCAGCTTCATATAAACACGTCTCTGTCATTTCTGCCTCTGATGTGAAAGAACTGTGTATGTAATGTGTACAAATCAAAAGAAATTAGTAAATGGACAGTTTTGGCAGCACATCAATATCAGTTAAGCTTGAAGAGACCTTTGCTTAAATCTCATGCTGCTCAGGTATTTCTCCGGAGCAAAACTAATCTCCTCTCCTGAACAGAGATCACAATCCAGTCACACACTGTGCTCAGATTTGAGAAGATAACGATACTCATATTTATCTGCATCTGAAATGAAAAGAGAAACCATTTCATATACAAGATCATGCTTTTGATGCTGTGAAAAGCTATAATATTTAGTAGGAGAGCCAAAATTATTTCATGTCTCTTTTGTGTCTAATGCTATTTCTCCTAAGGAAATTTAGGTGAATCACCATTATGGCTCTTGAGATCAGTCAAAGCCACAAAGGAAGGCTGAATCAACATACACATTCACTTTTTTTAAACAAATACCATTACTGAAAATGGTTGTAATTAAACTTAAAATCTACAACATAACCTTTTTAAGCCTGAGAAGAAACAATTAAAAAAGAAAAGATACATTTAACATACTGTGATGAGGGCATAGGTCATAAACAAGGGTGTAACAAGGAATACATTAGAGATAAGGCAAGTTCATAGATATAGCCTGTTTCAATGAAATTGTTTAAGTGACAAAAACAAAATAAGAAATACAATAATATTAATAAAACACTACAGTATTACTCAAGTCTTTATCGTCACTCTGAATGAGGAAGATGACCATCTGTAAGCTGTTAATCAACCATTGATACTAGTGTTAGCACTGACAGTCCAAGAGGATTGATTATACCTTGGATAATGTAATACTCAAGGCTCTTTCAGCACCCTGAGTGAAAAAGATCATGGTGTTACCACCACTTACTGAATGAATGACAGTTGTAATTAGATTACACTTTGAGGTAAAACAAAAACCTCTAAAATATTCAGCAATCCTTAGAAAAGCAGTGCTTGCATTTAAACTCCAGGAAAATTTGGAAGCTAAATGTTTAGATTTTTGGATTAATGTTGAGATAAAACAATTTTAACGAAGATAAAGAGGTACTAACAGTTTTATGGAAAATATGGCTGAGGCTGACACTGTCTGAATGCATCATAACGCTAATAAATGTGCCTCTGACCTTTTAAAAACCTTATTTCAATGTACTGTATGATCATTTTAAATGGCTAATTTGTTTTAATAATAAAGTGATATAAAAAGGTCTAAACTATCTAAACTACAAGAAAGCATGATAAGAGACTTCAGACTACAGTCAGAAGTACTACTGAAGAGGGCATTAAGCAGGCTAGTTGTTTATCATTTATCTGAAGAAGACCTGACATTAAAAAGGATAAATACTCACTTTATCTCTCACAAATTATGTGTCTTCTGGCAGCTTCTGGGAGTTATCAAAACATATGCAAAGCATGAGGCCATATGCAAATCAGCAGTGGATAAACTGAATCTTTCAGTGGGGCCATCAAAACTCAGCACAGAGTGTTATTCACGTCTGGCCAACACCACTAAATATCTGTGTCAGAGGACAAAAAGGAAATAAGATAAAGAAAGAGAGAGAGAGACATAGTGAGACCTTGTGTTTATATTTTTGTGGTGATCAAATTTCCTCCTGATGATTACCGGAACATCTGTAGAAGTGGGGACATTTCACTGCTCTTCAAAACATGCTGATTTCACCACAAACTCAACCATTTTTGGAAAAACTGAATGAGTACAAAAATGCCTTTTGGTTCCTGAGGTTAACGTTAGGCTTAGGTTTAGGTGTAGTATTACTTAGCTACAGTATTACACAAGTCAAAGGAATGTCCTCACAAATATAGTAATGCTGAACTGTGTGTGTGTGTGTGTGTGTGTGTGTGTCACATCAAGTCAAGTCAAATCAGGTCAAGTCAAGTAGGTTATTATTGTCATTTCAACCATGAGCCAGCACACAGTGAAACCAAACAGTGTCCCTCCAGGACCAGGGAGCAACAAAAGACAACACAAGACTAGTCCAAGAGCTTTAAAGCACAATAGCTAACATATTGTATGTGTGTATGTGTATGTGTGTGTATTTATTTATCCTTTCGTGAGGATCAAATATCCTTATAATGATAGGAATAATCTGTAGAAGTGGGGACATTTTGTTGGTCTTCACAAGGCAACATGCTCTTTTCACCACAAATTCAACTTCTTTAGGAAAAACTAAAAGAGCAGAAATGTTGCCATTTGGTGACTGAGGTTAAGGTTTTGGTCAGGTTTAAGTTTAGGTGCAGAATTACTGAGGGACAGTTTTACCCAAGTCAGTTAGATGTAGTAATACCAACATGTGTGTGTGTGTGTGTGTGTGAGCGAGAGAGAGGGGGGGAGCTGTAGGTGTGGCAGAGAGCACCGATCTGATTAAATGCATCTATGAGGAAACGAAACTCAAAGCTCTGCTCAGCTGTTTAGCTTTCATTTCGTCTCTGCCTGCTCTTGCGTAAGTAATCTCATGGTGTGCACTTCCTGTTGTTTACCATGACAAGCTCCTTTTTCACTTTATAAATGACATGCAGTCTTTTCACTTAAATCTTTAAGTCATATGAACACAGTATGCAGATAAGAGCTATAAAATGCAGCTAGGTGACCCAGGTCAGTGTCTAGATGATCTGGAAAATGTCTTGAAAAAAGGTACTATGTTGTCCATTGTAATGCAGTGTAAACTACGATGTTGAGATGCCATGTTTGAGAGGGTGTGAGGTGTGATCATTCACTCTAGTTCAGGGTTGCCAACTCTCACGCATTCGGCGTGACAGTCACGCACTCAGCCTCAATCTCACGCTCTCACGCTCAAGAAAGAAATCTCACACCAAATCTGACATTCTTCTGTGTTGTAATTTTTTTCACTCATGTGAAAAATGATTAGCTGAAAACACCGGTTTCAAAGATGTTTATTTGTTACACATAGATGATAAGCATGTGTAAAACGTAAAGCGAGAAAGGTTTTATCTCCCCCCCCCCCATCCGTGCGTCCGTCGCCGCTCCCCGCTCCATACATCGGCCACACACACCCCAATATCTCACATCTCACTCCAAGGTTTTTTGAAAAGTTGGCAACCCTGCTAGTTTTGTCAGAAGCCTCAGAGAGACCATGACAAGTCCTCACTTTGGGGATGTTGATGACATGTCAGCTGATACACACAAGCCATCTTTACACAAAGGAACACCTCAGAAGGTAAACAGCATGGGCATAGGTTGTGATGACACAGTGTAAAGGTGGAACATGTTAATGATGTTAATGTGAGTCAGATACACCTTAAGCTGGCACGGCTTCATGCTATCATGGCATCTTCCCCCACACTGAAAGTCCTTCCTGTGTACTATTCTGATGAATAATTAGACTGGCTCACGGCTGCAGTGTTTAAAGGGAACAGTAAAATTTCCTTTTATTATTTTTGTTTCTAAAAGATTTTTTAAATAAAAGCTAAAACTGAAACATAGTTTCAAAAGGTACCATTCACTCTGTGGTCTCTACAGTACATATATGAAAACCAAGCTTCAAAAACAACCTGTTTTCAATTCATTATTCTTGCAATTTCCAGGTCATTTACATATATAAGCCTATTCAGCCTACAACAGCTTAGATGCGCACCATTCACACAGGAGTTATGGGTGGTTCAGTAAGGGTTGCTTTTTTAATGAGACAAAATAAGGGGCTGCCAATCTAAACAGAGGGCATTTACATACATCAGTCTTAAAGGCACAGTAACAAAAAACAGCCAATTTAATTATAAGGGATAAAGAGAGGTTAGTAAAGGGTCAAAATGGAGCAAAATGTAAGATATGGGCCATTTAAGCCAGGTAAAAGGTTCATAACTGTCAAATTTCATAGTTTACTTGAGATTTTTGCCTTTGCTGCAGGCTAATGAACATAAATGTAAGAAAGCCAAAACTAAACTCAGCTATATATTTGCACTGCACCACTATCAAAATAAAATCAAGTCTACAGATTTTGCATGTTGAAATGAAAAATATGTTAGCTCCATTATCAGTCAATAATGACAGTAATAAAGGGGGAGCTGGGGTCAGGGTTTAAGCAATGGTTTCTGCCAAATTCTAAACTATCTCCCGATTCTTATTAAGCTTAGGTTGACAGGTATGAAGGTTTATAAATAATTTTTACTAACTGCTGAAGTTTAACTTTTGACCTTGTGAAGACAGTGTGTGAACACATATTTATAATCAGGGTTTGACATAATTTTTTTGTTCTAGTACTCTAATGAGTACCTACATGAATGAATTGGTACTCACCAAAATTAAAAACTGCAAATATCCTCCGCATTTTTTTTTTTTTTTGCTTTTTTCGTGGCAATATATAATTTTTCATGCATTTTAGTGCTAAATTATTAAGAAAAAAATTATTTACTAATTTTGTAACATAAATATTAAAGTAAATTCAGCTAAATTTCCTGTAAAACTCTATAACATTTTTAGTACTGTCGAGAGAACACAAAGCAACCATATACGAAAGCGCATCTTGGAATGGTGAAATACTGTACTCAGAGGCCGGCGGTTTGAAAGTAGCCAATCCAAGAGCGTTGTTCATTTCTCCTCGCTGCTGATTGGCTGCTGCCCTGTGACGCATCTCTGGCAGATGCAGTCCAGCACATAGACATATATATAGATAGACGCTGCATTCACTGTGTTCCCCCGTTGACACGATACGTCAGCGCGTCCGCCATATTGCGGGAGGGAAAAGCGCCATATAAACTAATACAGGTACACAAGAAAACTGGGTTTTCTGATGAAAAAACAATAACATTTAAAACAGTATCGCTTACATACAACAGATTTTGGTGAATCGTTTTAAATACAATTCTTTATATCCATTTTTGCACTAATAATGGCAATCA
>JBBPCZ010000115.1:22215296-22245677 GCA_037974445.1 Brycinus macrolepidotus | reverse complement strand
CACAGGAATGCATAGCTTTGCTAGCTTAGCCTGGCTTAGCTAAGGTTAAGACTTATAAAACGGGATTTTATAATGGCTCTTTTACGCTCTTTCTAGCTTCATGTTTATCAAACATCAGATGGCCCCCATATAGTACACACTTTTAATTATTTTAAAACTTAATTATTATTTTTCTTTTTAAGGTTTTCCTTACCTGAGTGGTGGTAATTAGAGATCCAGTATGAAGTTACTCGAATTAGGTACGCTTTTGCGCTGTGAAGACTGAAAACTGCCGCGCATTTTACTGTTTATCCCGCGCATGCGTACTTGCGTACCACTTATGTCAACCCCTGTTTATAACCATGATACATTTTTATAAGTATGTCATGTGTGCACTATTAGTGGGTCATCTCATGATTCCAAACAAGCTGATTATTAACTAGTCAGATATATTGCACTTCAAAGTAAACATGAACTCAAGCCTCTTTCTCTCTCTCTCTCTCTCTCTCTCTCTCTCTCTCTCTCTCTCTCTCTCTCTGTCTGTGTGTGTTTGTGTTTCTGTGATAGTGAAACTGAAACCTAAATCTGCACTGGCTCTGTTCTTTGTAAACTGCAACAGATATGCAGAAAGGACGGTCCTGGCTGGGTTGCTAGGCAGTACATGACATAAGCAGGGCGGGGAAACAGTATAAATATTACATCAACACTTCCCGGTCGGCACAGCTTACTGAGACGTAGATGATTGTGTTTCATCTGGAGACGAACAATGAGGCTATTTTTATTGTGCTTTTATGAAGACATAATTATAAATGCTGCCTCTGTGCTGGAGTGAGGAGTGGGTAAGTTTTCTGTTTTTCTTGCACAGAAAACCTCAATCTATTATCATCACTAGATGTTTTTGTTTGCATAGGAACAGTTCCTAGTTCAACATGCTGTTTTCTTTAAAGATAGTGGTTGGTCCTGTCATAAATCAGCTTAACCCGTGATGGAATGTCATGTATTTAAATGACAGTGCAGGTGTATATCTGTACCATGTTAGGGCTGAGTAAATGTCAGTCACCGTTCTTTCATTTATTTAAAGTCCAGTCGTAATGGTTAATAGACACGTAATCCATTTTTCAGCAAAAGTACAGAAAAGGTATTGACAAAACTTTCACAGAAGCATCAATAACTAAATATAATATTAAGTATTTCATGTGTCCACCCTTTGCCTTTATTATAGTTCCTGTTCTTTTTAGGAGACTTGTTTTAGTCTTTTTCCTATGCAGGGATATTTTCCATGCTTCTTTCAGTCTTAGAAACCAGTTGAATTTTCTGTTTTCCCCCATCCAAGTAAATCCAAATTATAAATTATTCTAATGATTAATTTTCATGAATTGACTCACTTCAGCATTTTAACATAAATTGCTTGTGCTGTGTTTTATGACATATTTCATGTCTTTTGTTTTATAGGTAAATGGACTCTCATAAGACCATGCCCCCTGCTGGAAATCATGAATTTACAAAATTACAAAAGACATATGACTTGTGTGTTGGATGTAGCCAGTGCTGTCAAGGAAAGACTGATATTTCGTATTATCTTGTGCCTCTTGCCCATCAGTGCTCAAGAGATATTGTATTGGTCAGACAAAAGGGCAATAGCAACCACTGGAGGCCAGTAGCCCAACGGCCAAAATTCCCACAGCCTGCAAAGTATGAAGTTTGCTGGTACTTTAAAGAGGGGAAGGGATGTAGTGTACATGGTAGCAGATGTTCCTATGCCAGAAGCACAGAGGAAGCAGCAGTGTGGAATTTCATGAAAAAAGAAGAACTTCAGTTCCATCAGCTCGTGAACCTGGTAATCAATGGCTCTGCATACCCGACCAGTCTGGAAAACTTGGCACCACCAACAGGATGCCCTGAGGTGGTGCAGAAGATTATTTCTAACTCCCAGGGAACATTTATAGAACTTTGCAAAACCTGCTTTCATGACAATCCACGAAAGATATCCTTAAGAGAGCAGGGAACATCTTGTTCTGGACATCACTGGAAGTCTACTCTGGTCTTTTGCCAGAAGGGGGAGCAGAGAAGGGTGGTCTATGATGAGATCAGGCCCCTTCCCAAGCGTAAGGTCCAGCAGTTTAAGTACTGTAAATATGTAGAGAAAGGTGAGCCATGCTGGCATGGTGCTCACCGCTGCTGGTTTGCCCACAGTAGTATAGAGATGACTGTGTGGATGACAGAGAGTCAAAATGGTCTAGATCGTTCCCAGCTTCTCCATGCCTCCCAGAAACTGCAAGGTTCACAGGGTTCTGGGGCAAGGTCACGTGCAGCATCGCAAGAGCGAGAACGACCGCACTACTGCCATGTGTGTAAATGCCAGTTCCCAACAAATGAGGACTTCATGGATCACTGTTTCACTGTGAAGCACAGAAAACTGATCTTTGAAGACACACCGTTTACGTGGAAATACCGTGACCCACCAATGATGAGCAAAATCTTCAAGCTGTGTGAAAGGTTTGAATCAACTGTAACTCCATGTGCATGTCTTGTTTGTTGTGAGAGGTAGTTGAAAACTGAGGTAAATTTTGCGTTTTGCAACAGAATGGCCACATGTGAATATGGAGATAGCTGCATGGATGCACACAGTATGGAGGAACTCCAGGAATGGCAGGATCGTCACAAGTGCACACGGAAAAAAACACGGGCAGCCGAGGAGCAGGGCCTTCTGTCCTACCAGGACTCTCTTCTTGAAGAGTACAGGCATAGCAAAGACAAAGAAATGATTGTACGTAAATATTTCATCTGATGGTAGTTGAATTATGGTGGCCTGATATTTTTGTTTTAACTGGACTTTACCAGGAGGTTCTTGACTGATTGGATTCTCTAGAACAGGAGTTCACAGGACCCACATGTAGAAGTATTGTTTGTCCCAAAACCCTTTAAATACTCTTTAAAGTGAAATGAGACAAACCCATCAAAAAGTCCTTAAGTGCTTAAACATTCAGTCCACTTTAATTCAATATGCTGTTTCTTCAGCCAACAAGTGCAATAGCCATTATAAAAGAATGAAATGTGCAGAGGCTTATAGTCTTAGTGTTTTTATTGGATTTAAATGTAATCCATTGGAGCCTTACCTTCACAATTAACACATTATTAGATTTAATTAATATTTGGTTTAGCATTATATGTCTTTTATCATTGATGTTATCATCTAGTTTTATAGGCTAGCCAGCTATCTGTTCTGAATAAGCTTCGTCATAATCCAATCTTCCTCTCACTGCAAATCACAAGTGAGTTGTGACCCACTGTTCAAAAACTACTGCTCTAGAACATGAATTATAACTTAAATAAGTACAATCAGTGCATTAACCCTCACCATGTTCATTTAAGTTATTATGGGCTTGGAAAAAGAGAATCTACATCAGTGTGTTTTTCTGTATATCTAAAACATCTTCTCTGTACTAACAGATGAAGGAGACTCTCCCAGATGTATCTGTTAGCTGTGACTCTGACCTCAGCATCTTTGTAAGACAAGAAAATATAGCACACAGATGGAAATTCACAATTACATCAAAGGTTTGTTCTTTCTTGTTTAAAATGTGATTGTTTTTAGCATTAGAATTTAGTTTTTCTCATTATCATATTTTTTAATGTTTTATATGCATGTATGGTATTTGTAAGTGAAATGAGCACTTCTGTGTTTAGCCAAATCAGTTTGTCTGAGCTTTTCCAGGGTAATAATGGGATGACATGATATTTGTGCTTCCAGGTAGCTCTGGATGTGGTTGCTTTACTGAAGCGGGACAAAGGGGCAACGTTTGCTCTTGGTGAGGACAAGAGCAAAGAACGCTCCTACTCCAATGGTGTTTGGTATGAAACCCAAGACAAAGGTACCTACTGTATTTCAGCGTGAACTGTAATACACTGAATGTTTAACCAATCTAAAACTATGTTTGATTTCTTTGAAACAGTATCTGGAATTTCACAGGATACCTCAGTAATCATATTTTTTTTTACTTTTCTTCTAGTGTATGAAATTGTGGTGTCATTCACATCTGATCTCCCAGGCTTCTATGAACAGTGGCTAGTGTTTGACTTTGATATGAGGCCAGTTCTGCTGCAAAAACTCAAAGTCAGAGTAGGGGAGCAGCTGCTTCCACAGAGAGATCCAGACATTGAAAGAACTCAACAGAGTACTGATTCAACCAGTAGTCCACTGGAAGCAAAGACCGCACCAGACAGTGAGCAGTTTTGGCAAGAAGGAACTGTAGAAATTGTTCCATACCAGACGTGGACGGAGGCAGAGCTGGAACTGCTAAGAAGATACAGGCAGACAAAGAGACATCTGAACCTAGAGACCACAGGAATTGGCTCAATCACCCACGAGAATTACAAAGAGAACATGCACAGATTTCTCTACCAAGAAGAAATGGAAGAAGATCGTCTGGTTAGGAGGTAAAGTTTCAATTCAGCTTTAGGTACATGTTGTGATGATAAACAGAATTATTGGTAAAGGAAATTAACCTTTCAGTTAGGTGACATTAAATTTTTGGATCAGTCCATACCCAGTTTTTTAGCTCCAAATGGATTGTGTCTAATTCTCACCTGTTAGCTTCGTCTCCCCCTATCATACAGTGCTACCAAGGCCGGCACATGCCTCAGTCGAGATGTGTCAAGCCAGCCACTGCATCCTTTATAACTACCATAAATTCAACGTTATTGGACCGTTCAAAAATCCTTGAAAGTTTACTGCCAGTTTGAAAAACATGGCACAATGTTGGCACTGCATTTAGCCCTTTATGGACCCATCCTTTGAGAATGTAACAGCACTAGGTCTGATATTCTGAGTAACGCATTTAAAGGGGTCTGAGACTATTCATTAGGCATTTGGAAGTAAAACAACCACACATTACAGATCCTCCACCATACTTTATAATGGCAATGTGGTTCTTTTCCGTATGATTTTTGTGTCTCGTTTGGCCATAGAAACTTTGCAATTATTATTATTATTATTATTATTATTGTTGTTGTTGTTGTTGTTGTTGTTGTTGTTTTTGTATCAATCTCCAACCTATCTTTGTCATTTTACAACAGCTTTATACATATATATTCGCTTGAAAGTGCCATCTAATTTTATAAACTTGGAAATCTCAGGATTCAGACTAGTTGTGAATTTGTCAACTGTGGCCACTGGAGTAACTTCAGGATGGAGCTATTTTAGTGCCAAAATAAACAAGATGTGTTTCGTAAATGCCTTATAACTAGCAAACACACACAGCGTGCTTTACAAATATAAAATGTGACTGTCAAAAAACACATACTGCAAATACAACACAATGTTACAAGGCATTTTTTTTAAATAAATAGAGAGCTGTTTTTTGATGCAACAAATAAATACAACATGTTTTGGAAATGCAAAAAGTGTCAACAAAGAACTAAATACATTATTGTCTGTATCACATTCAACAAACACAACCAGTTCTTTGCCTTTCTTGAAAGGAGAAATAGCACCACCCAGTGTAGAGGAGAACAACCATGCTCAGCCAGAGAACTGATGCAGTGTGTTAGAAAGGTGAAAAAATGGAACATTGCACAGTGTATTAGTGTAGAATTGGTTGTGTTTGTCGGAATGTGATAAAGACACATATAGGCTTAATTTCTTTTTGCTTTTGAAATATATGTTGTATTTGTTAATTTTGATAGTTTGATAGTCATGTTTGTATTTGTAAATAATGCTGTACATAACTGCCTAACGTAAGGCATTTAGCACAAACATTCTTTTTTTATCTCATGTTTTGACCGTCTACATGGGGTAAAATACAGTGCCACTGAAGCTTAGGCTAAGTACTGGCTGAATAGTGGTTTACTTTAGTTAACCCTGGAGATAGGTATCAAGTATGAGACTTTATACAACAGAGTAGATTGAAATGCTTCATATATTTAAAACGGGCAGAGTGGTAGTTGGAGCAGGCATTAAGGGCATCCCTATACTTGTTCAGTGTATAGTAGCAAGTGGACAGTAAGTCCAGTGTTCTTATAAAGGTGCTGAAGTGGCCTTCATTACTCTGAGCTCAAGGGTAAACCAAGGGCAAGAGCGAGTGGGTGGGACAAGCCTGTTCTTTAGATCATGAACCAATCCAGAAATAATGTTATTATAAAGAGGAACCATACTGTCAGGGGAGTAGAGTTTCTGTAAGTCAGGAGGACTTACTGAAAGCAAGTAGGAGCAGCAGCAAAAGTGAAAGCTGCATTCAATAAGCTTAGGATCAGAGATACCAGAAATTGAACAAGATACAGAGATGTCATTCAGACCAGTAGTGCAGAGCAAATCAAGAATATGTTCATGAATGTGAGTTGGAAAATACACATGTTGTGTCAAGTTAAAACAATCTAATACAGAGATGAAGTTAGATGTGTGGGAGTAGGTAGTGTCTATATGACACCAAGCACAATTATGGTAGGGCAAAGAGATAACTGTGAGGATATATATATATGAACTGTCATTCATATTATATTAATTATATATTAATTATATTTACAAATGTGTAGGCTGAACCTGCGAGGGAACGTGTTACTTAAAAGCTCCTTGTATCAACCTTGGTTTGGATTGAAATATGCCATTGGAGGAGAGCTTTTTGGCAGTGTGTCTGTCTCCCATTCCCTCACTCCTGATACACCGGAGGGCTACATGCTGAAGAGACATGTTCAGTCAGTCCTTGTGGGCCTGCCAAACACCAAAGGTGGCCCTCGCCGTGTTTATGAGGCTGAAGTTCTTAAAGATACTGTTGGTGAGATGGAGATGCATTTGAAGCTCTCCAACAGATGCTGTACAGACCTGGAACTTCAGAGTGATAAAACAGTTAAGATGGAGATCCAGTTCCAGCTGGGCCGCATTTGGTTCTGCAAAATGCACAAAGCTGTTGACATGTTGCCAGACCTTAGGAGAGTCTTGCCCGACCTAAGGGACAGCAATGTCCCAGTTCCAAACCAGTGCACTCCCAGTGAGCTGAATGAAAAGCAACAAGCTGCTATGGACTTTATCCTTGGAGCATCTGACTGCAGAAGTAATGTAGCACCATTACTGATATATGGGCCTTTTGGAACTGGGAAGACCTTCACTCTTGCAAAGATTACCATGGCACTTGCAAGGAAGCCACAAAACAAAATCTTGATCTGCACTCACACAAACAGGTAAATCTATGCTTTGTTAAGTAGATGTTCTGTTTAAATAAAGTTTCTTACTTAACTTTCAAATAAAAATTTAGTTTTGTGTTTTAATGATCAGCGTTTTCCTCTCTTGCTTTGCAGCTCTGCTGATCTTTATGTCAAAGATCATTTCCACAGTAGCGTAATGACTGCTAAACATCCAACCAGGCCTTTGAGAATAAAGGCAGAGGAAATTTCTCTCAGAACTACTGATCCTATCACTCTGAAGTACTGCCATTTAACCAAAGATGGCTTGTATTTTGACTTCCCGGACAGAGATACATTGGATGCATCGAGAATCATTATAACAACTACTGCACTGGCACAGTTATTCCATGACATGCAGCTTCCATCCGATTACTTCAGTCACATCCTCATTGATGAAGCCTCTCAGATGCTAGAGTGTGAAGCGCTAATGGCCCTCGGACTGGCAGGAGATAAGACTCGAGTAGTTTTAGCTGGGGATCACATGCAGATGGGACCACGGCTTTTCTCTGTAGGAGAGGACAAGCGATCAGACCACACTTTGTTAAATCGTCTCTTCCATTACTATCAGACAGAGGACACCACCACTGCTCGAAACAGCCGAATTATCTTCAACGAAAACTACCGCTCCACAAAAGAAATTGTGGATTTTGTGTCCACTCATTTTTATGTGGGAAAGAAGGATGTGATCAAAGCCAAAGGAAATGTACCTCCTCATCCAGACCAACGTGCTATTCAGTTCTATCATGTCAGAGGAGAATGCCTTTTGGATTCAGTGTCTTTGACCTGGTTCAATACAGCACAAATACAACATGTCGTTGATATTGTCCAGAAGGTTTTGAAAGAATGGCCTGAGGAGTGGCAAGAACGAGATCCAGCATCAGTCTGTGTTCTTTCACAGGGCAGTCAGGTAACACCTCAGAGTGCTATTTACACTTAAGGCTTATTCATACTGAGTCCGATTTGCATGCTAAGTTTTAAAAAATAAACACATACATATTAATACTGTCTTCCACATCCAGTTTGAGACTGACAGACTATGACAGTGTGTAAAATTGATTTTTGATTTTTTTTTCTTGATTTTTGATGTGTTGTATGAATGCATTAAAAATTAGATCACCAATGACAGCTTTGTTGTTATGGCTGCAGTTCAGTTGAATGTGCATGAAGATAGTGGCAGAACAGTTTATTTGATCACAGTATAAAATCTTATATAATAAGCAACATGCCACTTGAAGCTTCACTTGATTTGAAGTTCCAGTGTGTTAAAAGTCTGTCAGAAAAAAAGTACTTTGTGTGAATAAGCCTTTATTAGAAATGCTTGAATTATACGGATATTGTGACCTTGTTATGACATATGAGTAAAACATCTCCTTCTAAAACAGGTGTTTGCAATAAGACAAAGACTGAAACTGTACCAACTCTCTGCAGTCACTGTAGAGAATGCAGAAAATGTGCAAGGTATAGATCCATGTGTTTTCAATGTTTTTTATACAATTGGATGAATACGCTGCTTATAATTATTTAATATTACTTCCTTCTCCACAGGAAAACAATTTAGAGTAATCATAATAACCACTGTGCACACCAAAGACAGCTTGAAGGTGACTGAACAGTCCTGTCTTGAGTTCTTCAATGATATGCGTCTGCTGAACACAGCCATGACCAGAGCTCAGTCCCAAGTGACTGTAGTTGGAGATGCTACTGCTCTTTGCTGCTCCCACTTTGGGAAGTGCTGGAGACTCTGGAAGTCTTACATTAAGCACTGCATTGACAATGGAAGTGCTTATCCTGATGATTTAACTTTGGATAATGTGAATCAGGAACTTTTAGAGATCTCAAACATGATCAAAACTGAGGAAGATGATAGCAGTGATGAAGAATCAACTACATCAGAAATACTAGACATCTGTGAGGACCCCATTCTCAAAGAGCTTCTTGATGAAGACAGTGATTTGCAGATCAAATCAACAGACGAAGGCCTGTTAACTGTTTTTCATACTGGAAATCTTGACAACAACAAGCATGTGATGGAATGTGAATCTCCTAGTCCTCAGAACAACTCTGCCATGTACAAGTGTGAGTTAATTCTGGAGAGGCATGACTCAGGGTATGCCAAGCCATTTGATGAGCCCACCTTGCGAATAGACATCAAAGGCAGAAGGAATGTGGGACGATCATTCTCTGGGGATGTGGTAATAGTGGAAATTGTGACCTCTGAGACCTTTCCCCCAAAGGGAAAAGTGATTCAAGTGCTTAAGGAAGCAGCTTTGTCCAAAGAGTTTGTCTGCACTATTGACAACAATGATGATCAAGTGATGACACCTATTAACATATGCATCCCTAAACTGTTCACACCATTTTGGAAGGACAAACCAGGCTACATTGCCATAAGAAATCCACAGAATTGGGCTGTGATGAGATTTGTCAAGATTAATGAGGAAGCCCGTAGGAACAATCTCTTTGTTGTCAAATTCTTACGGTGGAGGGAGGGCTTCCAATATCCCTTAGGGATTGTTGTGCAAGTACTTCCAAGAGTTACTTCACTAGAAGAGGGATTGAATGTACTTGACAAAGAGTACCAGCTAAGAAGAAGTGTTCCCCTGCCTGCCCAAGAAGAAATGAAGAAGTTCAAAAAAATTCCATTACTTACAAATGGTCGGAAAGATTTTCGGCAGCTATTGACATTCACTATTGATGCTTCATATTCACAAGACCTCGATGATGCCATTAGCGTGACCGATCTAGGCCAGTGCTATGCAATGGGGATTCATATTGCAGATGTTGCAAGTTTTGTGGGTAAAGATAGTGAACTGGACAAATATGCAAGACAGCAAGGGACTGCATTCTATGTCTCAGAAGGTGAACCCACATACATGTTCCCAAAAAACTTGAGTACCAAAGAATTTAGTTTGCTTCCTGATTGTGAGCGACGTTGTATTTCACTTGTGACTGAAATTGACAAGAAGACACATCGCATACAAAAGAGAACATTTTTCAAATCTGTGATTTGCTCCAAAAGGAAACTGTCCTATGAAGATGCAGAAGATATCCTAAAAACCTCAGGCAATAATGATGACTTCAGTACCTTGGAGGGATGTCTTGCCATAGCATGGCACTTTGCTGAGGTTCATAGGAAAGACAGGAAACAGGACGACTGGTGCTACAAGTCACCTGATGAAGACGTGGTTGTTGGAAGAAGACGGTCTCACAGGCTAGTGGAGGAGCTGATGATCATGTTCAACCACACTGTTGCTGATCGGCTTCTGTCTGACAAAAGAACTATGAATCTGACTCCTCTTAGGTGCCAGGATGGACCAAGTAGGGAGCAGCTTCATAATTTGCTTGACAGAAATGTTGCTTTGCTTCCAATGTCTATCCATTTGTCATCTCAGCTTGATCATCCTCCAGAACTGACTAACTCACATATGACACAAACTGATAATATGGAACAGCAGATGTCAAATTTTGACCCTAAATCCTTTCCCATATTGATGTCAGTCTTGAAGAATCTGGACACTGCTGCACAGGACAAAGATATCCACAGAATAGTTGACCTTATTTCAACTGATGACCTTCACCCCCTTCTTCTTCCTCTTGTGATTAACTTGAGAAGGCTTGTTTACAAATCACATGTCTTGCGGGCAAACTCAACACACCTCGCACGAATTGGCCACTATGACTTGGACCTAGACAGCTACACCTGGGCCTCCTCCCCCATCCGTCGCTATGTAGATATCATTGTGCAGCGACTTCTACACTCTGTCCTTGAGAATACTAAAACTGAGTACACTTCACATGAAGTCGATCTGTGCTGTATTGATTTCACTCAAAAAAACAGCAATCAGGCTGTATGCCAGAAGAAGTCCCATGCTTTGAGTTTTGCTTCAAAGCTGTCCAGTCAAAATGCACGAAAGGTGGCTTACATTTTTGAAGTCATCCCCACTGGAAATAACTTCAGGATAAGCTTTCCACTGAACAGAAAATCTCTTCCAGAGACGGTTGGCATAATGTACAGAGACCTACAGTTAGTGGATCAGCCAAGGTACGATGAAGCAAATGACTGCATGATACTGAAATGGGTGCGAAGGGTGTATTCCTTTTCTAGTCCTAGCATCCATAATGAGCTGAAACAGCAATGGCCAACTTCTGTCATAACTCATGTGCCCATTATGTCCTGGAAGCGCTTGGTCTCGGCTATCAGAGAGGAAAACTGGGATCACATGATCCGGATGATTGAGGGAATAAACTCGACTGCGCAAACAAGACAGACCGTGAGAAAAAAGACACAAATGCTGGAAATGTCAAATCAGAAAGAAGAGCATTTCATTGAATTGTCAACGATAATAAAGCCGGGAAGCATTATTGAGGTACAGCTAGGCACAGATACTGCTCGGGGACTTCTGGTACCATCAGTTCAGCTGCTTATTGTGAACCCAAAATTTGAGATTTGCTTGGAACACAATAAAAATCCAATTGTGTGTTTTTCAAAATATGCCCTCTGCTCTTCAAGGGCATCTTACAATACATACATGGATTATCAGAAAATATGGAAACCTTTGTGTGAAATGGAGTCAGCCTGTAGTGCTGTGGCTGAAAATGAGAGCATTATCATTGAGGATGTAACACTGAAATGGAAAAAATCCAAAGAGAATCTTCAGGGATCCTTTCACCTGCCTCTGGAAAAGAAAGATCAATGGGCTATCGATGGCAACCTGAGAAACTGTTTCTTATGCATTCGGTTAAGAATCCAGCAGAAGGATCTAAGTCCAATCCCAGATGACTCGCCTACAGATTTTCAGGATTTGGACCTCATGGATGTTCCTGGTCTCATCTGGATTGCCCATGGAGTAGTCACCGATGTCTCAGGAGAAGAAGAGTCAAAAAAGTTGACATATATGAAGATCAATTTCCGCACCAACCACATGCCAATGACAAACATTCCAGACGCTGTCTTTTGGGAGGGTGCAAGGTTCACAGTGGAGCTGATACCAAAGCTTCTGCCGGATGTGTAAGTTGGGACACATAGCAATGATAACAGACAACTTCACAAAAAATATTTTTACAATTGTTCCATACATTTGTTAATTTTACCTTCATAGGCGCAAAGAGAACGCTATTGATAATCTTACAAAAGCAAACCAGCTTGTGAAGGCCATTGCCACTGGTGGAAAGGCACAAAACAAAAGTAGGACATTTCTACTACCTTCATAGCAAATTTATGAGCAAACTCCCAGATAACTGGAAGAAATTCAGTGATATGTGTTGTTCTTGTTTTTTAATTGATTTTGATTTTTATTAGTCATTCAATTTATCCTCCCCTAGGAAATAGAATCCAACCATGTGATCGAACTAGATTTGAGGTCCAGAACTACCAATATTTTGGGTTTCCCCAACTGAACACCAGTCAATGCAAAGCCATAAGGGAAGCACTGAGTAATGAGTTCACTCTTATCCAAGGACCCCCAGGTAAGAGGCTGAAGATGATCTGAACACAGTTATAAACAATAAAATAAGAAATTTTATATAATCATAATGTTTTAAAAATAACATCACTGCAGTCATAAAGCTATGGTTACTTCACTTACACCACAGTTCAGTCAGAGAAGACTTTTTTTTGTTATCAAAATGTTAATATGATAAATAATCAGAAAGGTGCACAAAATGTGTCAGTGGTATTTTTTACCACAGAAAGTTTTCTGTTTGTGATAGGGACGGGAAAAACAGTGGTTGGTGTCCACATTGTTTATTGGTTCTTCCAAGAAAACCAAAAACTGCCTCCTCGTCAAAAATCTGTGAATGAAGGGCCAAAGAAGAGGTGCATTTTGTACTGTGGTCCATCAAACAAGTCTGTTGATGTGGTAGCAGGTACGTGTTTCTTTTAACATTGTTAACGTTTTAACATTTGTTCTCTGTTGACTCTTCTTTTACTATTTATTTGATCTTTTTGCTATGTAGTAAGCATTTTCCTCTATATTTTACCTTATGTGATTTGTGACATGACGTAGTTATAACACAAAATATGCATGTTGTAGATCAACTCTTAAAACTTCAGGGAACATTAAAACCATTGAGGGTCTACAGTGATCAGATGGAAATTCTGGAGTTTCCTTACCCAGGCAGCAACCTGAAGCTTTCCCGCCATTCTCAAAGGGTGGAGAAACCCAACAAAGAGCTCAGGTACCACTGTACTTGGTTTATGTGATTTATGTGTTTGTGACGTGTAATAGCAATTAGCCTATATTGCACTGAATTGCTTTTAGCTAATGGAAGTGCATTTTTTAGGTCCATTACATTGCATTACAGGATTCGTATGCCTCATAACCGGTTCTCAGCTCAAATACGGGCATTTGATTTGAAAATCCAAAGAGAACAGTACCTCACCGATGAAGAAATGAAAAGGTAACTAACAACACTAGCTTACTCTTATATTAAAACCAAAATGCCCCTTTCTTCTACATTTTGGGAGAAGTCATTCAGTATCTGTCAAATCCTTACACTAGCTGCAGATGCATGCTTTGTCCCTTTGTCCTCTTTGCACCACATTTTCATTCAGTCACTTTAAATTGGACAAGCTCCTCCCATCCACTAATTTCAAACAGACAAAACCTGGATAACAGATATTACATTAGTTCTGAAGGATTTTTGAAACTGCAGTTGCAAGACTATTTTAGTTTAATATGAATGTGTTTTCTGTTCAATCTTTGCACCCCACCACCAACACCACCATTTCTTTGACAGCTACAAGAACTGCCTGAAAGAGGCTCGTAAACATGAGCTGTTGCAACATGATGTCATCCTCTGTACTTGTACTGCTGCCTCACATCCAGTCTTGGCTGATGCTCTCGGCTTTCAGCAAATCATCATTGATGAGTGTGCAATGGCAACAGAGCCTGAGGCCTTCATCCCCCTGGTCACACACAAACCTCAGCAGGTAAACTTTACCTTCCTGATATTTGCATATTGACTTGAGTATCAAAAATCAAAATATGTGTTATGAGAATAAGTCAAGCATAATATTGTGGCTGTACATGAAACATAAACGTTGTATTACTGTAGCCCATATCAGAATGACATGATCTGGGAACATTTCCTAAGGTCACATTAGACACTGAATCCACTAAACTGTGATTACTTGAACTTTCAGATTGTTCTGCTGGGTGATCATAAGCAGTTGCAGCCTGTGGTTCACTGTGAGTTGTTGCAGAGATTGGGAATGGGAAAGTCTCTGTTTGAACGCTACATGAGGAAAGCAATAATGCTTGACACTCAGTATCGTATGGTAAGAGACGTTTATGATATAATGTCTAGGTTCCTAAGCTGCATGCAGCATGTGGTCTACTGAGAAAATATCCATTTGTGGTCCACTTGATTGACCTCTCATTAAGTGTGAAAGATTTTTTTCCTTAAACATGGATTTGAAGTGACATGTTTTGCATTTTGCATGCATGTGCAGGTACTTGTTTGATTGCTATGTTTGTTTGATTGACAGCTATGGGAGCTAATGAATGGTCTAAAAATGTATACAGCACATGCATGCATGTATTCATTTTATGTGTTTATAACTTTATGTATCTAAGACCTGACATTATAGTAGATTACAAATATAGCTACCAGTATTGAAATAATACAGATAGGTGACAAATTAAAGCAAAAATCTCTATAATTATGTGGAGAAACATGAAATGTGCACATACATCCAGACAAGTGTACTGCATGGCACAAATACAGTTATTCTGACTGACCTTTACCCTACCATGAAATATTTTTATCCTGATCGGATGGCAGTGGACAATGGCAATGACCCAATCCTCAGGCCAAATTTGATGAATAGTTTGATAAGTCTGAAAATTATGTAAATTATATACTGTTGAAAGTAAAGGTGCCAGAAAGGGTTCTTTGTGTAATGCTGTAGAACAACCATTTTGGGTTCCCAAAAGAACCTTTCAATGGATGGTTCTTAAAAGAACCATTGTTGTTAATGAGATACGTAAGTATGAAAAAACCTTTGAAAGTTTGAACAACTTTAACATAATGTAAATATTCCTGAGGTTCAATGAAAAGAACTCTTAAATTGGTATAGAAACTTTAAACTACCAGACGATTCCATAAACCTTTAAAATATTCTTCATACTCACATCTCATTTGCAAAAATGGTTCATTAGTGAAAAAACTGAATTTATGGCACAGCTCAAAAACTCCTTGTGGGACCTTGTTTTTTAAGAGTGATGCTAGGGCCTTCACCAGCTCTCAACCAAATTTAGCACCTACTGGAGATTAATGGAGCAGTGTGTTAAAGCGGCATCATTAAAACATCAGCTGAAGGAATATATCGTGGAAGAATGGCATTTAATTTGTTCAGAACAGCTGCAGACTTTTTCAAGATCCACTGAAGCTGTACTGGCTGCTCACTGTGGCCCAGCACTTTACTAAGATACTTTATGTTGTTTTTTACCTTTAATTTGTCACCTGTCTGTAGATCTTGTACTTTGATTGCAGAAGTTTGAGATTTTACAGAATAACTTTACAAAGCATATCCTTTTCAGCAAGAAGACATCTGTGCATTTCCCTCTCAAGAGTTTTATGAAGGAAAACTGAAGACTGGAATACCCTATAAGCCAAGTGTTTTCTTGACAACTTTTCAATTTCAAACTCCCATCATCTTTGGCCATGTTGAGGGAAAGGAGTTGAGTCTGGTGGTCTCAACTGAACGAGGGAACGAAAACTCAAAAGCAAACATAGAAGAGGCAGAGGCGGCGGTGAGAAAATTATGCTGTTCTAATGATTTTTCACTCATTTTCAGGAATTCCGTGAAATTTCAATGTTCATTTCATCCATGCATGTATATGTTTACCTAGATTTCTCACTGTATCACAGCTGATTTTAAAACACTCAGTTGTGTGCTTGGATAATTTTAGCTCTTTCTGTTGTGTTTATCTAACTGTTGTGAACCACTAACCATAAGAATGATTTTCCTTCAGGTGCGAACTGCCAGGCGTCTAATTAAGGCTGGAATAAAAGCAAAGGAAATTGCTGTCCTGACACCATACAATGCTCAAGTGGCAAAGATCAATGAGATCTTGGGTAAATACAACACAGAAAAAATCACAGTGAACACCATCATGAAGAGTCAAGGTTTGTAAAAAATGTCTTTTTTTGAAGCAAATTCTACGTTTCATTTGATGAGCAAGATTTTTTGGTTTGAGACTGATCAGGCTTTATTCAAAAGTTTAACTTAATGGAGTATGAATTCAATTGCAAGGAGTTAAATTCAAGGACCAATTGAGTATAAAAAGTCAATTGAGTGTAACTTCAATTGACTGGAATTTAGCCTGTTGGGGTGCGCTACATCTCAGAACCAGTCCATCCTAAGCTTGTGTTCTTGTGTTAGTCATTTTGAAAATAAAAGATACCAAACGGCTGGCTTCACGCACTGGCTTTACTGATACTAAAATACAGGAAACTTTTGAAATATCTAATGCTTAATCATTATGCTGTAGTCATCATGAACTGTGAAGTTACCTCCACTGTGTACTTTTGGAAGAAAGAAAACTGTGCCTGAGAATTTTTTATTTTTTAACTGCAGGGAGTGAATGGCGATATGTCATCATGTCAACTGTACGCTCTTGTCCTATTCCGGATATTGAGACACATCCAACTAAGGGCTGGCTTCTAAAGAAACTGGGATTTGTCATGGATCCACACCAGGTCAATGTGGGCATCACCAGAGCCCAAGAGGGGCTGTGCATTATTGGTAAGTGTTATGAAAACAGACATTTAAAACTGAAGCATGAATACGGATATCTTTTGTAGATCTTATTTTGAACACTAGTACCTGTTTTGAACACCCCATCCTTAAAATACAGGCTACCAAATATATAGGCTATGAAAATACAGGCTATTAAGAATAGAGAAGAAGATGCACATTCTTGGCCTTGTCTTCTATATATTTAATAAGCAACTTTGCTAACTTACTCATAAATCAACTATCTGGCAGGCTTCTTGGTTAAATGTTTAGTGTTATTTTTGTCTTTATTAAGGTATTGCTAAAGACATGCCACTGAAAACGTTGAGATCAATCTACTTAGTGGATTTGAACATAAAATACAGTCCTAACATTTGACTAAAAGACCAACATGTCGAGCTCCATTCTAAGCAAGTCTAACTAAAAGGAAATAAATGTACTGACTCACCAGTCCTGTTTGTTGTCAAACATGAGAAGACGACATGCAAAAATGTTAGCTAGAAGGTAAACAGACATCTACAGCATGTTTGGCTGCATTTTGAGAGATGAGAGGTGTCTAAAGGTTTTACTAAGGAATAAGGAATGAGGAACAGCTGTCTGAAGGCAGAGTAGGCCACCAGTAAAAAAGAGCAAGTGCATATTTTTTGTAGAACATTTTGGCTGACTCGTCTAGTCTACTGATAAATAGAATGAGAACATTATTAACAAGTCTATATTTTCATAGGTAATAAGGACTTGCTGCGGTGCAGCTTTCTGTGGAGAAAACTTCTGAACCATTACCAAGAAAAAGGGTGTGTGGTGGATTCTGCACGACACATCCAGATCACACTTGCATGAGCTTCAGGACGGCTGGGATGAGTGAACTACGTGCTGAGTAGCTTGGGTGAGCTACCAAAACATGGACTCGAGTGTGGCTCAAGAATCTGTGGCACTTTTCGCAGGCTGTTTTGCCTTCTCAATTACTGTATTAAGGACTGTAAAGACAGTGTTGTTTTCATTAATGAGTGTGACAGTGATATTTTATCATGTTGTAAATATTTTAATAAAGAGAACTGTCATGTAACAGGAGTATATTTTCTCATATTCAATTTCTATGGCACTGACAATACTAACTGCATATTAAGGTCATGAACAAAGTATAGTATGTAAAGTTGTAAAGTATGTAAATAAGAGCTTATGTAGTATAGACAGACAATGGTATAAAATTTGACATTTTCTAGGGACATTTTTATTGTTAAATTGTACACTTTGCAAGATTAACGCCTACTCAAAAGAAGAGGAAGACATGCATCAACACTCAGTCTTGGCCCCCCAGTGGTGGAACAAACTCCCTCTTGGAATCAGGTCTGCAGAGTCCCTCACTGTCTTCAAGCGTCATCTGAAGACGCCCCCCAGTCCTCTCGCTTATCTCTTATACATCTTTTCCTACACTCTTAACTTTCCTACCCTAGGGCACTTACACTCAACTGTTTTTCCTTACTTGTGTATTAACCTCTAACTTTTTTTCTTTTTGACAGGGTTTGTTAAGGCGTGTAACTTAGCTAGCAGTCACTTGGTTAAAAGCAGATGTTGATTTGAGTATGACTTTACAGGTATGAAGAACAGATGTGGACTACTTAAGCACTGATGTACGTCGCTCTGGATAAGAGCGTCTGCTAAGTGCCGTAAACATACTTGGTAATTCAACATTTCATGATGTTTACTTTATATAAGTCACTTGATAAAAATGTCAGATAATCATACATATGTCAGAGAATCATCTGATAATAGTTATCCACTTTCAGCTTGCTATAGACACGAGTCAGTTTCTAAGACTTCAAGAATTCAACAGCACCATCTGCTGGGCCTCAGCAGGAAGATCATGTTTTCTACTTATACATGTCAGGTGTTGATTAGCTTTAACAATCAAATAAATCTACTTATTTCACACACACCTCCTGTGGATCAGCTTCAGCAGTTAAATGCTGCACCCTCAACCCTTTTTATTTTGAGAAAGGGAGCAGACAAAGAGGTCCTTTGTCCACAGAATTCCTTTGTCTACCGCTTTCGTATTCAACTAAAGATTGTGGTACCTGTAGGCCACAGAAAGGGAACACAGGTTTGGTTGTCACATTTCACTCTGATTCGCTATCTCCGAACCAAATAATTAATAGAAGCCAAATATAGATTCAAAATAAGAGAAACAATATGTAGTTATTTCACTGGTATGATAAGAAAGTAAACAGATGTTGCACAGTTTGAGACAACCAACCCCATAGCAATAAATGTAAATGTAATGTTACTTTTAAATATTGAAAACTCTCTGAGCCAAAATATTATGACCACCTGCGTTATATGCTGTTGGTCCAACCCAGCCTGCCAAAACAGCTCTGACCCTCTGAGGCATGGACTCTACAAGATCTCTCAGAATGCCCTGTGGTATCAGGCACCAACACGTTAGCAGCATATCTTTGTCCTGTGAGGTGCAAGGCACTGCAGGTAGGACTTGTTGGTCCACCAATAGCTTGTCTTCCAGCCACAGTTCATTCTGGTGCCACTGCTTACTCAGAAGGTCTGACACAGCTGTCTGGCCAGAATGATTTGGCCCTTATGATGTGCAGGTCTATTAATCGACTGTTTGTTTGCTATCTAATATATCTTAGATCTTGACATGCGCAGCTGTAACGAGATAATCAGTGTTATCTGCTTCGTCTGTCTGTGATCATAATGTTTTGGTGCAAATGTTTGCAATGTAAATATTTGAAAGCTATGCAGTGGGCTGGCATCCGCACAGGATGAGTCCCTGCCTCGCCCCCGAAGACCCCGGGATAGGCTCCGGGTACCCGTGACCCTAGCAAAGATTAAGCGGTTACAGAAAATGAATGAATATTTTGAAAGCTGTAATCTGAGTTCATTAAATCTCTTCACAAATGTAGCGTGTACACACTCACTTTTATATTTTCAAACACACATCTGCATATGTCTGTGTTAATGCTACGTTGAATTTAGCTCTAATGCATATGTTAACGTGCAAGAACAAACCACACACACATACACACACACACACACACACACCAAGTGTGGGGATGGGGAGGCGAAGCAGATGGCAGTTGGGTGGGTTTGGGAGAGACTCTGAAGAAAGCTGTGGTTTTGCGGGAGCTCAGAGACACTTCCATGACAAGAGAGGAGAGGCAAGGAGAGAAAGAATCTGGGAGTAAGGGAGAAAGAGGATGATGTAAATTAGGACAGATGGGTGACAGGACAATCCAATGGAATGCATACTACTAAAAGTGTTGCTGGCATTTTGCCTGTGTGTGTGTGTGTGTGTGTGTGTGTGTGCACGCAGCCTCATTGGGGGGTGGGGGGGGTGGGTGGGGGGTTGCAGTGGGTTGCCTCCACTCAGCCACAGCCTTCTTTGATGAGGCTCAATCCACAGGCTCAATCAGTCCCACATGAGACAGAGAGAAAGAGATGGAGCAGAGAGCGGAGAAGGAGGACTGGAGGAGAAAAAAGAAAAGGATGAGGGGGATGGGTTCCTTTGATATATTTTTTGCAAAATTAGATTCAAATATGTACACTCTAAAAAAAAAAAAAAAAAAAGGGAGCCACAAAGGGTTCTTTGAGCGATGCCACATTTGTTTCCCTAAAAAAAAATTGTTTGAAAACCAATTTGTGAGGATGAAGAACCTTTAAAACATTTAAAATAACATAACACAACAGTTTTGTAACAATTTACTGTTTTTTTCTAGAACCTTTACACTATGCAGAGGTTAATTAAACTTTGAAAAGGTCCTTCACACTCATATACCTCGCAAAAATGGTTCACTTAAGAACTATCTACTGGAAAGTTCTTTAGGAAAACCAAAAGTGGTTCTTCTAAGGCATCACACAAAGAATGCTTTTATTTTTGTACTTTTTACTTTTAGAGGATAAGCTGGAAGAAAAAATTGTCATAACAGACCATCATATCTCAGAAATGGTAACTTGTAGGAGAAGAAATCTTGTTATGTTAACATACATATAAACATATAAACATAGACTGATAATCCACAATATTAAAACCACCTGCCTAATATTGTGTAAGTACCTCTCATGCCACCAAAGCGAGACCTCTGAAAGTGTGCTGTAGTATCTGACACCATGACGCTAGCAACAAATCCTGAAAACCAAGGCCACAGCAGTGGAGTCTACATTGGGGGGGACCAAAACTGCTGCCAACAACACCCCCTGCTCCCTTCCCAACACCCCCTTCCCCCTCCACCACAATAAAAGGGACAACTCTTCCTGCCATTCTAGAATATTTTTACATTTACTAATACCCACATAAGAAAAACAAGCCGGGTGGTAGAATCTCATTCTCGTGTATATGCATAAACACAAACTATATTGCTGTGTATGACAGGTAGCTAAGGGATTTCGCCCAACATTGTGAGACTATAACCATTCGTAAAATTATCCTTTTCGTAACGCTTTACAAAAGCCACAACACCCACGACTGTGTAAATTTAGGGGATAAGTTAACACCTTGAGCTCTTGGTTCCTGTTCTGAATAATTGTTGCAGTGTGGCAGGGTGTATTATAATGCTGAAAGAGGCCACTGCCATTAATGAATGGGTCAAAGTAACACCTACATGCATGCCAGAACCTAGTGTTTCCCAGCAGAACATCACATTGCCTCCGCCGGCATATCTTCTTCCTGGTGCTACCTCTTCCCCAGGTAAACAACACACACACGCACCCAGCCATCCATGTGTTATCAGACCAGGCCACCTTCTTTCATTGCTCCATGGTCCAGTTCTGATGCTCACTTGCCCATTGTATGCACTTTCAGCGATGGACATGGGTCAGCATGGGCACTCTGACTGGTCTGCAGCTACCCAGCCCCTTACGCAGCAAGCTGTAATACACCGTGTATTCTGACCCTTTTTATTATAATATACCTTTAAGTAGCTATAGTAGCTCTTCTGTGGGATCAGACCAGGTAGGCTAACCATCACTCCCCCATGAGCATCACTGAGCTTTGGACATCCATGACCCTGTCACGAGTTCACTGGTTGAATCCTTGGACCACTAACCACTGCATACCAGGAACACCCCATAAGACCAGGCATTTTGAAGATGTTCTGACTCAAATAACCATCACAAATTGGCCCTTGGCAAAGTCACTCAAAGATCCTTATGCTTCTGCTTAGGGAACAGGCGGCAAAACCTTCTTTCCCCCCCACCTCCCCAAAATATGATTGGCCTCCTGTGCCTGTGCCTGGGGCTACTAGCCGCTTTGGCAGGCTAGTAACCCCAAACAAAAAATAGACAATACTGAACAAAGGAGAATGAGTCAAAGTTGAACAAAGGAGAATGAGTCCAAGATCAGAGTAAGGGTAGGGGTCTCTCTCTCTCTCTCTCTCTCTCTCTCTCTCTGTCTTTCTCTCTCTCTCTTCCTTATTGGTCGGGAGAATAGGGACAGGCCACACACCACACTACTCAACTCTACAATAACGCACCATCTTATTATTCAGAAGCTCTCCTTTGTAAATGCGATAATTATATGCTTCTCAAAATCCCCTTACACAGAGGAAATATATCATAGCATTTTAACACTGAGCCATTTCATGTCCCCCCACCACCCCTCTGTTCAGGGCTTGTAATTCGACTCTCACTGTCATTCAGTGAACTCACCTTATTTCATTGCTTCATTAATCACAATCACCCGCGTTTCTAAATGTGCATGTGTGTAGATATGTGCATGCATGTGTGTGTATGTGCGTGTGCATATATATGTGTGTTGGCAGCAGTCGCCACCATTGTACAGATGTGACCACAGCTCCCCCTCCTTTGACCACAACAAAGGGCAATTAAACAGTGCTGCCTCGCAGGCCAGGCAGCCGACCGCCGGCAGCACTTCCACAAACACGCAGATCAGTTTAAAACCAAGGGGGGGAGGCAGTAAAGCGGAGCCCGGGCGGGGGCCTCCGCTGATTCAAACCAGGCGCCCCAGCTCGCCCTGCAACTCTCTTACTTTTCAAATTAGTGCCACATTATGCCTGATTGTTTAGGAAGCACTTATTAACTTGCTAAATAACGGTTAGCTCTAAAAGTCCATCAAATGATTATGGGTCAGTGAATGAGGAACAGGAGCTGCCATGTTTGACTTGGGAGTTGGGAGCACGCAAGAGCTAGTTCTAATGCATCTAGACTTCGGTGTCCTGAAAAATGAGCCTAACACAAAATTTAGCTTAGAATACTTGTAGTTCCATCCCTGTCGGACGCAAAACAAAGTGCTAAAGGCTACGGCTACTGTTTCATATTATTGATAGCGTAATATTTCTCCCTATGTTTTGTTATGTGCAATGGAGTTGTCCCAAAGCCTCATGCTGGTCAGCTGGCAGGGTGGGGTGCAAAGTTGCGGTTTGTGTGAAAATAGCGTAATAACACATCACGAATGCCGTCTCCGGAAAAAGTGAGCTGCAGAATTCCCTTACAAGCTCGAGAAGAAGATAGATATCTAAAGAATGCTATTGTTCCTGCACTGTAATCTGCTACACTCATACTTGTGTGTATACATACTTTTCCTATTTTGTAAGCATCAGTGCATTGAATCGTTCACAGCGGGACAAGGGCTGGAGGGAACTGTCCTGAGACGCAAGATTTTGGAGGCCAAGTGATTACACAGCTCCTGTAGGGGGAGCTCTTTGCCCAAACTGTGCTGTTAACGTGGCGTGGGTAGCTCGTGGTGGCTTTGGTCAGGCTGACTGGAGCCCTTGGGCGCTGGCATGAGGCGAAGTGTTTCAGGAGGGGCCCCCTCAAAAACCATCTCCTCGGGGGCCACACCCACCGCTACAGCTCGCTGTGGGGGATGCCGAGCTGAGCCGAGCCCAGCCAGGCCGCCCGATTTAGAGGCAGACTCAGACCGCATGCCTTAGCCAGGGGAAGGGAAGGGTTCCTGCTTTATTTTCAGGCCCAGACTGTATGGCAAGTGCTCTTTCTGTGCATTTACATGCATCACATTTACTAAAGATATTTCACCAACATCAACTACCTCAGGCAACTGGAAAAGCTATTATTTTACCTCAACAAGTTCAGTTCAAAGTTCTGTACATATAACACCATGTAAAAACACAAAAGTTGTGCTTTAAAAATTACTCTGATGGTGGTCCATTTGTGGTGCTTCTGACTAAATATGAAAATACAAAGCTAATGGGTGCACAGCTAAAGTTGGTGGCAGTGTTACACTCAAGAGTTGAATGTTTTCCTTTGTAACAGCTATATTTTACATGCTGCTACTTCCCTCTTTTAGCTTCAGGGTGTGGGAGCAGCGTTGGGTGGTCCGAGTCTCCTCTAGCTTACATATGGTGTGGCTTTCTGGCATTTCTTGTTTTGTTTTTGGGGTTTAAAAGAAACGTTCTCTTTAGGTACAACTTGATTATTTTTACCTTGATGTAAAAGACTCTTTCTCTTTCTCCCTCTCTTCTTTGGTTATTTTTTTTTCTCCGGTGTTCTTCCTTTCTTCCTTCCTCTCTTGGTCTTGGTGGACATGTATTGTTCTCTTTTACATTTTAGGGTTTGTATAGTCCATCTGCTTGAGCCGAGGATGTGGCGGCAGTACTGGACTTGCCTTCTGTTCCTACAGGAAATAAAGTGTGGAAGTTACCACAATCTGACAATTATGCAGTAATGTAGTTTAGTACCATTTCCCTTGAACTGCACTGTTCCTTTATTCTCTGATGAGTTGATTAGCTTTAATGAAGAATTCTAGGCTTTGTTCGCTGTTACCATTAGTGGAGCAGTATGTTAAAGCCACAAGTTTATAGCTCAAATGTACATGCTCCACACTCTTCTTATTCTTAAGATTAGACTTTTGTTGATTCATCTGAATTCTCTCAACCGCTCTTGTGTCTGTCTGTGTCTCTTCCTCATTTTCCATTGAAATTCTCATTTTTTTGTGACCACACGGGCGAGTCTGTCCCTGACCCTGTATCTCTCCCTCACCACATTTCCATCTACAGAGCAACTTGCATACGTCTAATCATTTCACTTTTTTCCCTGCATGGCAGCGTTATTAAGAAGCTGAATTTTCTGAGGGCTACAGTGGGGAGAGGAATTCAGCGAGACTTGATTCCACTGATTCCCATTTAACCGCTCTGGAGAACTCGCCACGCTGACGACATGCAGGCTGATGATGAAAGCATATTGACCCCAAAAGAAAAAAAAAATGCTGTGAAACACAGTCCAAGACAATCACTCGCTCAAGAGATTTACAGTTCATATGAAATAGCTCTGGAATTGAAATGTAATCTTTGTTCAAGCCAATAACTACATGCGCACTACAGTCCCCAAGACCCCATGTGCCTATGATTATGAGAAACCCATTATACCATTTGTTAAGGGATTCAAACAAGGGCTTTCAGAGGAGGTTGTCATGAAAGCAGTGTTAAATGTTTTTATTTTTTCTGTTGTCATACATTTCTATGTAAAGTACGAAAGATACCCTCTTGTTTACACTTTCTCCCTCTTCCCCTCATTTGCTTCAGCAACATATGTGCACACGAACTCACTCGTTTAAAGCGCAATAATCTGTTTTTTACAAGCCATTTCCCTGCCCCAAAGTGCAGAAACCTTAATGTCAAAATTCAAAAATAGACACGAAATGATTTCCCCCATTTTCCTACAAAATCTCTAATTACAGATGTAGACTCTTTCCCCCTTTGAAGGAAACTGTTAGTGGGGATAAGCCCAGAAAGAACATCCCAATAAACTACTTACATCCACTGGCACTCCATATTATGACTTCTACACCTCTCCTTTCAATTTATGCACCCTTTCAGGATGTGTTATTACTGATCATCAAAGGGAAATAGCAAAGCTATTAGCTGAAATGGGGAAACCACATTTAAATCGCAAGGAGTGCAGTTTCCTCAAGCTACATCAATCAAGATTTCCACATGTGGCACCATACTTTGCTATTTACATTAAGTCTATGTGAATTGGCCAGCTGCACACTTCTATTCTGTATCTCCCCCTTCTTTCTGCTCCCTGATGCATATACCAACACTTTAATGGTGCTGATACTTCAGTCTTCTTCACAGAGTCAGTCATACTTACATAGCTTCATGGAGCATTTGCACATTTGCAACCAACTAGTAAGAATCATTTATTTTTACTGAAATGAAGAAATTGTGGTTGTGACTTTAATGAGTTCATTTTACTGGACTGGTTCTGCTATCGAGCACACATTTTCAACACACATTTTCATCACTTTATACTACCGCTCTGCAACAATGGAGTGCTGATCAAATCTGTATTCTGCTCTCAAGTGTAAATTATACAATGAAGAACCACCCAAGCACCCAATCTAAATGCTATATTTGCCTTTAAATGTTTATTTTGAAAACAGAGCCTGGATATAACTTAGCTGCTCTTCATAATTGAGACTTATTCATTCCTAGAACTGCGGCTCAAACATGCCATTCATAGCAATTTCACTTTGGACATAGCTGAAAATAAAGGGTGGTAAAGATTGGGTTTAATCATCCCATCTGTTCTGCTCAGACTGTGTCAGCAAGAGTTGAACTGGTAGCATTCATGTAAAACAATGTTCCGAACATTTTGCTTCAAACAGCCTCTTACCTGAAAATGCAATTCTTAGCTAGTAGGGCAAACATGTACGCCAAGGAGTTTCAAATGACTGGAGCAGTAATGAAAAACAATCTAAGAGTTTTTCTTTGACTTTATTTAACTTTTTCATGAACCTACCTGGAAGTGGATGCAAGTACTTTGCCCCTAGTCACAATGAAGAGGGCACTTTTTCTAACCTCAAAAGCGAGCAACTAAAGTTCACTAAGCATCACTGGAAATGGAAAAGTGTTCTATGGTCAAGACAGGAAAAGAATATAGCTTTTTGCAAGAAACATCTGAGTTGAGTTTACCATGAAGTCATAGAGAAAAGGCTGATATCCAAAGCAAAGTATGGTGGTGGATCTGTGATAATGAGGGGCAGTTTTTCTTCCAAAGGCTCATGGCCTTGGTACCAGTTGTTATTCATTCACCACAGAATCAGGTTTTTGCAGTTGCCTGGCCCATACTTTAAATCCCCTGTATATTTTATAAATCTTATTTTTTCTTTGAGCTTTCAGAATAGTTAGATTTCTCACACTTTTTGGATAAAAACTAGACATATTTAATGTCCTATGCTGATCATCTGTACCAATGTTGTCAGTAATTGTATGGACACTGTATATGAGGGAAGGTGACAAGTTCATGATGTGATTCAATTGATGTGATGAACACATGGCCTGACAGTTAAATTTATCAAATGTATTACAAGCATAAAGTGTTAATGTTATAATGTAGTCAGATACAGACCTCCACTAGACTTGACAGTGCCCTCTAATGGAATCTCATCAGTAGCCACTGTGTCATCCTGCATGACTATGATAAAGGATTAAACGATTGACTTTGTGCATGTGAGAGAGAGAGAGAGTGAAAGACAGAGAGAGAGAGGGTCAGTTGAAGAGCAGACTGCTAAATATAGTCTGTGTGTTACAGTGAGGGCCAAACTCTCACAAACTACAAGCCTGCTCTGACCAAGCCTTGTAATTGAGGGAAAAAATAAAGAATGAAATTATATGTTTATTTTTGAAAACAATTTTAATCTTCTCTCCCCTCATTTTGGAAAAAAAGAGACGCCCACAAGGACACTCAAAACCAAGATGGGCTACCGGAAGACCATTTTAACTGTTTATTTATTTGATAAATGTCTGTAAGCTAGCCTCACACACAGTGGAAAAGCATACTGTATGCTTCTGTAAGCTTAAAAAGAAACTGAATATAGAGCGTGTGTACAGCAAATGTTACAGTGAATGAGGTTGATAGAAAAAAGAAGAAGTTGTCATCAAATTAATGGTAACGAAAAGAGCAGTATCTGTCTGAAGCATGTGGTTTAAAAGAAGCAACCGAAAAGATTTTAAGCAGTTAAATGTAATGACACCATCAGTGGATACGATGATACAGCAACATGGATTTCAGTAAGTGTAAAAGCATGTTTCCCTTTACTTCAATGATGCAGATGTTCTGAAAATGCCTCCTGGTAATAGGTTCCTTCTTTTGATTATTTTTTTTTTCTTCAAATCTTGAATCACACACCATATAAAGAATGCAGGTTTCACATGTTGACATTAGCATCATGCTCAGCTTAATGAACCTGCTATCGAAACGTTCTGGAGCGTCCCTTTAAAGACCTTTAATCATAGGTTTAAGTCATTCTGAGCCTACACAAGTCTACACACTCCCTCAGTTCTGCTGGCTTTACATGACGTTGGTCTCTGTTTCTGTAAACACAGGAGCGATGGCCTTTTATCAAGTTTCAGGATATAAAAATCAAGAATTATGCTATGAAGCTGTGTACAGTACTTGTTTCATTATGAATAGTTGGCAGCTCCTTCTTCAAGGCTACCAGGGCCAGTGCACTTTAATCGTTACATTTGTGTGTTTGTATTTTGTTTAGGAAAAAATCTGCAATGGGGGTCGAGATAGTTATCTTTAAGCAATTATGTTTTCTTTTGGACATATGAACAGATCGTTTTCGGTCTAGACTTGCAGGGATGGTCCTGGGTCTTGGTGCCGCTGTGTTGTGCACAATTCCGATTTTTCATTCTAAGTGATTTTTTATGCTTTAATCCACATAACTGTTCAAATGAGCAGAGCTACCCCTGAGCACACACACATTTACTGAGTAAATGCCACACACTTTGATTCTCACTTGCTGCATAAAACTGAACATACCGGGTAAGAGTGTCACAACAGAAACAGTGTTTCTTCTAAAGTTATTTCTTGATTTTTTTGGTTATCTAGACATTAAATGCTCTGTAAAATTGAAACAGAATTTTCATTTTATCTTTCAGTTTCATTTTATTTTTTTTTTAGTTTACAATCCCAGTGTAAATTCTTTGTCTCTTCCAAGTTATACCTATTTGATAAAATGCACATATATCTATTTGTGATAGATTTTTATTCTTTTTTTAATGTTTTTAACTATAGTTCTTGGTTTTTGATTTTTTTTTTTTGAGATGCTTTCCACCCAACCAACCAATTATTCTTTGTATTGGTTAGAAAATCACTGCAGAATTAGTGATCGTATTGTTTTTACTGTGATTATCATCACTGTCAGAACAAAATCTTGTATCTCCACTTTTGTTCTTTTTTATTTTTATTTAACATAATTTGAAAGCACCAGCTGGGTGTACCTGCACTGAATCAAAATTTTATGATAAAGGGACCAATGATCCAAAATGACTTAGATAAACATCCTGGTACATAAACTTGCATTGCATGTAAATTTTTATTTTTTTTTTTTTACTTTTTTGGAGATATGAGTTTTAGCTCCAAAAGCGACGTTATACTGAATACTGAATTAGAAATACTGCCTACATACTAGTATTATAACACACTACACTGACCATAATCAGTTCTATATGAAATCAGATTATGATCTATTTTAAATGTAGGAATAACGTTGCTACCAATGTTGTGTGTAAGGTGCACCAACTATAAGGACAAGTCCTATATCCATTTTATCATCCATGATATGCACAGTTTCCATGTACATTTAAATAAAAACAGTTGACCATTGATGATTATGCTGGAACAGTATGATAGCACACGTGAGGGAATCTATACTGTTATGTGTAATACAATAAACACTATAACCGACTTTTTTAAATTTGAAATTAAATAAATGTTTGGTCATTTTAATAAATTCATCACATTTGCTATATTAAACTTCATGAATTTTGAATTAATTTACACTGATATACATTTTAACCAACAACGATATTGTATTTCTCTAAAAAAGTATGATCCATTATTTAATCTATAGGTTAATATTTATGATTTAATGTCATTATTTAAGTAAATTTATGATTTTTTGTGTCACGCTAGAGCTTAAGTGAAGTAGTAATTGTAAATGTAACCTTTCATTGTATGATTTAGTAAGACTGATCACTACTTAGTTTAAGCGTGTTAGTTCTTTAAATGTTGGGGTTTTGAGAATCAATTTACGTAAGAAACCCAAAAACTTTGTTCAGTTACAATTCAGCAGAACGTATTCTTGATGATCAGTGTCCCAACCTGAGCTCCTCACCTCACAAGCAACCAACTGACAAACCTGACCTTTCATTAATTACATTTCAACATTGTAGTCTATTCTTGTGTGTATTTAGATTAGAATTATACTGCTTTCCATTACTAACCACTTATTTGGATTTAGCAGCACTTGGGTAGATGCTTTATAAAGTTTTATGATAAATGGACCAATAGAAATGATCCAGAATGACTTAGATCTTACTTTGTACACTGAAACACTGGTACATTCAAAGATAATAATGTTTCTTCCTTCTCCTGTAAAGTTTTTGGAGATATGAGGTTTTGATGTTAAACTGATTACATTATGACATACAAACCTACATACAGAGAGACATATATATAGAGAGATAGACAGACAGATATATATA
>JBBPCZ010000115.1:22203763-22214251 GCA_037974445.1 Brycinus macrolepidotus | reverse complement strand
ATAATAGATAGACTGATAGTCTATCTATAGACTGATATAGATAGACTGATATAAGTAAAACAACACAGCTGAATAGACTTCTATGGTGTAATCCTGATACAGAATACAGATTATCACTATTTTTTTATTTGTGAGAGGTGTAAAATGGTTCAAACAGGCCACACTTCCACTCCCTGTTGTTCCTGAGGCGCTCAGGAGGGCCCACTAGGGAACCGGAGACAGGGGACTGTCCTAAGCTCAGCTCTGAGATTATTATTTTTCATCTGTTTTTCTACATGTATTCACGTCTGATTGTTGTTCGTCGGTGCCATGTATGTGTTTGAACGGGGCTCGTGCGGGAATAAAAATCGGAAATAGCATTTTAAATGTTTTTAAACGTTTGAGGTCACAGGACCGTGGCGGCAGGTCTGCTAAATGACAGGCCCTAACAGCAGGAGAACATGGGAGCAGGAGTTTATATTCTCCATTTATGCTCACTCTTACCTACTGTTCAGAGTCAGTGGTGGTGGGCTGGTCTCTGCTAGTGGGGTGGTGGTGGGGGGGGTCTCTCTCTCTCTCTCGTTGGCCGTGCTTCAGTCGTTTCAGACCCTATCATTAGAGGGCGTGTCTCTGAATCCACATAGAAGTCGTCGGTGCATCCGTGACTTCACACAGCGTCCCGGGCCAGCGAGCTCACTCCTTGCCCGTCTCGAGCTGAACTTTTGGGATCTGCTCCTCAGGGATGGCCGCCTCGGTTCTGGAGGTAAGGAGCTGCGAAGTGAATGATCACTCACTCACCTACTCATTCACACACACGCGCACACGTACACGCTACAGGTCTTCACTTCTAAAGTGCTTGTGGCAAATCTTGTAGGGGACGAATTTGCATGTATTTCTCACGTGCAGCTTTACGCGCTGTTGCGATACGTTAGCCAGTTTGTGCAATTCGCGTCCTGCGTGAAGTCCCCGATACAAACCGTGGTTGTAAACGCGTCAGAAAGTTACGAGTGTGAGGCTGAGCCGTCTGAGGTGCTGATGTTCCAGGAGAGAATGGCAGGCTGCTAAACCCGTTTCTTGGACAGGTTGTGTGAAGTGTGATAAACTGGAGCTGGTTTTTTTTTTTTTTTTTTTTTTTTTTTTAAAGAGTGAGGGTGAATTCAGGGGATCGGTTGTACTGGAACAGCATATTCTAATGGATAATAATGGATAATTATAGAGCTCCACACGTTCTGGCCATGCAGGCTTTCCTACAGCCCTCCCACTGAACTTGAAAAATGAAGGAAATAGGGAATAAAAAACCTGCGGTGGTGGCTTTGGTGCAGGCATTACAGTTCAGTTTAAGCCCCACGTGGTAATGGGGAGCAGGGAACGTGGAAGGGGAGAAGCAGGCCAGGGCCAAGGTGAACCGCAGCAAGAAGCCCTGGTGCGCCCCCGGCCAGCAAACTTTCAGCCAGGGGGGGAAACATCATCCTCCTGCCTCCTGAGACTTTCTGAATGGAGCAAAGGGTGGAAAGTCAAATTCTGTCAAGCAGATAAAAGGATAAAAGTGTTCATCTAACACAGAGCTTTTAATTGATCGACTCCTTACATTTTTTCCACAAGTTTCCTTGTATTTCTCCACAAGTTTCCTTATATTTCTCCACTATCCAACTGTCCAACTCCACTTTCATATTTGTCATATCTCTCTGTCCTCTTTTGCTTTTTTCTGGGGTTGAATACGACTCAACTTCTCTAGTCATTCCTATGGCTGAAGGAACATCAGTGTGATGGCTGAAAGTGGTGTATTAATTTATAGTGACCAATCATATTGTGATCATGATTATAACTCTTTTAATCACGACTCTAACAGTGGTAGAAATCTTCTGATTTCTAAATTCTCTCTTTTTTTCAGTCGTTCATCACCGTTAGTGCTACAAAAGTCCGTCCTTTGTACATAGTCACTCAAGTGACAAGGTGATTGACAGAACAATAAAAAAAGCAAAGTCTGTAACAGCAGTCTTCAAAAACAATGTCTTACCCATCCAGCAGCGATGGTAACCATGAAGTGGCAAACGTGTTTGACTGGAATTGTATGTGTGATGACATGTTGATCACTAAGGCGAAGGTTGTTGCATATTTCTGTCTGGAAACCGCCAGGAATCCTGTCTGCTCGTATGTGTAGTCTTGTTTAGTGTGAATAATTGAGGGGCTCAGTAATGACATAAAATAATTTTTATTCTACACATTAATGCAACTGCAATACATAGAACAAAAAACCATACAAACACCTAAGAAGCGAATGGACTATGTGAACCAGTCCAGGTAAATAAACTTTAATGCTGAATGGGACTGTTCTGTCTCTTCTCAGGAGGAAACACGTTATGGCTCGAGTCCTTTGGCAATGCTGACCGCCACCTGCAACAAGTTCGGCAGCACCAGTCCAGTTCGCGACACGGCCACACCTGGCAAAACAGGGAGCGCGGCGCCAGTGAAGAAACCCTACAGCATGTCTTCCGACCTCCAGGCACCTAAGAATGGCCGAGGCAGCGAGGGCCTTGCGGACTCTTACAGCAGCTCATTTGGCACAGGAGGAGGCCTCCTCACCCCCACCGGCAGCCCCCCTCCGCCCGCAGGAGCATACGGCTCCGACTACAACCCTTTCTCCTCGTTCCAGACCTCCACGGCCTCTCAGGACCCTTCGCTCCTAGTGACCAAAGCCCATGCCACGGCTGACTGCCTGACCAGTGTCTACACCTCGCTGGACATGACGCACCCATATGGCTCCTGGTACAAGGCAGGCATTCACCCTGGCATAACGGCTGCACCAGCTAACGCCACCTCCTCCTGGTGGGATGTCCACCCAGGTTCCAACTGGCTGAGTGCCAGCCAGACCCAACCAGATGGTCTCCAGGCTTCACTGCAGCCTGTAGCTCCACAGGCCTCACTCAGCCCTCCTATGCCCAGCTACAGCTCTGACTTCACCTCTCTGAACCCAGCCCCTTACTCCTCGGTGGGCCTGGGCTCCTCCTCGCACCTCCTGCAGTCTTCCCAGCACATGCTCCCACAGGACATGTACAAGCCCAAGCCGGTGCCGAGTACTGGTCTCATTGAGAATCCCATGGGCCTGAAGCCAGCCCGGGGCTCTGGGGCTTACACAGGTGGTGCAACGACCACTAGCAGATCTTCTTGCGACTGCCCTAACTGTCAGGAGCTGGAGCGGCTGGGCGCATCAGCTGCCTCGCTGCGTAAGAAGCCTGTGCACAGCTGCCACATCCCGGGCTGTGGGAAGGTCTACGGCAAGGCCTCACACCTCAAGGCCCACCTGCGTTGGCACACAGGCGAGCGACCTTTTGTGTGCAACTGGCTGTTCTGTGGCAAGCGCTTCACGCGCTCCGACGAGCTGGAGCGCCACGTGCGCACGCACACACGCGAGAAGAAGTTTACATGCCTGCTGTGCAACAAGCGCTTCACACGCAGCGACCACCTCAGCAAGCACCAGAAGACCCACTCAGAGGCCGGCCTGCAGGGGAAGGCCGGAGGAGGAGAGGGTGAGGCAGAGCCCAGGGGACCAGAGGAATCCACAGACCCCAGCAACGATGGGGCCCCGTCCGGCCCAGGGAACGGCCTGCAGGACCACACAGCTAACATAGAAGAGAAGAACGCCGCAGGGAATGTGGTGGAGAACAGCAGTGGACTGCTGGAAATATAACCTGTCTGAAATATCTTCAGATGGAGCTACTGTTACATCGGTGCTAATCAAGAAAAATTATGCATTGTGAAGAAAATGGACTTTTTAATGACGTACGCCTTTAAAAAGACTCAGTCAGTCGGCTCAGAGGGAAACAGTGTACCACTAAAGCAGACAATCTCCTGGCATGACAATGAACGCTGTGTGAAAACAAGAATAAGCAGGAGGTTCTTATATGTTTATTAGGCAGGCGTATAGATGGCCATCTAGTGAGGCCATCTGTTTTGGCTTTTTTAGATTCTGATGTTTCTTTTCGGATGTTCAGTTGAATTGTTAATCTCTGTCTTTTCTGAGCATTATAAACAGACAGATGTTATGTCATTTGTCATTATCCAATGGCTTGCCTGGCATTTTGGGCTTCACCAGCAGTTCCTTACAATGTTTATCACATGTAGAGACTTCTTAGTTTCTCTTCTTTAATCACAAACCTTCCAGAAGGCGTAATGATTGTTTCAGAGGCCCCCAAGCAGATCAGGGCTCATCAGCCTGTTTGGCTGTAATAAGGAAGTCAGGTGTACAGTTTAGTCTTTGCTTTGAGTTCCATGTTGATTCGTTGCTTGTCTTATTTAATGTCCTATTTACATAAAAATTTAATTTATGTCTTAAATTATGAACAATTGAGTGACAATCTTGCATTTTACTGGCAAAAGGGAAAACAGACAATGAATCAAAGCCAGGCATCAAGACTTTTCATTTTTGTGTGATTATTTATTTATTTTTTTAGACACTTGATTTTCAGATTCTGCTGGCTGTTCTATGAACCCTCTTTGTAGAATTATTAAAAGCCAAATTGTAAGGTGTAAAATGGATTTTTCTATAACATGTAATCTTAATCACATTTTTTGTTTACCACTATGTACATATTGGAAGCCATGAGATGTTTCCAAGCCCCAGCCAACTGTTTGTCTATAATTAAATTAAGTGAAATTCAGTTCTCTGTTCTCTGTATTTTCTTGAATAGAATAACAGACATTGTCTGCAAAAGGTGCTATGATAAATGTAATCAGCCGCCTTTGGCTGTCACTGGTGTATTACAGTGCCTGCGCTATTGGTGGTCTTGATGCATTGTTTATGTAGTACATAATATTTGATAAAAGAGACTGAATAAAATATTGTTGGGACATTTGTCATTACCAAAAGATGAAAAAGGCACCAAACTGTGAAATATTATAAACACCTTTACAATATTGCATTTTTACAATTGATAGTTACTACAACAATGATAATTAAAACAGAAATAGTAAGAAGGAGCAGAAATTCTGTACAATTTCTTGTATATAAGTATTTCTCCTATATATAAGTATTTTCTCCTAAATATGTTATTGGCATTGTTTATGCTTTCGCACTAAACAGGCTTTATAATGGTTACTATTCATTCAAAACTCAATATATCTCCACAGACCCATTGTTTTGACTTGTTCAAGTCGAGTAGAATTACAGGAGTCAACTGACATATAATTTAACTTGAAACAAGCGCTACAGTTTCAGCGCTGTGAAATAGGGCTGGCCAGTATGATGATATTTTAGTGCAGTCATGATAAATCATGTCACAACGACCTTTTCTGAGGATATAAATGACGTGAATGTTGCAAGAGCTTAAAGAACACTGACCAGCTGCATGTTTGTTTAAAAAGAGAGCATAATTAGCCCAGTTTGATTTGATTTAGTGCAGCTTGGTGTGCCATTGTACACAAGATAGTTTAAATGAAGCACTGCTGGTGCATTGTGTTAACTCTCAAAACACATTATATATTGTAATATATTGTCTTAGGTAAATTATTGTAATATGTGTTTTCTATATTGCCCACCCAAAATCATGATGCATACTGTGTACTGAGAAATTGTCTTCAAAGTATTATATTTTTGTCATATCACTCACACCTCCGGAGAAATCAGCAAGACAAAGGCAACAAGTCTGCCCTGCATAGGTAACGTCTTTGCCGTAGAAATGAATAGGTGACAAAAAGAAGAAGAGTGAGTGCACAGTACAAAAATGTGTTTTAACTTGTTTTAGTGTTGTAAAAAAAAGTTCATTTCCAGGCTCTCTTGAAATTTGAGTTAAATGAACTTCTAATAGTAAGTTAACAGAATAAAAAAATATGTCTTACATCATATTAACCTAGTATTTGGTCAATAAGCTTAAAATATCAAGGCCAGAACATTTCTACGTTTAATCGCCATTTCTTTTTTACAATGTGAACATGCGATGTGGTGGTCCAAACTATCAAGTGATTTGACCTTTCTGATCAAGTTCCTTTGGAATCTCTTTCTCTTTTACTCTTTCTCTCCTTCTTATATGCCTCCTTCTTTTTTAACCCTATCCCCTGTGCTCCGGCCTGTCGGTCTTTGCGATCTTATGGCTGAACAAATGCCTTAATTAGTTCTCGCAGCCCAAACAAAGCGGGGCTCTCAGTTGACACAATGTGTCTCACAGAGCACCGCCGAGAGTCCGCTCGAGAAAATTAAACCTCCCCCGCTGTCTGCTTGCACCAATTTACCCCCACCAGCCCTGCTACTGGACAATTACCCCACATCACTGCAGCAGACTGGGCAGCGGAAGAGAGGACAGGAGAAGAGAGGAGAAGAGAGGAGAGGAGATGGTGGGGTGGGGTGGTGTGGGGTGGGGTGGGGGGGTAGAGGCACTATGGTGTTTACAGAATTGTAGGCTGTCCATGTGGCAGTGAACTAACAACAGACTTCAGAAACCAAAGACAAAATTCTCTGGCGCTAATGTTTGCCGGCGTCCAAATACCGGGAGCCCTGAAGAAGCTGAGTGTAAGCAGAAGGATTTTTTTCCTTTGTAATGAGTCACCGTGCAACCTTTCTGAAAAGTTATTCCCTATTGACGAAACACTGAGTCTGGTAAGCCGATCTGACCAAAGCCTGTGTTGAAATTTGCTGTGAAATGCAGGGCTGGGTACTGATACTTTTACAATAACAGAATTACTTCTGTACTACTGACTACTGAAAAAGCCTGTCATTTATCACCAAACATCAGAACCTAAGATGTCAGTCAACCAAAAAGCATACTTGTTCCAAAATCTAGATTGGTCATTGGCTGCCCATATGCTATAAACATTTTTTTATTCAACATTCAACAAACAGAAACAGCAAACACAAATATTGCACAATTTTCAACCTGCTCGGCCTGATGTTTTGAATGAAACTTTTTGAACAGATTTTTTGTAAACTATTTGAGTTCAAAAGTATCATTCTCTAGTGGCCACACTTACAGGAATAATTCAGTTAAAATCAAACAGCCTGCCCCCAAGTATCTACCCTAGACCACCTGAAGAATTTCAAAATTTTCTCTTACCTTCACAATGCATCATCATAAGAAGACTTCCTACTATTCAAAGCTAGAAATCTCTGAGGAATCACTTTAAGAGGTGAGTAAGTGTGTTTACAACAAATGTACCGATGGTTAATTTTTTTTTTTATTTTGGTCAGAGTGTCTCTTTAAGAATAACTCATGTTACATTGCCCTTTATGTAGTTACTGGATAATAAGCCAAAGGATGTCATAAGCCTGGCAATTTTAAGGGTTAAAGCAATTTTTAGGTACATAACTTGAAAATGTTGAAAATGCAACAATAGCGTGTACATATATACTTAAAGGAAGATATTAAAACAAGTATCCTTCAGGAATCAGTCTCAAAGCTAAGGGATTATTGGTATTATATTAAATCCCCAAAATATCAATACCTGGCTATATTGATATGATCAGAGACTGGAGCAAAAATCACTGAAATTTTCGTTCCAGTCAGTGACATGCTGTCTTACTCTTTGATCCGGAATAAGTGTACACAACTTAAATGCGGTAGTAATCACGACTTATATAAGGGGTAAATTCCAGAAGCACCGTACGCACAATAACCCCGTCACACACACACATATACACATTTGTGACAGCACACTGGCCTCCCGCACCTCTCCTCCTCTCTCTCTTCCCCTGGCCGGGTATGGTTCTAATTTACTGACTCTAATGAGCTGGAGTTGAGGTCAGCTGGTCCCGGGGCCGAGTCTGTCATCAAGGCCTGACATGTTTATGGAGGTCTGAAGTGGGCGCGCGGTCGAGTCCACAGCTTTAAAGACACAGGCGGAGGGTTTGGGTGGAGTGTGTATGTGTGTGTGTATGTGTGTGAATGTGTCTGTTGGGGGATATATGGGGGGTAGGGGAGCGTCCGTGGCTTCTGACTCCAGCGTGACTATTATTTTTGCCTTTTTATACTCTCCTGCGGTGGTGGTAACCTTGTTTTATTTTTAAAACTTTATGTTCGAAGAGTAAAAAAAATAGAGGAACCTAGGAGAGAGCAGTGCCTCAAGTGAGGCAGTAAAAAGATAAATATACTCAGAGACGTGAGAGAGACAAGACAAGAGGAAAGAGAGGAGAGAAAAAGACAGAAGTGAAAAAGACAGAAATGTCCAGCCTTTACTTGCCTCCCTGTCCTCAATGAGGTTTAGTCTAACCTAGTGCTGGGCGGTTCTGATGAAATTCAGCATCGTAACATTTTCTGAATATGTCAGTATAAATATAAATATGGTTTCAAACTATACTAAGTTTGCATTAATAAAGTTAATGACCTCATGTTTCCTGACTGCTGGGTCTCTATACTACAAGAATGTCCCTCAAACCTTATGTAGATAGTCTTACAAACCTGACATCGCTTTAACTGGACTGTTTTCTTCTGTTTTTCCCTCAGAAAAGACAGTTACTTCTTATTGCTTTGAACTGCTATTTCATTTCAGTCTAAATCACCCATCAACTCATATACATTAAAGTCAACCAGGTTTTGGTTTTCTATCAAAAATCAACATTGTTAAGCAAGGCCCATACTGGAATGATGCTATAAACGATATATAGGCCAGCTCTAGCCTGAACACCAAACACAGCCCCAAACACCTTTAACTCAAAGCTCTTTCAAACTCCAAAGTTCTCTAAATGGCCTCACTTTGCATTTACAAGAGTTTAGAGGAGAAACAATGGGCCTTCCTCAAATCTTAAGGTGGCTATTGGTGATAAATCTTCCCTATGCCCTGAAGAAAGGGAGGGATGCATTTCAACAGGAAAAGACTCAGGTGTGTGCAGGTGACCTTTGTTTTAAGGCTGTGCAGGGGCGGGGGGCGGGGGTGGGACTGGGACACTAGGCCTCTGGGGATCTTTCGGCATCAACAGTAGCAGAGAAAAAGACAGAGACGAGAGAAATCGGTGAGCTAAAACAACAGCAGGAGGTCAAGAAAGGTCAGATGGTCGCTGATGAAGAAAAAGGAAGAACCATTTTCAGTCCCACAAAAGAGACCCAAGATTGATCATCATTAGTCCATTTAAATTAACTGTGTTGGCAACAGGGTGGTGCTTAGCAATAATTATCTAAGGCTTTCACAGCAGTCTTTATGGGCCCCTTTCTGTAACTGAGCTCCCTTCTGCTCTGAAATGTATCAAACACACCACTAAATCGACCAATTCTGTTTATAGGAACTGTGGGCAGGCTGTGGCAGGCTCCATATCCCTGTAAAAAGATAATATGTTCCCTATTAAATGTCCCCCGGATGACAAATTGCTTCCAGAAAAAAAAATGAAAGCCAAGGAAATGGGCTGTGACACTTCAAAATAGACATCCTCTTCTTAATTCCTCAAATTCACAATTCTGCTCCTTTACACTAGACATCCTCCTACTTTGTCTGCCGTGTGTATAGTATGTCTGCCTTTCAATACCCTGCTATCTCAGCCATCTTCTTTGCAAGTGTTTACACAGAGAAATGAACACACTGCACACCAGCCCTCCAGTTCCAGAGTCTGAGACCCCTGGTTTATGGCATTTTATGGTATTTTACATGATCTCTTATATCATATTTACTCGTATGCAAAAGTTTGGACACTCTGGTCAAATTACATGTTTTATTGATTTTCTTTGTGAAAATAACTGTACATATTAATGCACAATTGCCTGTTTTGAAGCTGAATAAAAAGAGAAAATGTGGCCCGTGCAAACGTTATGGCACATTTTATGCCTTAGCTTTCATTTATCTCATTTTCTGACTTATTCATCACAAATACACTGAAGCTGTGCACTAAAATTTGCAGAAAAAAATGTCATATTTAAGTGTGTTCTCAGTAGAGAATGTGCTCTTATTTTCGCAAAACATGTCATTTGACCAAGGGCGTTCACTTTTGTGTACAACTGTATCTCCTTTTTTGTTTTTAAGAGCTGTTCATGGTGCTTTAGGCTAAGACTGTAGTAACAAAACCCGAGATATGACCCCCACAAACAGTTTCCTCAATTTGCAAGTATGTAAAGCCCTAAAGGGAAGGAAACAAAATGTATTTCTTTTGTTATCAATATCGCAAGCCATTAGAAATGAAATATGCAGTGAGAATAATAAATAATCAAAAACACATTAAGAAAAAGTTTTTTTACTTAACATCTAAACTGTTCGGCAGTAAAAAAAAAATGTCCAGCCCACTCTCTCTGTGTGGTAGCAGTGAGACTAAAGCTGAATCTGAAAAAGAAGAAAGAATATAATAAAGAAAGAAGAGAGTAAAAAAGTGCAGAGGGAGAAAATAAATAAAACAGGAATAAGGACTTACAGAATAATGTGAAATGGGAATGAGAGAGAGAGAGAGAGAGAGAAAGAGGAAAGAAGGGAATGAGAGGGGGCGGGAGGGATAGAGAGAGAGAAAGAGAGGAAAGAGAGAGCAAGAGAGAACTAGAACTGCAAGCAGTTATTAACGGGGTCCAAGGTACGGCGCGGTCCGCATCCCGGGCGCCCTCGAGCACGAGC
>JBBPCZ010000115.1:22190282-22202305 GCA_037974445.1 Brycinus macrolepidotus | reverse complement strand
ACTCCTCAGGGGCCCTCCCCCCACTTGGGGCCCTGGTAATTTAGTCCCACTTTTCACCCAACTACGACGCCCCTGGTTACTCTCATGACCTGACCCAGCTGTTATCTGTTGTGTTATTAGCCTGTAATTAATATATTTTCAATTATTATAGGAATTGTTCAAGGTATGCTAAGGTCTCATAATGAGTCGATTAGCTGTCGCTACTGGCCTGTATATCTTCTTATCCGGGGAAATAAAATATGTCAAGCTGCCAGTTGTCGGAATGCAGTAACTGTCATGAAAGGCTTGCAAAAAGTTAATTTTAAAAAAGCATGCAAACACATTGTCCTGAATGAAGTAAAGTTACTTAATTAAAGTTAGTTTTAGGCTTAAGTCGCTCCAGCTGAAAACAATCAAGCTTATTCTATAACTTTATTGGTTCAAGCAATGCGTCTGCATGATTCTAGGTTAAGTTAACCTGTGAAATTAATAGTGTTGTCTGTTATTAGCAGATGTTGATGAGATATTTGTATTCTTTTTTCAGGGACACATGATGCTAAAAGAATAGTTTGGCAAAACAATGAAATGTGTAGTACTGTGAACTTACCCCATATGTAAGTGATCAGCCAAGACATGGTTGGCGTCAAAATTTTGCTTTAAGTAAAATTTTGCTTTAAGTGGAGTAATGAGGGTAATGTTGCTAACAAAAACACTAAAAGTCAGTGGTCACCTAGATCACTCAAACCACATCCAGGTCTTCATGAAGGTGGATCAGACTTGTTGATGTGGTTTAGGACACAGTATCACTCCCAGCGCTCACAAAGTCATAAGGCGGTCACACCCAGGGGCAGATTAGCTTGTCCAGCCAACCTGATGAACATGTCTTTGGACTGTGGGAGGAAACTGGAGCTCCTGGTGGAAACCCACACAGACAGGGAGAACATGCAAACTCCACACAGGAAGGCCCCTGGCTTGGAATCAAACTATGTTATTAGCAAATATAGTCTTTTCTATATAGGAAAATGACATTTAGTTAGGTGTTGTTGTCATATGCTACGCTAGTTATAACTGTCATACACTTCCTCCTGAAGTAAGAAATCTAGTAAAATCATCCTCATAAATAATCAGGAGAGGTCTGGGTCAGGGAACAGTTTGCAGGGCAGCAGATCTCCAGGAGTTATAGAAATGGATCATAGAAAAATCAAATGTACACAATGTTTTCCAACCTAATTCCTTATTCCAAACCTAGTCGATTAGCCATGATGCATTTGGTGTTTGCTTTTTTTACATTTGCTCTACAGCTACAAAACTAGTGTAGCTAGCTAGTAATGGACTTCTGTTATAGCAGAGTTATAGCTCCACTACAGAACTTCTTACACAAAATATATCTGTTCTGATTGATTCTGACCATGCCCAGTACCAGCTATGAGGACACAAGGTCTAGACCTTGGTAGTTTTGTAAGTTTTTCCCACTTTTCATGAGGTTCAAATTGAAAACAGCCACCACCTGATAATGCAGCATCTTCTTGACTATGCAGAAATGCAAAGCTTACCCAACAAGCAGAGACACAATTGATTCTCCACTGTCCTCTAAACTGCCTTTAGACTTACATGCTCAGTATGTTTAACTTTGCACAAGACGCTAAGCGACACTGACCTCTGATGTAATGGTACGCAGCATACACACTAATTGCATGGTACATTACCATACCAAAGCCAGCTGAAGTCACTGCTCAGGCTACAGACTCCATAGTCAGCTTTATTAGTGACAGTAGTGTAACTAGGATCTTTTGGGCCACAGTGCAAAAAAATAAAAAATAATAAAAAAAATAAAACAGGCCTCCCACACGAAAATGACTTAAAATGAAATGTGCTAGTTTACTCACTATAGTTATACTCACTCTGATGCCCTGAAGGCATGGCCTTCCACCTACCATCTTCTAATATTGACCTAAATGTTTACCTTCGACTCCCAGTTTGAACTGCAATAATTATATGTAATATTTAGCCACTGACACACCACTGGATGAGACAAGAAAGTTACATAGTTTCCCAAAAACTACAGCTGTGATTTTGATACATATTTTGATGTTATTTCTTTATGAATAAGAGGAAGATAGACATCAGGGTGAGTACAATTGTTTCAGGATCTATATGAAGGGCCCACTAAAGACCACGGGCCCAAGTGTGATTGTCGTCTTTGCCCAGTATGCCACTGATTAGTGATATACAGTGGATAAAGAAAAGAATCACTTGGATGTTACAAGTTTGTAGAGTAATTACAGCTGGAAAAATGGTTGTGTGTGTGTGTGTGTTCTTTTCAGGCTACAAAGCAAAAAATGTGATTATTTTGAAGTGTGATTCTTTTCTATATCAAACTTAATGTTTGTTCTAATATGATTTTTGATGAAACGTTTCTTTATAAACTATTTGGACCTCTGTTGAAATATGATTTTTGATTAAGCGTTCCTTTCTAAACTATTCGGACCCGCTTCAGATATGATTTTTGATTAAGTGCTCCTTTAAGGACCCCTGTTCAAATTTGATTTTTAAAAAAGTGTTCATTTATAAACTATTCGGATCACTGTTCAAATATGATTTTTAATAAAGTGTTCCTGTAGGGCCCCTGTTCAAATCTGAGTTTTGGTGAAATGTTCTTTTCTAAAGTATTCGGACCCCTGTTCAAATCTGTTTTTTTTTTATGAAGGGCTCTTTTAAGGGCCCCTGTTCAAATCTGAATTTTGATGAAGTGTTCCTCTATAAACTATTCGGACCCCAGTTCTGTCCAGAATCGTCGCTCGCGCTCTTCCCTTTGCGCCGAAAATTAATGCGGCGCACGAGAGCTCGTCCTGCATTTAGTGTGAGCCCATAATGACTCTGATCATTACAGAGTGATTGTCTCCGACGAGAAATCCCTTAAACAGCCTCGGTTTGGACCCGTAGCACTCCACTCCATCTCTGCGAGAGCCACCAACCGCCGCTGCCGCCAAAAATAACACGCCAGCGCCACTCCAGCCTGCGCCCGACCGCAGAGCAGCCGCCGCAAGAGCCGGGATCAAAACACACACAAAAAAGGAAACACAGCGGATCGAGGGGGAAGGAAAAAATTGTTCATATAACTTTACTCCACTTCTTATAAGATACCCAGAATCTGCTGATGATTTTGGCTTCGGGCGAAGCCACAGAATCGAATCTACAGACCCGGGGCCAAGTCAAGAGGGGAGACGCGCACAGCTTGTGTGTGTGTGTGTCTGTGTCTGTGAGTGTGTGTACGTGCGTGTGATTTGATGAAATATGCTGCCCAGAGTGGTGGTCTCTTCAGTCATTCAGCAGTGGCAGCTACATTCATAATTCAGTGAGGATTTTCACCAAATCATCAGACTGAAGGCATTAGTGGAAGTGTGGAAGAGAAATTGGAGCGCTGTGGGGGTACAGTAGTCCACAGAGACAGCAGGCCCGAGATGCAGAGCATAAACTGCTCATGTTAACGCCTAAGGTCAGAAGACCCCATCAGAATCCGAGGGGTGAGGAACTGAAGGCTCTGGTACTGAACACCGACATGGAATCAGACATAATTATAAAGAATATCTACAACCACCGTACACTCAGACCTGCCCAACAGTGAGATGTTGGTATAATCCATGGTGAACAAATGTTATATGGAGTTCAGACTGAAGCTGAGTTGAATTTAAAGTAGGCTATGAAAGAACTTGAGTGTACTTTTTAAGTTCAGAATCAGACTTATTGATCCCGGAGGAAATTGCTTATTTTACAACTGCACAGACAGAAAGAGACACAAAGACAAAAACAATATAAAATATAAAGTCTAAAATAAAAGTCAAATAAAAACTCTGCAGAAGAATACTCTACAAAATACACTATGCTATATACACAAAATGCTGAGGTATAAATATAGAAAAATAACTTACTGCTAATTAATTTACTAGTAACATAAATAGTGGTTAGGATTTGTTAACTTGCAATTCTTCTATCAGTCAAATCTGGAGTAGTCATTTACCTTAAAATAACTATAAAGATGCTAAACGTCATCTGTTCTTAATTTATAATAAATAAGTAATTAGGTTTATGCAGAAAGCAGTATTCAGGCACTTTTGTTTTTGATGTTTAATATTCTTCCAGTCCATATATCCACATCAGATTTACACGTCATGTATTTGACAAAAATATGCATTCATGAACATGAACAAAGATTTATTTAAAAAACAAAATTGATAGAAAAATAGGTATTTGGACAGCACAAAGTAATAACATTAACACATTGCTGGAAATTACAGCTTTGAGACATCTACAGGAAGGAGTAATTCATTTTTTGCAGCATTGTGGTTACATTTTGGTCCATTCCTCTTGACAAACTGCCTTCAGCTCTCCAAGGTTACAAGGATCACTCTGATCATGCTGTTTTAAAATTCCCCATGCATTTTCAAAAGGAATCTTGATAGTACTGGTGTACTTGTAGGACTGGTGAAGTTTGGAGATGCAAAGACCTTCACTTTTTGTAGAAACAAGAGTGTCTTGAGTGAGTTTTGTTGTATGTTGGGTTGCTGTCTCGCTGAAATGTTCATCTTCTCCTGTTTCTTGGCCCATAAGATTAAATACTTCTTTAATATCTCCAGGTACATTACTCCATTCATTTGAATATTTGCAATTCCATTGCAGAGAAACTGGCCTATATTGTGATGTTCCCACCTCTGTACTTCACTTCTTTCTCCAAATATGATAAGCTGAATTGTATTATTATTTTAGTTTGAAACTGTTTTAGTTTCAATTGAGCACATTGTTCCAAAAGAGTTTCTAGTTTGTCTGAATGCTTATGTGCAAACGTCTGTGCTTCTTTTTTAGTAGAGGAGTGTTGTGTGGGCTGTGAAACGGAGCAGTTAGTTGCTTATTGTTCTCTGTATGAGAGTTAAACTCTTTTTAGTGACTGCTGGCTTCTGTCTTACCTTCCCTATCATAACTCTGAGAGAAATCAGCGCAGAGTACTGATTAATTGTGGAAGATTAGTTGTGTTTCCATTAATCTTTCCACTTGCATATCATCAAACTGATTGTACTGACAAGGTCTTTGCTAGGGCTCTTTAGTTTTTTTTTACTTTGAAGTGTTGTTTAATCATGTTGTCCCTGAGATCTTAACCGTCACCAGGAATTCCACATGTTGTGTAAAAACTTTTAAAACCATGGCAACTTCTTTTATAAAGAGACAAGGTGTAGTTTTCAGGAGAACATTTTTATTATAATTTTGCAACATTAATATCCAAAAATTGACACTCATAATACTTTTGACATAAACAAAAATGTGTGTGTGTGTTTTCCTATCAAATTTATTCTTTAAACATGTCTTTGTTTGTTCTTGTCTATGCTTGTTTATGCTTACTAATGCATATGTTTTGTTTATATGTTTAAATACCAAGTCAATAGCATTATGTGTGTAAATTTGAAGTGGCTATATGCACTGAAAGCATACTAAATAACAAAATCTGTGTCTAAAAACTGATCCTTTTCATTGTAAATATATAACAGTATCATGATATTAATTCACTTTTGAGTGAAAACTCACTAATTTCTACTTTTTGTGCATTTGTGGCTTCTCTACATATGCATGTCACTTAATGATGCTTTTTTTTTGCAGTTTAATAACATTTTGTAACAATAACTAAATTAAATAGACTTTTCTTTCTCAAGCTTTTTTTTTGCTCTGTTCCTATATAATAAATGTACCTTATGTCTGAAGAACAGATCTTGTAACAATAATTAAATGAATCATAGCATTCCTGCGTTATTAGTTTTTACCAGTACTTGATTTTGAGCTTGGTTACTATTTAATAAATATAAATATAATAAATAAGACTAAAGAACAGCACATCTGAGTTGAAGTTTGATAAACAGTGGCTATGGTATTTCAGTGGTGAGACATGGAGACTGCAGCCCATGGGGCAGCTCACAGCAGTAGAACACTGCCCCTCTCAGGCTTTTTGGAGAATTCCGCATACTTCTTTAGACATTTCTCTGCATTAGTTAATATTTTCTACAATGCAAAAGAGCCCTAACACTTTTGACATTAATGCAGTTTCTTAGCTTGACTATAAAGACATCCATGTATGTGAGGGTGAAATCTGTATCATCTACTATGGAATGTTCACTTCTCCCTGTATTGATAAAGTCTAAATTGAAATCACTAGATGGCAGCATTGAGAGGGGAAAGGGATGTTTCCTCTCTTTAGAAGATGTTTGATGGACACTCTTTTATCAAGATTGAGGCTCATCCTTCTCAGTGACCCAGCAATGATGCAATGTTGTTGGCCATACAAGGTTACATCATAGAGAAAAGTGTGTATTTGGTGTAACAGACATCTTTTTGTGACCAAACTCACACCACACTGGTACAATGTGAATGTCAGTTTGGTTCATGTTTATTTATTCTCTATTTAACTGTCACAAAGCTGCTTTACCGAAACGCGGGTCCAGACAGATTCTGAGCAAGCCGAAAACAACAGTGACAGGAAAACTTCACCAAAACAGAAAGAGAAAGAAACGCTGAGGAACCAACGCTCAAAAAGGGAAACCAATCTTCTCTGAGGAACAGCAGATAGAGGAACTGAGACACAAACAGAACAGGTTTTCAGTGAGGTTACCCACTTAACCTCAGTAGATCCGTCAGCCAGTCCAGACTTCCATTCCTCACTTCTGTGATTTAATAATAGCTCAGTCAATTTGCATCGTTCTTTACTATATAAAATAAGCTTTAAGATTAGCCCAGGAGTTTAACAGTGACACTCAGACCAAGCAAAAGAAAGATTTATGAGAAGAAACATTGACTAATGATGAAAGACTGTTAGAAATTGGCAATAAATTATGTGGTGATCTACAGATTGAGCTGCATACAGATACTATGTTAATCAAGTAACAGTATTAGAACTTACTGTTAGAAATATAACACAGAAACAGTTAGGAACACATTAAAGAAATCAAACAAAAATTAAATAAGCAAGCAATTTTCAACGTGGCTTCAGTGACTAGTGATACAAATAAAATGTACCTGAAAATTTCTGTTAAGCAAAATAATAATAATAATAATAATAATAATAGAACCCTAGTCTTTTACCTAGTGTTGTTACCTGGGTGCAGTGGTTAGCATTATCACCTCACAGTGAGAAGATCCTGGGTTTGACTGACAGCCAGTGGTTTCTTTCTGTGTGGACTTTTCATGTTCTTCCTGTTTCACTGGACGTTCTGGTTTCCTCCCATAGTTCAAAGACATGCCTGTCAGGTGAACTGAAGATGCTAAACTGCCCCTAGGTGAGAGTGTGTCTGCCTGTTTATGTGGCCACTAGATGGAGCAACATGTAATTCATGTTTACTTTTGGTTTCTTGTTCAGAATACTGTGTGTATACACTGTGTATATAATTACTATTTAAAGTACTTTGGCAAAAAATGAAGTTACACATTCAAATTTTGCTTCTTTAGTTTATAACCACAGTGTTGCTAACAAATACTAGAATGCAACGGTCAAATAGCCCAAACTGTTTCTGTAAAAAGGTTTTACCAAATCTTCTCTCAACCTGCTCAAACCATGGGCAGAAATGTTGTAAAAAAACATTAGAGGTAAATTTTCTCCCAAATCTCTTTCATCCATCTCTTCACTGAAGTGGCACAGAACATATCCATATGTTTTAGGTCACAATATGACTTACTGCGAGCTATAAAAAGGAACTGTGGTGTCCACAAAGAGGTATCCACATCAGAGGACTCAGTCCTAAACCACATGCACAGGCCTGTGCATCCTTAATGATGATTGGGATACTGTTTGAGAGAGCCAGGTGAAGTTTTGATGATGTATTTTTAGGAAAATGAGGAAATGAGTATGCAAATGAGTAGAGCACTTTGGGTGACTTGAATTTTAGTGTTTGTTAACAATGTTACACTTTGTTGAACATGTCTATGTTGATTGGGTACATCTGGGCTAAGTCTTTAATTTTATTTTTAATTGAGCTATTGGTTTAAGGGATGCAGCTATTAGAGTGAGTAGTAGAGGTCTGAACCCACTGATGGGTTTTGAGAGTTTATGGTAATAATAATGTCATCAATAAATGATATGACAGCACATGTAATAGGTCTTTTCCCCTTTTCCTTACCTTGAAACATCTGTCCAGAGGAGCACTGCAACATCTGCCACGTTCCTCTATCCAGGCCTGTTTCAGTGGCGACACAGGACTGAGCCCATGTGATCCACTGCCCATGTGACTGTGTATGTGGTTTCCCAAATACAGAGTCCCCTGCCAGGCCTGCTTTACCTCAATAACCCTGATATTCACCCTGAGGTCTTTATTACTCATAACACTTCCTTGGCTAATTATCAGGATTGCCTCACAGGAAATGTATTCCTCTTTCAAGTCTTGGTTCCTCTGTTGGCCTGTTTTAATATTCCGCACCATAGCTGAGCCCGACTGTTTAGTGCATTTGTTTCTTACTGATAAAACACACAGTTTTGTTTTCAAATAAATGTTTATGCGAACACTTTTAAGCATTCATCAGTAATTAAACTGTTTTCTCTCCCACCTTCTCCAAAGAAATGAGTGTTTCAGCTAGAAAAACCCATAGAGCTGTATGTCGTATAGTAATTAAAATACTAACCTTAACAAATGTAACAAATTTCGCAAAGCAATGAAAGGCCATATGTATGCTTCAGCTGAGGTAATGATGCTATACTTAGACGAGATAATTGGACAATGTTACTTGCAGCAGCAACTGTAAATCAAGTTAAGACCATGCCGCAGTATGCAGACTGTAGCAGTTCCATTATTTCGAGCCATTGTTGCTGGTACAAATGTATGTCTTCGCTGAGAGGACTTGGTTTGCAGCTGAATGCCTAGCCAGACATGGACATGAAAGCATGGTTTGCTCTGAACGCTTTGGCCCGCCAGCTGACGCCACACGGTCTGCTCAAAGAGAAAGCAAGAGTGGCTGGAAGAGCATGTGACTTACAACACTGCTAGGTTTTTATTCATGTTTTGCCACTGACACACAGGTTCTTGTTTTTCTCATCAATCTTAGATTTGCATACATTTGTTTATGGACACATCATGTACATCCTCACATACACATGGCTTCGTTTTCCTCACAACAAGCAATAACTCAAGTTCTCAATCTTAGTGGCCTTCATCACTTTCATCACAGAAGCACCTTGTCCCAGCTTCATGACATTAAAAGTATATTTTCTGTGATTAGGTTGGACTGCTGACCCTGTGTTTATCTCTGGGAAGGTCTAAATAAGGATATATATGGTTTTATAAACAGTTCAAGATGCAAGGTTATTTTATTGTCATCAGCAGCTGGGAACACAGTGTGATGAGACAACGTTACTAGACCACGGTGTAACATATAACAACATACGTTCAAGCGCAAGTTACGACAGAAACAAAACAAACAACACAATACATAGACATTGCAACAATGTTACGGTAATGTAATCTAACAGTACAGTGTGAATGGGATGTAAACCTTTCAGAGTTTTGCACCATAGTATGATCTTTACATCCTAGTCACACCTGAACACTTTCGTATTAGTTTTGTACTGGACCTATGAGGCTAATGTAGCTAACACATAATGGTAATGTCATCTACATCACCCATTAACTTCATGGTTATAGTAGCCTTGGCAAATTCTAGATGTCTTAGCCAGTCAACTGTATTTGAAGTAAGGATGAAAACTAAATGTGTCAATTAAATATTAAACACCATGATGTCTGACAGAGGGCCATTTGTTGCTTAGAGAATATGGCTAAATATGTCTGATTAATTTATGATTATTTACACTGTGGATGTTCATTTAACACTGATGATTAATTTGATCATGTAATCATAGCAAAACTGATACCAGTATGTATGTCTTAGGTACACCTCTTAAAACATTAAAAATACTTTTTCTAGACTTTTACAACAAATCTTGCTTTTTACTGTCATTATTTACATGTCGGAAGCAAATACAACGCTAAAACTCGTTCCTAAATAGTTAATGATGCTTTTGGTAATTCTTGCTGTTATGCCACTGGATGATATTTTGCAACTGATTTAATTTCTTTCTATACATTAGTCACTTCCATTTTACAGACTGAGAGATGAGCAGTTTGCTGATTTCCTATTTAACCTTTTACGTCATTAACATTATTTGAGCAACTGCAATTAGGCCTACATAAGATCTGATTATCCTGATGAGTTTTTGTTTTGTGTGTGTGTTTTTGTGTGGGTGGGTGGTGGGTGGGTTAGATGCCTGTGTATTCTTGCATACTTCCATGAAAAAAAGTTTTGTTGTGAAAAAAATTACAATGAATTACAATGAGAGACTGAGAGAGCTTGCAATTTAATGGGAAAATGAATCCAGCATGACTAGTAATAAGGAACAAATTCCTATAAAAATTGCTGTTGTGTGGTTTATATCAAATAGGAATCCTACAGGGGCTGGCTTCACATAGTAGCCTGATTATGTGGTTTTTGTTTTGTGTTGACTTCTAGCAAAATGAACTACCATATGTTCCGCAAATTATGTGGAATTTGGAAGTGTTTGTGATTCTTTTACTCACATCATGCGTGGATGCACACATTTAATATTGGGACACACCTGTTTTCCATGGTTTGGGCTAGGCCCCTTACTTCCAGTGAAAGGCAACCTTAATGCTTCAGAATTCCAAGACATTTTGGACAACACCATGCTTCAAACTTTGTGGACACAGTTTGGGGAAGAATATATATAATATATATATATATATATAAATTACTTATATAATTGGAAAAAACATTTCAACTGAATAAATGAAGATGAATAATGAAGATGAGAGGGGTGTTTCTGTGTTTCTGATTTCTGAAATGTCTGTGTAATATAACTGGCACAAGGTTTACCAAACAAACACTCTCAACTGGAGCGTCATTCGGATATCGAAGGGAGCTGTGATTGGCCCAGCCACACGTCGCTGGCGCGTCGTGTCATCGCATTTGATTTCTATTGGCTGAGCGGAACATCGAATATAATTCTGACCAATCGCGTGAGAGGGCGGTTACTGGCAGAGGCAGGGGAGGTTTAGCCCTGATGAAGCGCCGGAGGTCTCAGACCGCACGGACTACCAGGCGGGCAGCTTTAAAACCACAGATTCTCAGTATAATTTCTACTTACCTCAAACTAAATATTTACGTACTGCCCGGAGTAATTGGATTATGAGCCTTATGTGTAAAGGTATGGCAGAATGTGGATGTTATTGAGCTCCACAGTGAGCTGAGCTGAATAACACGGTTTGACTCAAGAAGCTGGCTAGCCTTTAGCTAGGTTTTTGTTTTTCTGATTTATTTATTCATTTAATAGATTCTTTGTATTTGGAAACCGGGCCAGCTGAGAGCAAGCAGGTGGCGATGTGCACCAGATCCTGCTGTGAGAGGAGTTAAAGGCGTGAAGGGGCGTGAGACTGTGTTTGGGTGCTTTTGGAGACAGAGGGATGATGATGATGATGATGAAGATGATGATGATAATGGTGGTGGGGATGGCACCCAGGCGCCTGACGCTGCTGCTCCTCGTCGGGTTAGTGTGTGGTAAGTCCAGCCTGCTGCACCCATCTGTTCCTTTAATCCACCACAGTCAGAGCACAGCCTATAGCCCAGTACAGCCCCTCAGCCCGAGGATGTGGACTGATCTCCAGGTTCAGTTCAGCTGAGTTTGTCATTAGTGATGATGAAAGTGTGTCTTCAGACAAAATACACACAACACATTAGTTTATTAGGAGAGTAGTAACAAGGAGTGTAGTTATGCTGTCAATATTGTAGCTGATATGGTTGTATGTATTATATATATATATATATATATATATATATATGTATATATACATGTGCGTGTGTGTGTATATAAATAATATACATACAAATGTATGTATATATGTAAAAGTTTTGGTTAATATATGTGTGTGTATTTGTGTGTGTGTGTATATATATATATATATATATATATATATATATGTGTGTGTGTGTGTGTGTGTGTGTGTGTGTGT
>JBBPCZ010000115.1:22179880-22190182 GCA_037974445.1 Brycinus macrolepidotus | reverse complement strand
GTGTGTGTGTGGGTGTGTGTGTGTGTGTTTGTGTGTGTGTGTGTGTAAAAGTTTTGATTGGATAAACCATAATTGAGTTTCAGCACCCTCAGTGGCACGTTAACAACCTGTTTGATCCACTTAAAACCTGTTCCTGTGCTGGTATGGGGAAGAGCCCACTTCAAACTGACCTCTGGGAACACCTGCCCCGTTTTTCAGGTTATGTGTGTTCCGCTGGGGTGTGTGCCCTTACACACACATTACCATATAATCAAGCAGCCATAAGCTGAGGTGTGGCTGGGCTGAATTCCCATATAAGGAGAAGTAATTACTGTGTGCCAGGGCACACAAAGGAAGGTAAAGGAAAGGTCTGAGCATGTTTGAAATTTGATGAAGAAATCACTCCACATTAGGTGTTTCCACTTCTGTCCAGTTTGAAATTGTGTTTGGACGAAACTATTTCATGCACTGGAATTTTTATTAATCCAATGATCGGTTAATCCAAATTTTAATTAATCCAATGATTGGTTAATCCAAAGATTGCTTACTTTCATTGAAAGGCACATTCAGGTTCATTTCAGGACCTTTATTTCATGCTTTCCGATCCGCTTGCCTGAGGACGTGTTTTTGCCGTTTTGATAAACGCGTGGCATTATTGGCTTGGGTCTTGCCAGGTTCACACAATAACTTGAAAAAGTAGTTGATTAACATTCTGTACATTCCATTAGGCACACTACATGAGTTCACAGCTATGACATCATAGGGTTTCAGTGTAGTCTGAGAATGAGAATAGCAGTCACTAGTACTTAGATAAAGCTCTTTTATTCGGTCTGCACAGAAGATGCTTGCTTTGGGGGTTGGGCGACCAAACGGGGGGGGGGGGTTGGGGGGGTGCTGAACATGGGGTGGGCATCAGTAAACAATGCCCTTAAGCCCAGCGTGGAGAGCCAGGCCATGAGAATCTGTAGTTCAATGTATACATTTTCTAGGACAAGTTTCTAGACCAGGGGTTCATGGTGGACATTATTAAATTAAATTAAATTATATTTTAAAATATTTGCCAGTGTTGTATATATAACTGAATGGAACCTGTTATAACTTAGTTAAGACATTAACTTTTGCTACTGTTTGAGTTATACACACACGTGCACACACACACACGCATGTGTACACACAGATACATGTATACATATAATGGGTGTGAGTATAATACAAAAAGTAACAGAAGTTAATGTTTCCATTCTCTTATAACAGTCCATTTAGTAATTATCATGTCATGTGATAAACATTGCAACCACATGACAGTTTAATGCAGATTACAGTAAATAGCTTGCTTGCTAAATCATTCTTTGTGGCTAAAACATCTTAATTGTTATAAGTGTGTGATGCGTTTGGAGGAGCTTTCTAATCAGCATGACGCCAGCTTTCCTGAAAAGCCATTTGGAAACTAAACACGCAAACTAGACCACAAAACCACTTTGTTTAAAAAAAGGGTTCCATTCAACATTAGCCTGCTTCTCAGTCTCAAGAGCTGCTTTAGGCAGAGCATTTAGGTTGAAGGGTTCCAGTTAACACAAAAGTGGAGGACCCCAGATAAAGTTTATTTAAGCTAAAAAAAAAACAGTTATATTGAACACGCCTGTAAAACAACATACATACAGCATGGCTTCAGAGGAAAGTAACGTACTACCCATCAAAAGATTGGAGACATCTTGTTTTCTTCTGAAAAAATATTTTTTCCTTGTTAATTTCAGTTGAAAACTTGACAAAATTTTGTTATGAATTCTTTGGGTTTAATTTGAAGTAGTTATCAGCTTCATGTTCTTCAAAATATGCACGATGGTATTTGTTTTAATGGTGTAACAGGCTTCGTTTTAAACTGTTGTTAAAAACAAAACTCTTGTCCCAAAGGTGGTTCAAATACCCAAAGGGTTTGAGTGCTGACATCAAAACAAGTTGGGGAAAGTACAGGATCTTTCATTGTTCTCAAAGCAGAGATGTCACTAATATTGTCACAAACACCTTCATATAAATACAAACCTCATTATTCCTTATTCTGTTTATTCTGTTTCGTTATTGAAAACTGTCAAAATACATTTTTTAAAAGCATTTTGAAAAAGCTACATCCCCAGACATCTGACAGTGTAAATGCACGCGTACAGTACATTCTGAACCTCGCAGTGTCCATGTGTTTATTAGATAATCCATTTAGTGAGCTTTTAAGGAAACAGTGCCAATTACTGTTGCCAGAGGAGTTCTGTGCTGATGTGAAACATCCCAGCAGTATTTATATGCTTGTTATTTGTTGGATTGTGAAAGCAGGACTGTCTTCGGCCAGTAAAAGTCAGACTGAGTAGCTGGTTGTGCTCTGTTGGCTTGTTCATGGATTGCCTGATAAACCAATTTGTTTTGTTCCGCTTATTGATTACTGTAGTGAATATGTAATGGGTGACATATTTAATGTGGAGCATGTGTGCTCCCTCTCCCTCGATCTGTCTCTGTCTGCCCCCCCTCCATTGTGTTTGCCTGCTCTCTGTGTCTCCTTTGTAATAATCTCTCTCTCTCTCTGTCTCTCTTCCTCTCTCTTTCTCTCTCTCTCTCTCTGTCTCTCTCTCTCTCTCTCTCTTTCTCTCTTCCTCTCTCTTTCTCTCTCTCTCTCTCTGTCTCTCTCTCTCTCTCTCTCTCTCTTTCTCTCTCACTCTCTCTCTCTCTCTCTCTCTCATAGGATTCCAGTTTGGTGCATGCCGTGAGGTGACTCTACCCCCTGGTCCAGTGTACCGTGTAGCAGGGTTCCCCCTCTCCCTGCCGTGCGCTGTTTCCGGCTATGAGGGTCCACGGACGCAGGACTTTGAGTGGTTTCTGTACAGAGAGGGAGCAGGCGGGATGCAGATCGGGGTGGTGTCCACCAGAGACCAGGGGTTCCCCTATGCCCCGTTCCAGGGTCGAGTGCGCTCAGGCGAGGTTCGGGTTGAGAGGGACTCTGGCGACAAAGCCAGACTGGTTATTCAGAGGCTCCGTCCGGACGATCAGGGGCGCTACGAGTGTTACACACCAAGCACAGACTTGAAATATCAAGGCAACTACAGCGCTTCTGTGGACGTCAAAGGTGCCGCACTCAAAATCATAACATTATATTTGCATTCAGTCATGTAACATACACTCTTGTCCAGAGCGACTTACAGAACATGCAGCCAGTGGAAGTAGGGCTGAACTATTTGGGAAATATATCTAATTGTGAATTTCGCTGAAGAAGTCAGGGCAAAGCTGCTAAGTTATGTTCAGAGTGAAGAATGTTTTTGTTAAAGCTTGAAGATAAAGTAAATGTTGTAAGATTGAATGCTATCCCATTCCATTTCCCCTGTTCATCTATATTAGGTCAGTCTTTGCATTGGTGGCGTGCATTCTGGTCCACTTAGTATTCAGCGTCCAGTCTTGTTTATTGGACTTTTTGGACAAAAAATCTCAGCTTCTAGAATATCTGCATTTTATATGTTAATTCCTCAGCCATCTGGAGTTTACATAAAAATTTCCAAATATATTGCTTGTAGCTGCTATGCTAGATTTTGTACTGAAAGTGACCTGAAAAAAACTTAAATTAAAAAAAACTAAAATAATATAATTATAGTGTATAGTATAAATTGAGTTAACATTAGAACAATGAACTTCAGTAATCTGTTCTGTAAAATCCTTTCCCTGGGGTGTGATTTTACAGTGAAATAAATATTTGTTTTTTGATAATATTCATGTAAGCATGTATATATGCATATGTAAGTAGATAATGTCTCATTTGCGTATCCAAAACTTTTTAGAACATCTTTGATACAACAAAATATTTGGTGAATATCAGTATATCACACAGCAAAAATTCAGGTTGATATCCATTGTTTAAAAAAAAACCCTGTTAAGATGTAGTGAACTAGTTATTGGCTGAAAAAGTGAGTATTTATTTTTCTCTTAAATTTATTGTAGCTATGTCTCTCAGACAGGGCAAATCTCACTACTTAATGTACTTGTGGAACTTTGTTTGTGACAAAGAACCTTGAATCTTGATTCTAGTACAAATGCGACTGGTGGAACTGTTTCCTGTGAAATTGTTTGAAATTAGCCAGAAATTTTTTTTTACTTGGATTCTACTTTCAGTTTGATGACTCTTTTGATGACATTTTGAAATGTAGCAGGTTTTACTGCCCGTGTTTGTTCTGTCATATCCTTATCCTCTTCATGATTTCTCGTAGTGATTCAAGACACGTTGCTGATAACACACTCCCGGATTCTGAGTGGCCAGCCCGTGACGGAGGGGACGGAGCTTCAGCTGACATGCGCTGCATCTGTCCAGTCACCCCAGCACACTCACCTGTCCGTCACATTTGGGGTGCGAGGCAGCACTGAACCCGGATCTCTGGGCCACAACCTGAGGGAGATCATCGCCATCGACCGTGAGCTGCGCGTGACGCCTGGCCGAGGTGGCTCTTATGACAAGAGGTACAAAGATGGCGAGATCACTCTGGAGAAGAGGAGTGGAGATGGGGGAAGGGACCTGTATGTGTTGAAGATGAATGTGTTGGCCCCAGAGGATTCCGGCTCATATTTCTGCGAAGCGGCGCAATGGATTTTGGACCCGTCCGGCCAATGGGAACGTATCGCTCAGAGGACCATGGAGCTAGGAAACCTCTCTGTTCTGCCACTAGGTTAGATATTCTACTGTCTTAGTCTGTTTGTCACTGATAAGAATATTTCAAGGCCTTTCTATAGAGCACCATAAATATTAACAGTCCACAAACAGTGCAAGTACAGGTCTAATAGTTTGGTCTGAATGACAACAGGGATCAGACTGGTGGAGTTTTTAAGACAAACTTTCAAATTACATTATGTTTAGGTTATAAAGGCAGGCAGTGAAGTTCAGCACCCAACAGAACTAGCTTAGGTCTTGTATTTGAAAATACATGTTGCTTAATGAAGACACTACTCCTTTTTATTTTACTAGCTGTAGTGTGTTGATAAGCAGACTTCTGTTTTAATGGTACATGGAGTTCTGTGTGCACTCAGTGACACCAAAAAAGGGTTATTTCAAGATTAGGAAGGTTAGATAAACATTTACTGATTAAAACACCCTCCTTTAATTCTTCTTCAGTTGTGTGCTATAAATCAGAATTAGAAAACTGTGGAAAAAATTGTCCTAGAGTGATTTCCATGTTGCCATGTTACGAGGAACAAGAAAAAGTGAAAAAAGCTTAAGTCAAGACACTTCCGACAGAAATGATGAATTTGATACCCTCAACCATTTTTCAGTATATTGCATCCATAAGATGTCTTTTCTTTAAGTTAGTCAAATCTTTTTGATCCTGTTTTACTAAACCCCTGCTAAATCAGGGGTGTTCAGCTCCAGTTTTGGAGGGCGAGTGTTTAGTGCAGTTTAATGATGTCCCTGCTCAAACACACTTAAGTTACTCGCCACTTTTAATGAGTGTTTTTGAGTAGGGGAATTACCAAACTGTGATGGACACTGGCCTTCCAGGATCAGAGTTGAATACCCCTGTGCTAAACCAAATCAGCTAGTTCAGCTAAGTCCTTCCTGAGTTGAAGTGGGCAGAGCTACTGTCCTCAGCTGTTCAGTTGCACATTTGACTGTAATGCAGTACAATAACTGAGTAAAAACTGCTGTTTCTCCTAGCGGACAGTCTGTCCATCAGCGCTTCACCAGTCGGTGAGGTTTCCCTACAGCCCGGCTCTCCTCTCAGCCTCACATGTCAGGTGTCTGGCATAGGCTGGTGGAACCGCTCTGCTCTGTTGGTCCAGTGGATGCGGCGCGGCCCATCAGGGGGAGTGGAATTAGAGGTGGCTCGAATGGGGCCTGACGGTGTGGTGAGCTGGGGGGACGACACCAGCCGGGGAGGAGGGGGCAGCATGGAGAAGGAGGCTGAAGGGAAGTTCTCCCTGCGGCGCTTCTCTGCCCACCCAGCCGATGCCGGAATCTACCGTTGTGCTGTTAGCGTGTATGCCGGGCGCCCCAGTCCAGGGCCATCCAGCCCTGCCACCATCACACAGAGATCTGAAGGAGTAACGGTCAGCCTCAGGAGTAAAGGTGAGTGGGTGGGCTTATAAATACTGACTTGTTATGAAGACTTGTTCTGTTTATGTATGAGTAAGGACTCTGGGCTACTTGTCAGCGATGTCACTTATGGGAAGAAAAGTCATGACATTTAAATACAAAATGACTCCATGAGTCATGATTACTCCAGATTGCAGTACACGATTAAAGGAGTTGGGGGAAAAATATGGCTTCTGTAGTTTAAACAGCAAAAGCACTCGTTACACAGAAAAGTTTGTGTAAAGATGGCAGTACTACAAAGGAGAGAGAAACTATGGAAAACATAATGGTTTGATTAGTTGATTAATCAACTACAGCCTGGTTAACTGATGGGCTAATCGATCATAGAATTAATGATTAGTTGCAATCTTAGTGTAAATTGGGAAGTTATCAACCTAGACTTTCCGTAAGTTGGTTTCTTCTTACACTGTCTAAATTGGTTTTTTTTCAGAGGTCAGTGTAACTTCAGTTGTAGAGTTGCCACGACGACCACTCCTGAAGCGTGGAAGCACTGTTACCCTGCTCTGCAATGTCTCTGTGGTGACCACCGGCCCGACTCAGGTGGAAGTGCAGTGGCTGCAAAAGAAAGAGGAGCCTGAAGGTAAAGGGGACACACCTTCCCTGGACACCAAAGGCAGTGTCCTTGCCACTCTGACCTACGATGGAATAGCTCGCATCTACAGTAATGGAAGTGATTTGAGTGTTGACCGCATCTCTGCCAGCACGTACCGGCTGCGGATCTTCTCAGCACGTGAGGAAGACCAAGGACATTACCAGTGCCAGGCAGAGGTGTGGGCGCAGGACCCTCATGGAGGCTGGTACAGAACAGGAGCGAGGACAGACTCATCCATGATACGTGTGTACCTATATGCACGAGGTAAGCAACAAGAAATACCGTCATGGTTAGAGTCCCAAAGGGGAAAAGATAATGTGGCATTGTGCCTTAGTTTGCATCTCTATTTATCCTTCTTCCTTTTCCTTCTTCCTCTTTCTTTATCAAAAGTATATATTTTTAACGAGTTATGTTTCATTACCTTTTACATCTGTAGGTAAAGTATTAAGTATTGAAGAACTCTTTGAAAACTCTTTCTTTAGTGAAGAATCATGGAGCTTGTGGGAAATGAGGTCCTATAGAAACTAAGGATGTATCCTGACATTGTAATATCACAATGGGAAATTGTGTGTTTAATGCAGTTGCGTTGTTTGAACACCCAAGTTTTCAAACAGCCAGCACCAGTCACTCAGTCCACATTGCCACACTGGTCCTGGCCTCCCTTTTTGTGCTGTTAATAAGAAAAACAAGTTTTTTTTTATTCTTGTCTTTATTTATGATTACCTGAGTGTATTGTTAAATACATTGTAGAAACTAGTGTAATCTAGCCTTTAGAGTAATTTTATGTGTTTTTGTGAACTGATAAAAACTGTTTACTCAAATTACATATCAACATTCATGAAGTGTATACTATGCTTTATTCACAGTGCCGATTTAGTAATAGAAACTGAGCTGTTTGTTTTATGGCCCATTAGGTCGCTGAAAAACATAGACAAAGAACCTATGTTAAATCAAGACAAAGTAGTATTAAGATAAATGCTTGCTCTTGCAGGCAAGATAAGTGCTTGCAGGCACTTGACTGTTCAGATTTTTCTAGAGTTTGAATTGTTACACTTGAAGGGGCATAATGAAATATATATTGATTCTTTTTTCTCTTTCTGGTCTCTGCCACCTTGAAATGCTCTTAAATGGTTAAAAAAGTGCTATGTGTTTCCCAGTGTCAACAGTTTCTCTTATTTACTGACGAGACAACTTGAAGGCATCTGTGAGCATATTCAGAATTACTGTGTAGTTATTATTATTATTATTATTATTGATTTGATTTAGAGTCAGTAAGTATGAGATCAGTGTTTTCACTCTTTAGCATGAGGATGTTACCAGTTTTACCAAATGTTTTATTTCCCATAAGCAAATTTCTAACTGTCAAAAGCAGGGGTGCACAATTGCAGTCCTGGAGAGTCAGTGTCCAGCATTGTTGGGTAGTTCTCTTACTCAAACACACCCACTAAACCTTGCAGATAACAGATGGGCTGAATCAGATGTATTTGGAAAATTACCAAATTAACTGTGCTGGACACCAGCCCTCCAGGATTTTTAATACATTTAATCCTGTTGTCATCTACATAATGGTGTAAATATACTTTAAAATGACACATGATATGACCAAGGGTAAGTGAAGAAACAATAAATAGCAGAGGTCCAAGGACTGAACCTTCTGGGACCCCTTAAGTGAGAATGGAAATAGAGAAAATATGGCTTGAAAGAACTATAAACTGCTGGTGTTTACATTAATTTTTTCTCTCTTCTGTCCAGTTGCTGACCTTCTTCTTATACCACTGGTGGTTGGTGTGTCCTCAGCCCTGTTTGTGGGTGTGGTCATCATTGCCACGGTAACGTGCTGCTTCATGAATCGACTTGCCAGGCAGCGCTCCCAAATAAGGAAATAGGAAGGTGAACTGCTGTAGAAAGTACTAAGAGGCCAATTAAGGAATTATATGGACTGACACAAATGAAACTGTCTGTGCTCTGATGGAGGAGTGAGGTTTACTGATTTCTGGTAGCAAGCCTGAGTTGACAGTGTAAAGAGGAGAGAAAAAGAGAACCACTCCAGCACCATAATAGTTGTTCTGACCGTGTGTGTATGTGTGTAAGAGACACAGCTCTGTCATGCCCGCACTGTTTCACTCATACCATCACCACTCTTGACTGTTGGATTGGATATTAACTTGCACAAAGTGTGCACAAGCAATTTGAGAGGGCAGAGGAGGTGACGTAGGTGGTAGGTATGTTTAGTACCTTCCTAAGGAAAAACCAACACTCTTTGTCTCTCAGCCACAGATGGCCTAGCCATGTTTGGTTACAAATGTCAAGCCGTTGCTGAATGCACGTGGGGCCAAATCTAAGTCAGCACCTTGCAGTTTTGTTGTTTGTTTTCTTTCCTGAGGATGAACCACTTTGAAAAATGTGTTTTCCTGTGTTTTTCTTCATGTGTTCTGATATCTTGAATCTTTCTATGGGTATGAGAAATTTTTTATAGAGATATATTCCTGTACAGCATGGCATAATGTGTCACCATAGTTTTTTAAGCTATTTATGCAACTATCCAAACTGACTGTTGCACTGATTTCTGTGAAGTTAAAGACAAGCCTTTCTAGGTACTTATTCACTTGCAGCCCACACACTGTTTGTAAACTCTAACCAGTAATCAAGCAACCCCCTGATAGTAGAAACTAGTTTCCAGTGGGTGGAATAGACTAAATACTATATGTGTGGCAGCCCTGTTCTTTAGATATGCTGAAGAATAGATCCCAACTACTATAGCAGTAGAGTTAAGAGGTATAGAGAGGGAGGGCTAGCAATGTAAAATAATCTGTAGAATTAGCTTGACCACCAGAATGAAAGTAAACCACTTTATTATAAGGGACACAGAACATTCTGGTGCTGAAAAGTTGATGGTTGCTCCCCTCACACCGTGATGAAGGACTGCTGGCATGTAAACATCACTTAAGATGTTGGTAGAAAGAGTTTGAAATGCAGGGTCTCTTGAAATGCTGCTGCTCTCCGCAACAGCCGAGCCAAATCAGACCAGCATTAAAGATGCCAAGCTTTTCAGCCAAGCCTGCCGGACCAAAGTGGGACAAGGACCAAAGCGTTCCTTAAAAACTTTGTTTTTGGTCGTTAAAAGTCTTTTTTTTTTTTTTTTTTGTGTGAAAAACACTTTATGAAATCGTCTTTTTTCATAGTTAATGTGTGTGTTTTATTGGCTTAATGGCTTGCCCATATTCCGCTGCTGTTGATTTGTTATTGTGAAATGGGTCTGTTTTAGACAGAAACTTATCCTCTGAATATTGTGTAGCCTAAATAAGGCTAATCGTTACACACTTGAGTGTCCCCTTTGGCTTATTGTTTTTGCTTTATTTTACACCTGGACTTGCCATGTGGGTTTAGCCACAGTGTTGTGGCTTAAAAAGGACAAAGAGAAAAAAGAAAGGGATGATGGCTCTGTCCCTTGTTTGGAGACGCAGCATAATTTATTTGATTGCTGTGCTAGACTGCGATTTTCAGGCTAACAGCCTCTCCCCTGATGATTAATGTGCTTGATATGTTGGGGGGGGGGGGGGGGGGGGGGGACACCTTTTCTGAAGTGCTTCTTCCCACCATTGCCCCCATAAAAACGGATTTC
>JBBPCZ010000115.1:22162543-22179870 GCA_037974445.1 Brycinus macrolepidotus | reverse complement strand
CCCCCCCCCCCCTCCCTTCTCCCCCCTCCCCCCCCCCCTCCCCCCCCCCCCCCCCCCCCCCCACATCTGCTGAACCGCTTATTTACAGCGCTGCGCTCATGAAAGCGGATTTATCCTCTTACGCAGCAGAGCCATGTGACCGAGAGTGGAATGGCCAAGTCAGTGAGAGTAACGCAATATTCTCTGGCTCTTAATCCTAATGTTTACATTTCAGAAACACTCCACTCCCCTCAGTGAATTTACCAGCCACTCTTCTGACTGCATACAGCTGCCCCATGCAGTTCAGTGGCAGTTTTGTTTCTGACTGTGACGGTTACTCTGTGGTTATGTGCTTGGACAGACTCAAGTCAGCCTTTTAGCTAATTCGTGAAAATGCTTTGGGATCACATGTCAGTTGAATTACACAGACTGATTTACACTGCACTGTACTGTTGTTTCCTTTGTTTTTTATGTGAATTATAATAATTATTAGGCTGCCAGTGTTCATGTTTGCGAAGCTCTGTGCTGTTTTTTATGTTCAGGAGTTGTCCATGATCCAATGCATTTTGCAAATACTGACAGCAAACTGTGATTCTTTTCAGTGTCGGCTTGTGCTGTGTAATGGTGCTTCAGGATAATGAAAAAATAAATAAAAACAAATAAAAATAAAGACAATAACAGGCTCGATGGATCATTTAATCAATAATTCAAGAAATGCTGTACTGCTGCCAGTGATTGAAGTGATAGTATTAAGTTATGGATATACACTTGTGTTCGAAGTTTGAAATCACAGTTTTTTACTAAAATCATTTTTTGGAAGGTAGATGTGTAAAATGATTCTGTCGATGAGCTACTGCTTTACACTTTAACAGATTTCAGCTAGTCTGTAGGAAAAAGTATGCAAAAATGAAGAAATATGAGCAATATCCAGAAAGGTGATCAGAACTAAAGCTAAATGATTCTGATAGAGGACGCTGTGTAACATTGCAAAGCTCTAATAAATTAATGCCTTTGTATTCGAAACATGGTAACCCAATCTCAGCTCATCAAAGAACTGTCACTCATATATATAGTTCCCCCCTTTTCTGTATCACAATCACGTAGATGTTCAGCTAGTCTGACTTTGATGTTTCATGAAATTACTGCTCTTGTACTGATTATTATTCTGATCGGATTATTCACTGGATTTGTAGTGGCTAATGTGTTTCAGCGTCTGTAAGAAGTGGGCTAATCAGTTAGGCTGATGGTCCTGCACTAGAAGTGAGGTGGCTGGAGATGAAGTTCCTGCTCACTGCTGGGTGGATGAGAAGATGAGGATTTCCCCTTTAGTACCAGATCTAGATGAGCGGCGGCGGTGCAGGGAACAGCTGGACACCATGAAGGCCTTTCTAACCGCGGCTGAGGAGAGAGAGGCAGATTTCCACTCACTGCTGGAGTGACTCACCAGCATCCCTGAGGTCATGTTTGCTTTGGAAATAGGCAAAGTGATGGTTTTTGCATAGGCTGACTGCCCTACTGTGAGCTATCACACACTCATAATAGACCTCTGAAGACTCAGGTGTCTGGGAGGGGGGTATTTATGTTCTCCCTCTTTGAAAATTCTATCAGAAAACTACTAGGTTGGTAAAAATCTGAATATGAATGTTTTGAAACTTGAACCAGCAAGATTTGCCAGATATGGAGGTTAGTAGCCTATGGTTAATTGGCTGATGTCAATATAGAAACCTGAAAATTAACAGATGAGTAAAACCAGGTTTGCTTGAGCAGTGGAATCACCAAACTGTGCAGAACGCCGTCCCTCTAGGACTGGAGCTGCCCACCCATGTGTAGATTTACTTTCATGCAGTTTCAGTGCTCATGAGTGTCAGCCTTCATATTCATCCATATTTCAGCTGCTAAGCAACCTTATAATTTAGAGGTCCGGTGACATTTGCAGAAAACATGTATGTAGGGCAACACATATCAGGTTTGTTTACCACATGCAGTGAATTTAGGTCTGTAATTATATGGGTGCTGCATGAGGTTTATGGAATTTGAGCTGGATTTCATTGAGAAAATGTTATGAATTATCAGTAAAGCCCTAAAATCTTTTCCCTTACAGAGGAGTCACTAGAAGACTAAGAAAGAGAGCTCTAATGACATGGCCAGAACAGACTGGGTTGAGGACATGAAGAAAAAGTTGGACAAGCATTATGGTATCAATAGGCTGCTTATAATTTGTGGAAATCTTTTTGGTATCAAGGCTAAGAAAACAAAAAGGGAGACAGAAGTGAAGCCAGTAGCTGTAAATACTGACATGCTGTCACTTTATGCAGTTCTTTTGCACAAAAGTACTTCAGCCTCAAGTCTCCATCCATTTCAGGCTCAGTTTTTAAAGTGGCTGGCAATATTACTGACAAAACCAGGTCAACTTATCCACTTTTGTGCTTAAACTATAGACTGAAATAAGTGGACATAGCTACATAGTGTTACTACATTTACATTACAGTTTTTTTCAGTAGATGCTATTATTTAGAGGAACTTAAAATACAGGAAAGGTTTACAATTTATCAGCATGTAATTTCCCTGAGATAAAAGTACATCAGCACTGAGAGATTCTTCTTGAATAATTTATCTTTGCTTTCAGCTGTAAGGGTGAAAAAAATACTGTTAAAATTATAGAGGTGTTTATTTTCAGCTCAAAAGAGTGGGATCTGGCGATGGTGGAGGGAGTATAAAGTAGATACAAGGATGATCAAACGCATTCAGGGACTGCAGCCCCCCTCAGTGGACCAATTTCTAGCGGATAACAAGACTAGCTAGCAGGAGCTCAGCAGAACTAGCCCTCATGTTCGATGACATTGCCATGAGTTTGTCCTGTAACAAATCAATGAATGTGGCCTTTGGATTCATTAAAATGGGGTCTTGATTAACTTGCCCAGCACTTTAAAGCCCTACTTTGAGGCAAAAAGTGGAGAGGAAGGGCTCTGATCTCTTATAGGACTTTTAGAAATTAATATTGAACATCATAGATGTTTACAGACACAGCCTGAGAACAAGGAGTACCTTGTGGTTTTAGATGAGGGGAGTGAGAAACTGGATTCCGATCAAACAGTAAAGCTGTACTGCACTCTGCAAAAGATCAGGGACTGTTTCAATGAAATGATCAATGATGTTCTGGAAAGGTTCACTGATAAAATCTTGGAAATGCTGAAAAACTCCATGAGTCAGTTTTCTTGATAGCGCAGAGACATCACCCGTTTACATGCCAAGAATAGTCAGCGAACAGATCCAGAAACAAGACCAAACTGAGAGCGATATGGAGAACGGCTTGCTGGAGCTATTCGGAGAAGATGGAAATGCTTATGGACCTCTGTTCTAATGGACCAGTTCAAGAGTATCAATAAGTTGGCCAAGAGGGAGTAATGCAACATTCCACTTACCCTTGGCAGTCTGCAGGAGATGCACTCGAACATGGCACTCCAGTCCAGGAAGAACCTCAGCCTCTCTGTCAGTCTGCGGTTCCTATGCTTGTCCAGATCTCTCGACAAAATTCCTTTCTGTCTCTGGAAAAAGTCTTCCAGAATTGTCTCTGTCACGGAGACTTTGGAGGTTCTTCAGGAGGAGGTGGAGTCAAAGTTTCACAGAGGATCTACCATCCTCCACAAACCAGAGAATGTTACCTTGAAGACACTTGACTCAGTAGTCTTGATGGAAGCTGTGGAATACTATGCAAAAGATATGAAGGAGGAAGGAGAGAGGCTGCTCCAGACCAAAATGAGGGGATTAAGCACATCATTGATGTAGAAGCTCAAACAAGTAACTTCAGGCTTCTTCACCAAGCTTTGGTCAGGAGAACCATTTCACCCAAACTCTACCACCTGGTGAAGATAAAATCATCCACACTCTTGACAGTGCCTTTTTCATCAATTCTTTATGCATATCACACTGCAATGAGTCGTAAGAACTTATAGACTGATTTATGTTGATGAAATGATGCAGGAACATTCTGTTTATGCAGTCAATGTTTAGGCTCACTAAAACTTCATAGAAGTGTCTTCTAGCCTAGTTTGTGTCTCCAGGCTTGCTCATTCTTATCTGTGATGTTCTTAACTGTGACAGAAGGACACTGGATTGCCAATTACGACTTGCCCTAAACCTGAAAAATGGAAAGGCTGTAAAAGACCTGTACTGCTTTCTGCAGAGAACAGATCATTTTCAACAAGCAGGGGTGAGTAAATGGACTGCTAAGCAAATTTCCATCAATCAGAGACACATATACTTTTTCCAACAGGTCAGGGGAAGAAACTCAACCAAACTTGAGCATAGTCCACAATAGTCCATAGTCTATTAATGAGATGGTTTGTAGTGTGCTGGAGGTATTAAAGTTATATTAGTGAAATGACCTGTTCAAATGTTGACCTCACTTATAGAAGATTATGGGTTACATCTGGCAGTCCTGTACAAACAACAGAGTAACATGTCACTGCTGATGCTGCGCGTGACATCCATGAGGCCAAACCTTGGTTTTATCCAGAGCCTGTCGTTTAGCCCTGCCCATCCCCCTTCACCTTCGTCTGACCTATATTATGGACACGCATCCAGGTACTCATCCTACTTTGTTTATAGTAAACACTGGATTTAAATGTGCAGGAGAGAGGATATTTATAGGTTAAGGAAAGCATTAGAGGTAGAAATAAATTGGAATCATTATGTAGTTATGAATATTCACCGACCAACATTTCCACCACTTTATACCAACATTTTACAGCAGATCGCTAAAGCGGCTTTTCCAAAACCTCTCACCCTCCCTGATGCATAATTCATAAAAATGCTGAATACTATGCTATATAAGATAATGGTATGGTAGAACTAAACAGGAACCAGCTGTGCTGCAATTTTGATAGCATGTCCACAATCTGGAGCACCTTTAATACTTGGATTGTTCGCATGGTAGATGATTTATTAATAATTTATTAATAAGTCTGGTCTAATTATCACAGGGTCAGGACTCAAGTTCAAGCTAAAGATACTGGTGGAGTAAAGTGAGTACTGTTCTGTAGACGTGTTCCCTAACATTCAACAGCATGTTATTCCTAAGAGCCTAATTATGATTTTAACTGAAAATATTTAAGACTTATTTCTTCTGCTAGGTCACAGGAGAGGTCACTTGGCAACTCCAAGGCACTGCACTTTATGTGGCTACCTAGTAAAGCACCTATAGCTCCAGCTCAGCTCAGCTGCCCTGTACCCCACCTGTTAGACATGGAAGTGAACCACAGACGCATCAAGGCCGTACACACTCTGTAGGCCAGGTTAGGAGCTGCAAGGCAACTTCCAATTTTCCAAACTTTCTCCGTTGTACAAGCACTGCAATGTAAACAAAGTAGTTGTGATGCAAAATGTATTTGGTTATGTTCTTCTACATTATGGAGAACCTTACCAACTTAGATTTCTCTACAGTGGTGGTTGATAGGCACCACGGGTAATGACACAAATACAGCCATTTATTATTTACAATCAAAACTGAACCTACATTTGTCTCTTAAGTTTTCATTTGTAATACCGATAATGCTAAAATAGTGTTAAATCAAAGCTAATATTTTGTTTATGCACTATTTTTCTTTGCAATTCCCTGTGTATTTAAAAAAAAAAATACAGCATCAGACAACATATTCATAGCCACTGTAATCGTTTCATGTAATACTTTTGCATCTTTTGGAGGACTTATACATTTAAAATATAACAAACACACAAACATTGTGGATGTCTGGTTTCTATCACCACTGTTGTAAAAATTACATCAAATCATGTTTACATTGTAATGATTTAATTATGGTGAAATTTTAAATATGCAGACGTTTGAAGAGTCTTGTCATGCTTGTTTGTATAGGAATGAAGACACTGATGCTATTAGAAGGACTGGATGATCACTAGAAGCTCCCAACGTGCAGAAATGTGAAAATAGCACATACAGTAACCCATAAGATGTAACTGTGATATAGTAGATATCAGTGAACAGTGTGTTTGCTCTGTTTACAGGATAAATGGAGCACAAGGACAGTGTTTCTCAGGCATAGGTGATCTGATGGCAAACAATCATTAATAATTCTTCCGTTAAAAAAAAACTGAACAGGCCATTATCACAATCTTACCCATCTTTCTGCATTTATTGGCACATAAAACCACACAGATATTTACAACAATCCAAAAACAAAATCCCCCACTCACCTAACAACTGAAATTATTAACAGAAAAAAAGAAACTATTTTAGCAAAGGATAATACTACATATAAGGCCAAAATAGAAAAAAGCCCCAAAATACTGATTACACATACAATTGATGCTGCTTTCGGTCTTATTAATAAACCCAAGCTCATGATGATATTCATGAATCTCTGGGCCTGTTGTTCAGTCTTTATTTGGGGCGCACGTTGAAGCTGTATGATGCATCCAGCATGGTGAGGCTCAGATACACGATTTTTAAAAGAGAGCAGCACCTCTAATGATGATATATTTGACTTTATGTAGGTCATCAGCAGGCAGTGCACCTAGTACTTCCACAGTGTGGCATTTGATGTCATGGCTTATAAATTACATGTCCACGATTTTGGCGTCACCAAGTCCCAGAAGCCAGTCTGTATGTAAAAAAAAAAAAGCAACAAAAATATATTTATACATTTGTAATGGATGCCAGCAGCTTGAACATGGGTTTTGTATGATGTAACGCTTCCATTAAGATTTCACATTAATTTTGCTCCTCCAGCCCCACCAAGTGGCCAAAATGGTTTTAAGTCTATTTCTAGCATTCTGCCCCCACTGGTTCCTGGGCTTCTGAACTTGCTCTGAGCTTTAAGTACTTCTCACACCATCTGCCAGTTCAGTCATGGAACTCACATCTGGGGCTTAGCTGGTCTTACAAACCTAATCCTGGTCAGAACTCACATCACAAATTCACTTACTGCAGCATCCATGCACCATGCTAGTGTGATCTGCTGCCATCTAACCCATCTACAGCATGATCAGAACAGTAGGTGGTGGCTCTTACCCCAGTACGTGGACAGTGCACCTGGGCATACCACTCCAGGCAGTACAAGCACACCTGCACACCTTGGCCAATGAACAAACACGTCCACATGATGATGTTCCACGCAGGACCCTTGCGCTTGTCGTTCAGAGTGAAGTTGAACACACCTGTCGAAGTAAATGCAACATCATACCTACTAAGCATTGTTTAGAGTATTTCTAGTTTTATTTTGACTTATTCTACATTTTATATTGTTCTTGTTTTTGTGTCTCTGTGTGTCTGTGCAGTCATAGCATAAGCAGTTTCCTCCGGGATCAATAAAGTTTTCTCAATCTGATTTTTTTTTTTCTTTTAAGAGAACTTGGCTCTGACATTCCAAACTCAAAAAATACCTTTAATGTTGAGTTTTCATTGATGCAACTAATTTTAATAAATAAGCTTTTTGGTTTGGTTATAAGAAATGATGCATGGGTAAAATTTGGACACATATACATGCACATGTCCTTAATTTTATTATTTCATGTTAATAGTGAAGACAGCAAAACGGTCTTATAATATAATCTATACATTTGTAACCACAAAGACCCATTTGGTATTTTTACAGTTCTTTTGCCCTGATATAGCTTTGTACTCTTGGTATTCTGTCAAGCAGGTTCATGAGTCAGATCTGAAGTCAGCTCTGATTGATTTCATTTTAACAAAAAGAAAGGAAAAATTGACCAACTCAGAAGTATTTGATCCTGGTTTTAGTGATCATTGTGTCTGAAGGTGTCTGAAGCACTTGGAAGCAAAAGTGATGCTAAATCCTGGACAGTATTTACAATAGATCTTCTATCTTTTTTTCTTTTCACATCCAATGGATGTCTGTTTTCTGAATGTAAAGAGCTTTTTTAGCTTTAAACAGACATTTAGCAACTGCAGGTCATTTATTTGATAAATTTTATCCAAGACCATCACCTGCCTTCGCTTTACAGTCATTCTCCTCTTGTGACGTTGTTAATGCTGTACAAACTACTGATCCAAGGAAATTGGTTTTGAAGGATAAACTGGATCCCTAACTTCTGAATCTAGCTGTTCTAGTTTTTGACTGACCTCAGTGCAGTTATACAGTTCATCACTCCTTGCTTTTAAAAAGGCCTCATAGTATTGGTTTTGATCCAAATGCTTATAAATAGTTTCAGAGTCACCTTATGGAAAGATAATGTTAAATCTGTTCCAGTTTCAAAAGGTGTTCCACGAGGCTCAGTTCTGGGACATGTCCTGTTCATAATCTATATAAACAATAAAGATGATCCTCAGTAGCTAGGCACAATGCGCAATGTGTACTATTTAACAGATGCTGTACATTCTATCGCAATGCTTTGATGATTTAGTTGAACTAAATTAGCTTAAATTAGATCTGAATGTAGAAAAGACTAAATTCATGTTGTTCACCAAAGCCAAAAAAATTGACTAATATATATACAAAGTCCCCAAGTATCTTGGAATTTGGCTCGATGAAAAAATAAACCTTAAACACCACATGAATAAATTCACAAGTAAAATGAATAAAAAATTATTTTATAGGAACAAAACATGGTTCCACTTCACATATGCTTAATGGGGCAACTTTTCTCTCATTCCTTGACATTTTGTATATGCTGCTTTCAGCTTTAGCATTCAATCCCTTGGACTCTATCATTCTGCACTCAGATTTGTTCTTTGGGACAATTCTAACACTCATCATTAGGAGCATTATGCTGAAGTTGGATGGCCATCTATCTGTGAAGCGTGATACACATTGATTTTAATTTATTTATAAGGCCCTTACTGAAAGTTTGCCACCCATTACTTCTATTCTGACTTTTATTAATGGTGGTTGTCAAAGTCGTGCCAATGACTGTATTATACTGTGGGTCCTAGTTGTCTTTACTAGGTTTGAGTAACCTAGTTTTATTCTTTGTGCACCACCAATTTGGAATACCTTTCAGAACAATCTAATCTACAATCTAGCATTTATCACAAGGGCAGTTTCAGTTTTTAATTTCATCTTAATTTTACTTCTTGTGTTTGTACTTGTTTTTATGGATTGCTCAGTGTAAATGCATAGACATCAACCTCACCATTTTATTTCAATCCTAGGCACAAATATAGGCCTTTAGTTCAAAATGTATTTTGGTTGACAAAGATGGCATGTGCTAAGACTAAGGGTCTTTTATAGGGCGGATGATTCCTTGTCTTACCTCCAATAACTGCAAACAGACAGAACATCACAGGGTAGAAGAAGCCAAAGCCCATGGTGAAAGCATACTCATGAACAAAAGCTGAAACTGCAAACACGGACAGCGTGGCCACTGAACGGAGACGATGGCCCGATAACTGAGGTGGAGAGAAGAGAAGGTTCAGAGGTCAAATAAAAGATAAGATAAGAAAACCCTTTATTTGTCCCACTGGTAAGAAATTGTTACAGCAGCAAGGTGGACAGTACAAGAGAAAACCAATAGAATATCGAATAAAAGTTATCCAACACAATAGCATAATTATATATATATATATATATATATATATACACATTACTCCGGTGGTTCTCAGTCTCAACCCTGGTGACCCTTATGCTCTGCACATTCAAGATTCAAGATTCAGGATTGTTTATTTGTCACATACACAGTTATACAAGCATAATGTGTATTGAAATGTGTACCTGAAATGTCTGTGAGACTGTGCAATATAGTTACAATAAATTAAAGAGAAAATTAAAGGCTAATAATTATTAATAAAAAAATACGCTTGTAAACAAATATTTACAAGCGTAAACAAGATCTAAAGCGTGCAACTGTACAGAATATGAGTATGAACTGTAAAGTGCAGTGTGCTAGTTGTTGTTGATGTATATATACATGAATAACAGATGGCAGGTTTGATATAGATTTTCCCTCCTCTAACCCAATTGATCCAAGTACATGAGGGGCTTGCTAATTAGCCGAATACAGTGTGCTAGAGAAGAGAATGCACCATAATGTGCAGAGTGTGAGGTCCCCAAGAAAGAGACTGCTTTAGACTATAAAAAAGTGAACTCTAATGTGAAGCTGGTGGGTAGCAGGCGGCCTAGTGGTTAGGGAGCTGCCTCTGCGATCAGAAAGTAATGGGTTCAAATCCCAGGACTGCTTGTGGCACCACTGAGGTACCCTTAAGCAAGATACCGTCCCCACACACTGCTCCCCGGATGCCCCTGTTGGTGGCAGCCCACTGCTTCACTTGGTGAGTGGGTTAAATGCAGAGAAAGAATTTCAGACTGTTCACACTGTGTGGTGTGGTGTGGTGTATTCACGTGTGACTATAAGGGGCCGCTTTACTTTACTGTGGATTTATTCAGTGCCTTACCCACAGGAAGTCTCGGTAGGCATAATAATAAAGCCAGTCATGCACCACAATGTTCCAAGTGCGGTAGTAGTTCGCAAAAGAAGTGGAATTCCACCAGTCCTAATTACAGAAAAGAGATAAGATATTGCTGGTTATCTTTTTTAATTAGCATGCCTGAATTTAAAAGTAAGTATTGCATGCCCATAGAGATAAAAGGGTGGGGGGTAGGGTTGCTCACTTTGTAGAACATTCGGTCCGCAAAGCGTAGCATCTCAGCAAAGGCATTGAGCCAGCAGTGCAGAAAGGCAAAGAAGCCCAGTAACAGCATCAGTATACCTGATAGAGAAACACACCATCCACATAAACTGTCGTTTACAGAAATACTACACTGTATAACATGTCAGTTCTCAACATTAAATCTCTGAACCGTTTCATTGCCATTCTGCAGACAATTTATTATATAGCAAACATAATGATACACACCACACAGCTGCTTTAAAGGGGAGATATATACCATTCTGGGTGAGACACTATAGACCGGTCATCTACTATATTTTCCATTCAGTGTAAAACCTCCTTTCGAAATCCATTGCCCAGGACTTTGATCTGGCCTCAAGCCAATCCACACAATTTGCATGTCTTGCGCAACAGCCTAACAGTCTTATTTCATCTCTCCAAGTACATAAACAAGCCCCAGTATATCCATTTAGATTAGTTCAGAAACCGCCAAGCTTCTCTTTTAGACGTGTGTAAAGGGCCCCTAGAGAACCACGATATTCCAGGATGAACAACATTGTAAGAGGGAAATTACCAGAGTAGGTTCTCAACCTGGGGCTGTTTTAGTACTGCTATTACCGTTATATATTTATGGAGTCTGTTAAATGTTCTTATAAGCCATAGAATCTTTTGAGGTCAGCTAAGTGGACTACGAGACACAAAATGCTGGGAACCCCTGACAGAGAATTAAACACACTGGTGAATAGATTTGGGTCAGTGGGAGTGTGTGTGTGTGTGTGTGTGTGATGAATTATATAAGTGAAGTGTGTGGTATCTACCTGGTAAGGTGGAGTGGAATATAGCCAGAATCAGAGTGCGTGTGCTGAATGGACGGTTGCTCTCGTTCATAAGCACAGGGATACACAGACGCACCAAGATGAAATACAGGTAAAACAGACTGCCCAGAATCTACAACACAAAGAGGGGTCAAAAGGTCAGAATAAATCACGCCAGCAAAGCTGTGATTTAAGCAGGAGTGAGATAAATCAATCAGTCATACCTTTGCAAAGTTCCTCCATACATAGTTCCACCTTATATAAGGGTTTCTAGGAAAAAGAGGGAAAGAATACCAAAATATTTGGCACATCACATTCTATTTCATAATGTCAGTGGTCGCTGAATTCAAGAATCTGTAGAGTGGGCTAATGATGTCACAGTGTGGGGGACATTTACCTTGGGTATGACTCCCTGTATATCAGAGTGGGACAAAACAGAAAGTACAGATAGCTGGAAAGGGTAGGGAATCTGCAAGCTTCACCTGGGACAAACAAACACATGCACACAAACAACAACCAATTACACAGGAATCCAGACTCAGTATTTCAAAAAGATGGGCTCAGATTTGAAGAACTGGTTTAGGAAGTAAACTATTCCAGCAGTAATTTTATTTATTTATCTATAGTCTTTATATCCATCTCTCTTATTGACCACAGCATTTTGTGTATATAGTATAGTGTATTTAATACAAAGCATTTTCAGAGTATTTTCTGGAGCGTTTTATTTTGACTTTATACTATATTTTTCATTGTTCTTCTCTTTGTGTCTCTGTGTCTGTGCAGTTGTTGCATAAGCAATTTCGTCTGGGATCAGGAAAGTTTCTGATTCTGATTCAGGATTCGATTTCCAGTCATGCTCAGCTTGATCAATGTAAGCAATAAAAGGTAAAATGAGTAGGCTTAGTGGAAATACCTTTCACTGGTTTGGCTCCGAGGACCGCCACAACTGTTTCTCGGATGAAGGAATAGCTCTTCATTAGGAATCGGATCTGTTGAACAACAAGGCCAGATTTTTAGTGAGCACTGTTTTGCTAATCATTTGAGCATGACAAATATCCCCAACATACACAATATGGACAAAAGTATTGGGACGCCTGACCATTACACTAACAGGGACTGTAATGACATTGCATTCAAATCCATAGACTTTAATATGGAGTTGGTCCCCTTTTGCAGCTATAACAACTTCCACTCTTCTTGGAAGACTTTCCACAAGATTTTGGAGTGTTTCTGTCGGACTGTGCACTGGGGCACAGTCGTGCTGCAACAGAAAAGGTTCTTCCCCAAAATGTGTCCACAAAGTTGGAAGCACCGCGTTGTTCAAAATGTCTTGGTATGCTGAAGCATTAAGATTCACTTCACTGGAAGTAAGGGGCCTAGCCCAAACCCTGAAAAACAGGTGTGTCCCAATACTTTTGTCCATATAGTGTAGAGTTGGCACAAAACAATTTTTCTTAAAACATTGAGTATCAGCCAATACTAACCAAAATTAGCTATTTTAAATTGATGCACATCACTTAGTAGACTATCATGTTTTAACTACTCTCCTACCCCACAGCAAGAAATGTACAGTTTACAACCTGACATAACATCATGACTTAATACAATGTCAGTGTGTGTTTTTTTTTATTGCCCAGATTTCTTTCAAGATTGAATGGGATTCAGGACTATCCTGGATAGAATTCATCCCCTACATCCCCCACCCCATTATTCAATTGGTCCGAAACCAGCACACATAAATACCGATAACCATCTACCAACATGTCCTCTCTACCCTAAAGCCTACCACTACCCATTGTTGTCATTTTGTACCAGAGCAACAGCTTCACATGGGCTAAAATAATTTATAAATGAACACATACGACCCAATTCAACAAATACCCTCCATGTATTCTGTATTCAGTGGAAAATTATGGAGGCCTGGAAGTATCTACCAGCTCAGTGGTTTCTTTTGTATCCTCTTTCCCACAAGACAACAAAAGCCTTTGTGGCCCAAAAGAAGATTTAATCCAACTGATTGTTGACAATGCAAACAAATCTAATGCAAAAATCTTTGTAAAAAAAAAATCAATTTTGCTTGAAAAATCATAATGAACATAATAAATACTATAAATATCTGAAATATTATTTTACCAGATTACCAGACCAATCATCACATTTTCCTAAATATGCTTTATTTTTGCAAATAATTCTTAATATTAAAACATTAATAGTTTGTTATATTTATTTTTTAAACCAGGGTTTGGTTAAATATGTGTATGTACTGCAGTGCAATGAAAAAAAAAGTCAATTGCCCTCTAGCAGTACCTCCATAGTCCACTAGGGGGCTGCAGCTCACAGGCTGAAAATCACTGGACTGTATGACTGTTCATGAAAATAAACTACAGGGACTCATTCTTATACATACAATAACCCAAGCTTCTTTATATTTTGAGATATTCCCTGATATTAGCCAGAGGGGAACCCTGAGGACTTCCTGCTGGAATGATTGCAGTACATCTACTGCAATCATTCTAGGGAACTCAAGTCTGTAAATTTTTTGTTAATTTTAATTTAGTGCAATCGTGTTTGCATTTAATCTGCCAGTATTGTAGTGATAATCTTAGTTCATTATAAAATTTTGGAAACTTTAGAGCTAAATTCTTAAAATGCCTTATGGAAAATGATCCTATCAGATCCGGTATCTGGGTAGATACCAGGCTCTCCTATTGGTAAGGCCTTCAGTCACTGGTTTGAAATCTTACCACCTCTAGCACCATCATTAGGAACTGACAGTAGAATCAACCAACCACAGTTTAATTTTTTTAATGGGTAGAAACATTCTTGTGAGGTAAAAATGCCACTCTAGGCCTTCTGGATGTCCTCAATACGTCACTGACTGACAATGACTATGACTCTTTACTGACTCTTTACTGAAGGAATCACTCTAAAAACATTACATACAAGGTAAAATATAGGTTAATAATCTGTTACAAGCTTCAGATAAAAATAGTATGCCTGTTTAATCTTATGTTTACCTCTTCTGTTAACGTTAAAATAGACAGGTGTGTTTTCATTGTTTTGTTTTTTTTGCTCATGTTTTGATATTTATGGCCCAAACTGAAGGTCTATCTCGAATAGTCACAGAGCGACTCTTAATTATAGCTACAGCTGAATGTCTATCACGTGTTTTCAGAATTCAAAAAACAATTTTTCCTTCAATTTCTAAAAAAAAAAAAAAAATGTATATGCATATTTTAATCTGATTGTTCATCTGCTGCTTTTATCCTAATTAATTTTTTTGTCTCGAGGCACAAAGCTACCTGGCATGCATTTTTCTTATGAGAGACAAAACTTCCAATCTATAATATCACTACTTTACATCACCATTTTCATTCATAAATACTCAAGCAGGTAGTGTAATCAAGAGAGATACTGAGATTCCTCAGATAGGACCCTCTCTACCACACAGCCCTGTTGGCCCTTTTCCCTTCCTTTGCTGTTATCTCCATATTTGATGAGAGCTGCATTACTCATGAGGCTGTACTGTAACACTTGGTTGTAAGTGTTTGTGCTATCTGGCTGGTGAAGAGCAGTGAGTAATGTAATGTTCAGGGGATGAAGAGGGTAAACTTTGGACCAGCAGTAAAAGCAGGACGCTGGCACAGAGCAGATGACGCAAGGACGTATATGATTTTCGCCTGTTATTCATTGATATGCGTCATAATTCTTGACTAAACAGTGAGCCAGCCAGGATGAGCAAAAGTCAGCTAAGTTTGGAATAGCAATTATTTCCTAGAGAGATTAGTTTTGATACCATGGCAAAATCTTTTATCTTGAAAATGGTAACGTTTTAGAAGAAGGGAAAAACTTTCTAAAGCTTAATGTGCTGATAATGCCGAAATGTTTGGACCATTTCTCTCAATCCAGATTATGAAATTTCCTTGTACCATAAAGGGCAACTTGCATTTCAAATCGAGTTACAAGATTTTGATGTGACAGTAACAATACTAAAGCGTAACCATAATTTACCACTTCTTTATGTTATGTTTAGTACCTGTTCTAGGATGATGATGAAGCGGGACGCTGGGGGCAACTGGTAGTGCAGGACCACGTAAATGGGAAAATATCCCAACAAGCTCATTTGAGTTCCCAACACCGTCACGGCTGTGACCACTGATATTGAAATCTTCCACTTGGTACGATGGTACAGGTCCGCCCAGTGGCTAAGAACATGATATGGTCCAAGCAGGGTGTAGCCGAACATGATGAGCCAGGCCCATATGACAGTGCCCAGCTTTCCAAAGGCATAGAAGAACAAGTCGAAATCGAGAACCAGCCTGAGATTATAACACAAGAAGCCGTTAGACAAGCATGCATTTTAGTATAGCTCCCACAGTTTCATATTTTCATTGCAAAGGGTTTTAGAAAAGGTGTAATAGGTATGACACACCTTCCTTGATCAATATAGTCCACAGCCAGTGTGCTGATGATGAAGAGGAAGAGAGCAGCAATAAACATGTGATAGATAGTCCTGATGTGACTGATCTCAAACAGTTCACTAGAGAGAGAGAGAGAGAGAGAGAGAGAGAGAGAGAGAGAGAGAGAGAGAAAGAGAGAGAAAGAGAATATAATAATTTTCCAGTTTCCTCTCATCTGAGTAATTCCCAGATTGCTTATATGCAGTGTTTCTTATTCATTAGTTTATTAGTATTTCTATTTCTACTCAAACTTACTCAAGTATGGAGCGCCTTGCCACAAATACCTTCCCGTCCTCCATTCTATGCCTGAAATCACAGTTATTCATTCATGCATTTAATGTTTCTTTTTCTGCTTTGCACGTAATTTTAATTACTTAACTTGAGCTTCTCACCTCCTAGCTTTCTCATCAGAGTGAGAGTGAGTGTTCCCGACTGCGTCTGAGTGTGTGCTATTGGAGAGGGACCTCAGTGAGTCTGTAAGTGCTTTATCCAAAATCTCACTCATCTGGGCCTTCACTTGTTCAATGACCTCTGCTTTTATCCTCTGATCAAGGCAAGGCAGGTTTATTGATATGCCACATTTCATACACAAAAGCAATTCAGGGTGCTTTACAGAACTGAAAGCACAAAGAGCATCAGAAGGAAATCAAAGACAAAGTGCTTAAGTGAATAAAATCAAAAGAAAATAAAAAAAAGTTTTCAGCACGATGAGTAAAGAAGATCACAACCTGTAAAATATTGATCAACCATGAGACAACAGTGCTAGAACTGACACTTCAGGAGAGATGATTAAATATTGTCATATTTTCCAGCACTATTTTGATAAAAATAAATAACTAAGTAATTATAAAGTAATAATAAGGGTACTTATAAAAAATTTAAAAATAAATTAATCAGAGATTGGAAAACATGTTTTGGAAAGGACAGTAACTGCTTCTGAAGCAGTGTTTTGTGACCTTGTGACCTCATTACTATTGCATAAGAGCTAACAGGTCTTCATCATCTCAAGATGAAAGCCGGAATAGAAAGTCTTACCTCTACATGTCTTGCCAATTGCACCATGTCTTCTGAATGAAACCCTGAGTGACTGGCATCTGCAAATTTGCAAATGTCCAGAGTTTTACTAAGAGTTTAGTGTTTTTACATGTATTTATTTTAATATTGCCATAGTATCATTGTCATTTAATATCGTCATGAATATTATAATATTAATATTGATCGTAGCTACGTCATGTCTTTATAGACATTAATACTAGGCACATTCATGTGGCATTTTCTATTAAAAACAGCGATTATTCTTTTGGGGACTACAGCCACGTACCCCACAAATCCACACATCCCCTGTTATTAACTGGACTAATACGCATAATAAATCTATTCTTCACACAATGTGTAATACTGGAACACAAAACAGCGTATACTGCATTGTCACTTTACACTTTACACTATGCAACTTACTTCACATTATGCACTGACACTTTACATTATGCA
>JBBPCZ010000115.1:22130582-22156287 GCA_037974445.1 Brycinus macrolepidotus | reverse complement strand
GATACTTTCCTCTCAATCAGGTCCATGACTGGGCTTGTTCATTAGTGTGTGTGTGTGTGTGTGTGTGTGTGTGTGTATGTGTGTGTGTGTGAGAGAGAGAGAGAGAGAGAGAGAGACTGTGACCCTCCCAAGTTTTATCTGTCTAAAACCTGATCCATGTTTGAGATGCCAGTCTTGATAATGCCCCAATGATATAAAGTGGTCCCAAATAGCACATAAAAATGCAGTAAGTTGGGAAACAAAATGTTAAACCAGGTGGCCTTCATTTCTAAGACTATAAATCTTTCCTGTATAATAATTTTCTGCAGCTTGTTACTGTTTGAGCAGCTTCTTTGTACACATCTGAGTTCATGATCCCATCAATAAACACAAGCTCCCCTGCACCAATGAAAAAAAAAAACAGCCTCATACTTTGACGTTTCCACTTCTGTTTTTCCTCTGCACAAACTACCAGAACCTTTGATACCAGAAAACAAGAACTGTGCTTTTTCTATTGATCATAGGTCCAACACTGATCCCAGTTTTATGGTGTTTGGTACCTCATCCAGAATTGGTACCAACAGAACAACAATTTCAACAACAATTGAGTCCATTTAAACAAATTCTTTACTCTTCCAGGAGAGGATAAAGTTGTCCGGCAGTATGAAGCCAAAGTGGTATGTTGACATGTAAAATAGGAAAATAGGAAAATATTCTGTGCAGTTGTAGACACTGAAGAGTATGTGAGCACACTTTATCATTTCCTGTCAGCAATGCCAGTGATAAGCCATAGCAAATAAGGTAACATGGCTATTGTGTCTCTCAAGTGGAAAAAAATGAAGACTTGCTTGAGATCAATAACTGAAGGGTAAACAATACAGTTTTTGTGAGTCTGTGTGTTTAGAAAAGTGCAGCACATCATTTCTTATGAGTAAAGGTGACTAGCATGCAAGGTTGGAGTGATATAGATTGGTGACTGTTCCAGCTGTCTCAAGCAGGTAGAAAATGAACTAGAACTAGATTTGGGTTAAATCTGTCTCAGTGTAGCCTGGCTGAAACTCTTCTCCACGTTTTCTCCACCAAAAAATTCACCATCCGTCTAATGTTATCCTAAAAGTATTCTGTTTTGTTAAACATTTTATAAAGTAACCTTAAGACTTTCATTCAAGTTTACCAATGGTTAAATGAGTAAAATTTTCTATGCTGTAGTCACATCAAAACCTCAAAACTTCACTATTTCCATTTACACCATTAGAAAACGTCAACCTCCCTGTACATTGTGACGCTTCATGATGAGAGGACCAACAGAGATGGTTCAGAATAACTTGTTAATTTACATTCCTTCTTTTTAAAGCTTCCATGATGGAGATATAAGGTTTTAACAGTGGACAAATGTCTCCTAATATGTTTATGATTTTTCTCCTCCTCATACATTCATTATTTACAAAGATGCCTAATTTTAATATTACAAACATACCATGCAATGCCTATTGATGTATTTACCATCTCAAGAGTTCTCATCCTTCATTGATGTAATATAGCCTTTGTAGTCTATGAGAGTAATGACAGAATAAATAAATAATTCATAGAAATTTATGCACACCAAAGATAGTGTATATATATGAACATATCAATGTATTCATTGAACTCTATGTATAAAAATAGTTGCTACACAGTTTGTTTCCCCTATAACCTCACACTGGTGCTTTTCAGCAGGACATCACACCGGCTAGTGCCTCGTATATTACACAAATGGTCTGTCCATAAAAGCGCCAGTAACCCCGCCACTTCTTCTATGACCATTTGAGTTTTTTTTATAACTTCCACTAATTTATGGAACATTCATCTATTTATTAGAAACATGATTAATGAGATGAGTCACTTAGCCCAGATCATTCTACAGGAGGCGCTATATATAAGTGGGCAGCAGACTTGAATTCACCTTTAAATCTAATCACACCTAGGATGAGGACCCAGGGAGAAAAACAACTCAAGGTAGAGGGTGTTAGAGGGTGCCAGTTTTTGTGCAAAATTGCAATTAGTAATCATTCAGAATCTCTTTTTACCTTTGTCAGCACAGAATATGATAAAATGTTGCCAACACTGCAGTGAGAAGAAACAAATGTTCAGACACTTTTGTTTTTGTTATTTAATATAATTCCAGTGCAAGATTTCACTCAACAATGTGAAGGAGCTTTCTAAAGTTTTCTGGGGCAAAATTATTAAACAGTGCTCAAATGAAAAAGTTCTAGAGCCCTAGCAAAGAACATCCAAACCACTGACACATCCCTGTCAGTTAAATAGTATATGCAAGTGGAAAGAAAGCTCATGGAATCCCCAGATAAGATGTCTATCATAAGGAACAATAAGCAACTGTGCTGCAATCATCTCTGTTCCTACACCCCACGCAAAACTCCTACAAAAGAAATCCAGTGATGCAGTCTAAGGTTTGCACACAAGCATTCAGACAAAGCAGAATTATTTTGGAACAATGTACTCTGGTCAGATGATACAAAAATAAAAGTCTTTGGCAATAATTCAGCTTGCTGTGTCTGGAGAAAGAAGGGTTCTATGTCTAAATGCTACTGAGGCATCACATCATTGAAGAAAACATGAATAGACTGATGTACCTGATGATATCAGAGAACAGTTTCTCTCATTGGGAGAAAAGATGTAAATCTAATCAAGACGATCCCAAAAACACAACCAAAATAACTCGAGACTGGCTTCTAAAAACAAAAAATAAACAAACAAATAAATAAGTGAAGGCGCTTGAAAGTTTATTACAGGAATCCTCATGACGTTAAAATGAAATGAGTCAAACTTGAACTATAATGCTGCAAAAAGTTAATTATCTCTTTCTGTAGACGCCTCAGAGCTGTAACTGCCAGCGGCGGCTTTGAAGCAACTCACTAATGTTATTAATTTTTTTTTTTCAATCAACTGTTTTTTTAATCTATTTGTTTACACTTATGAATACTTACTTTCATATTCATTCGAGTCATACGTAAACGTGAAGTGAATGTATGCACTGAAAGTATATGAAATTTAAAAAAGTGTCTGAATACCTGTTTCTCTTCACTTTATTTATTTTTTTAGATTTTTTCAAATTACAGGATTTTGTAACAGTGCCTGATTTATATTAAAGACATAAAAGAGTACAAAACGCTTTACCTAGCAAATGAGCTGAAACAGCTCACCGACCACACACAGTAGCTGCTGTAGTAATGCTGAAGTGCTTCTGCCCAAAACTGACTTGCTGTAGAAAAAGAAGCATATTTGAAAATGTGAAATACTTATTTCTACTTTCTCAGAATTAAAGTGTGTGAAAGACCAGAAATATATAAATGTTTTATCCATTTAGCCCCATTCAAGCTCACTGACTGAGGATTTATGTTTTTCTGTCCTTTTTTGTTAAGTATGATATGAATATGAAGTGTGCAGGAACTGACTCTGGGCAGAGTCTTTAAACAGTGCCCTCTGTTGGATGTAGGTTTGACTTTAAAACGACCTCCTCCCTCCTCTTTTCAATAACGTGACAGGGGATTAGAGGATAAAATACCATCAGGACCTGTCATAGCAGCTTACCACGGTGAACCTCTCGATAAAATGAAATATTTAAACATAATGGGAGATGGGTTAATAGGTAGTAGGCAGAGGGGAATCACTGAGGATTTCTTGCAGGCAACATGCACATATACAGAACAGGATTCACAACTTGGCATCTACACAGAAACAGAGAGAGACAGGCAGTTATTTCCCAATACACTCCATGAGATTTACAGTACCAGTTAAAATAATACATATATATATATATATATATTATAATTTTAAAGACATTTTGTTCTAAAGGCTTATGCTCAAGTGTCCAAACTTTTGGTACGATATTAAAATGATATATTTGGCGTGCTTTCTGTGTTTATCTGCTCTGTTATGTGCACCATTTGGTTACCTGCCTTAAGCAATTAGCTGGCTGCAGGTTCCTGCTGGAAAATGTGTTGTTGTTGCTTGAGTTGGTCAGATGGGCCATTGCAATGCCCATCACTGCTACACACAGAGAAGTCACTGAGAGGCACACTGCAGCGGTGAGAAAAAAAGGTAATAGCAGGCATTAGCAGGCACCTCTCAGAACAACCCATCAGCACAGAAGAAGGCATGAACATTTTGAACATTACACACACGCTTCAAATCTGCCATGTTCTTCAAAGGCTTACCTGTTATCATTGATGTCTGTGGTGTTCCCTGTGAATAAAAGCCAACATGTCAGTGCCATTACGATATTTCCATACTGCAATCAGTGCTATAGGTAGCCTGTTGTTCAGAAATGTTATTGTAAAATACTACATATAAGCACCAACTTGTCTTTTTATTAGGAACACCAACCTTGTATCTACACTCACTGTCCCTTTTATCAGCTCCACTGACCATACAGGTGCACTTTGTAGTTTACAGAATTACAGAATGTAATCTGTTTCTCTGCATCATTTGTTACCCCCCTATAATCCACTGATCTGTTGTGAGGACCCCCACAGGACCTCCAGTGAGCAGGGTTTTTTTATTATTATTATTTAGGTGGATCATTCTCAGCACAGGAGGGACACTGACACAGTAGTGGAGTGTTTGTGTGTGTGCGTATGTGCGTGTGTGTGCGTGCATGTGTGTGTGTGTGCTACACAAAGTGGATCACAGACAGCAGCACTACTAGAGTTTTTAAACACTGCTGGGTTGAATATAGTCTATCAACCAGAAATATCCAGCCAACAGTGTCCTGTGGCCAAATGAAAAACTAGAGGATTTCCAACACAGACTGTCAACTGTCATCAACAACTTAGTAATAAATCTACAAGGTGGAGAAACAGGTTACATGTGTCTAATAGAGTGGACGGTATGCGGACAGTGTTTAAAAACTCCATCAGCACTGATCCACCATGTGAAGCACAAAATTCTGCATTAATCCTACAATTCTGAAAACTTTGAAAAAACATTGTGTTGTTCGTGGAATAACCTTTGACAATTATGTTGCTCTCCAACTACATCATGCTGTTAATTAACTAAATTGAATGGTGGAATAACACATTAAGTTATTGGCTGTCGAGTTATTTGTGTAAAACAGAGCTTTTGTGTAAAACAGTGGTTTACCGTTAGCTACGTTGAGCTTGTGAGTGGAGTCCAGGGACTCTGTGACATTCGCTGTCTTGTGTCTGTCCTCTCGAGCTCTGTACAAGGAGCACAAATACAGCCCTCATGTCACAGGGGTTCCCAATCCCGGTTCTGGTGACCCCACAGTATGCAGATTTTTGTATTTTACTCTACACCCCTGACCCAGTCAACGACTAACTTGTCAATTAGTTAATGGGTTAAACCAGGTGTGCTAGATCAGAAAAGTGTGAGGTCCCCAGAACCTCTATAAAATAAGAATATACATACAAATACTGATAAATGCTGAAACACGCAAAAACAATGAAATATCACCACTAAATAACTCACTTGTCAGTCTTTGTGCTGTTTGACATAGTGGGTGGAATTAGAGGCTGAATGGAGTTCTGGAACAGTGTGTTGCTAAATGTGATGGAGGGATCACTGCTGCGCATAAACATGTGATTGACTGGAGAGCAGACAGGGTAGTGCCCCGGCCGAATTGGTTTAGCTGGGAACAGACAGCAAAATAAAGCACATGAACAAAGTTCTATTCACCTCACAAAGTATCGCGCAAACTTGGATAAAATATGAAATTTGATAATAATGAAGTATATAATTACACTCCATACTAAATTATTTTGCAGCTGCAAATTAATGAAACAGGATTTTATTCTGTCATTTTGGAGCATTTCTATTGGTTCATCATGAAATATCCGCTCAGTGTAAATGGCAGCTGGCATCTTCAAATTGCATAAAAAATAACGAGAAATGTGATATATGGTTTTGTACAGACAGTGATGATTTACTGATATAACAATACAGCATGCACCTGAGGCCAGATCAGAAACTGATTAACTCATTTTAACACTGTGTTTTGTTTTATTGAATGAAACTGTAAATTCAGACAAACAGCCACTGAATTGGTACAGAAGCCATCCACTGTTCCACAACAGGCATTGGACCTGTTGTGACTATTTTAATCTTTTATTACTTGTCACTGTACAGTCTTATCAGTGGTGATGTGATGATCAGTGATGATTATTTAATCCTTTTAGGGCCAGTTTCCCAGAGAGGGATTAACCTTAGTCCAGGACTGCACTGAATTCTGTGCTATATTGAGATTTTCCACTAAAAGTGGAATTATAGTCATGACTAGGCTTAATCCTCGTCCATAGTACTTAAACTGGCCAGTAGGTGCTTTGTAGGATTTCAACTGACCAATCAGTGCAGCGTGAGGACGACGAAAAGGGTTCCTGGCTCTCATGACCTCTTTGATGCGCTCCACCTCCTGCTGGTAGCGGCGTCTGTCCTTCATGGCGCCCTCCTTGGCTTCTTTCAGTGCCTCTTCCAATGCCCGAACTCGCTCAGCTGTAGAGCGAAGACGTTTCTCCAGTTTAGGAAGCTCACAGCGCAGATCTGCATTATCACGGACAAGCTGAGAGAGGGAAAGAGAGAGAGAGAGAGAGAGAGGGAGAGGGAGAGAGTAAGAAAATCAATTTGGAGTGTGTCTGAGATAAGAGGATGAAAATAAGATTAAAAAAAGGAGAGACAGAAAAAGTAGAAACAGAGGTGAAGTGATAATGAAACACTGCTGATAAGCATGTGTATCACGTATGAGAGCACTGAAGATGCTATTTGTTGGCGCATGCGAGTATGAGGGTGCACTTAGAGTAATGACGGACATTTTATTCTCAGGGAAGGCTTCATTTAATTCACTACCTCTTCAAAACATGCACCACCATCTACAATTTTATTCCAACCACCAAACCAATCTAAAACTCAAACACTGACCTGTTTGTGTACTTTTGTAAGCTGATCCAGGTTGTTCTCAAGAAAGGAAATCTTCTGTTTTTGGGTGGAACACCCCCCACTATCATCAGGTTCCATTTCTGCACTCTGTAGAAACAGCAGGGAGACATTTACAGAGGTCAGAGCAGAGTTATCGGTGCAATTTTCCACTTCAGGTTTCCTTCTACTCACTCGTTTAACTCGAGTCGTGAGGTCTTGAACAAAAAGCTTCCTCAGGTTGTGCAGGGTCTGGAGCTCACGAGCCTTGGTAACACAGAGCGAAGGAAGGTCATGATTAGATTTCCCACATAAATTACGCCTTTCACTATCCTTCCATGGTTTACACCTCAGTTATGGATGCTTAACAAAAGGGAAATACTCACAACAGTTTCTTCTAGACCTTTCATGTCCTGCTTGGCCTGCTCATGGCGTTCATTAAGATACCTGTACACAAAAAGCACACCAAAATTTTCCATTATATTAAAGGTCAAGCCTGGTTTTGGCAACAACTATGTCTTTAATTTCAACTTTACTTTAATATTAACATTCGTATTGTAACAGGAATGTGAATCGAATAGTAGGCCCTCTTACTGTTGGTGAAGAAGGGGGGTAGTTAATGCAATGATGAGTCAAATCTCCATTTGAAAGCTCAATTGTTGTTTTATCTTAGCATTGACAACACATTTCAAGTACATTTGATAGATTTTCAAGCTTCAACACTCAACGTACACTGTACATTCAAGCCTCCCTGTTGCATTATGATAACCTATAGCACAACTGCTAATCTATTCAATGTATTAGCATTAAACTACGCTCATAGAGCAGCTGCATTTGGCAAAACAACATAATGTTATTGTCTCCAGAAACAGATAAAACTTTTGGGCTTATAACTGAATCGAACTGCCGAACACCAAGCTCCTCAAATGCCAGATTCCCCTTCTACCTTTTCTGCAGGCAGAAAAGATAGACCATGCCAGCTGATGAACAGGTCAGGTGTACGACATCCTGCACAGATTAAGAGGGATTTATATGCAGAACACCTCTTTATTGCAGTTTCATTTAAATTAGGTAGTAGATCTTTTGTGATTTCCCAGATGGTCGCTGCACTTGAGGAGGAATTCAGGTAGGCCAGCCACAAAGATTTACCACTGTTCCAACTTTCCTCCATTTGGAGATAATAGCTCTCGCTCTGATTTACAGACTGATTTATTCCAATAGCTTTCTTTCTCCTTCTTCTGGAAGCTCTTTTGATTAGGGCATTATGTGCTGAGACCTTTCAGCCTACTTCACATTACTATATGGTTCTATTTTTATGTTTGGGTTCAACACTGCTGTCAGTAATCAAGTCTTGGGGTGTCTAATTTAACTGATCTCAATTATAAACTAAATATATTTCTATGGTTGATTGAGTCCCTTTTTTTTCTTTTTTTTTTCTAAGCAATTACTTTTTCACAGAGAGCCAGTTTGTGTTGGATAAGTTATTTTCCATTTAATAAATGATTGTTTGTGTTAATTTAGGTTGTATTTGCTCTATATTAAAGTATATGTATAGAAATAAAACTGTGATAAATGCCAAAAAGAAGAAAGAAACCATGGCAAATATGTTCTCACAGCACTGTATGTACAGGATGAAAAGACATGAATGCATATCTTAGGCTCTGTTCACACTGCAGGGCAAATCGGATTTGTTTCTTAAATCTGATTTTTAGACTTGACTGTTCAAGTTGTAAGTGCCCAAATCTGATTTGTACAGTGGCATACTGTAGTCGCATTTGCACCTTGGTTACCATAGTGACAATGCACTCATGAGAATGCTGATTAGAGATTATATGAATCATCCATCCATTCAGCCATCTATTATCTGAGCTGCTTATCCTACCCAGGGAGGGGAGGGGGTAGCGAGGGGGTGCTGGAGCCCATCCTGACACTTAAAGGCAGAGAAACACGCTGGACAGGTTTCCAGTCCAATGCAGGAGTATATGAATAAATTTTGCAGCGTTTGTACTTTACCTGGGTGTTATTGAAACTGAGTATTTGCCCAGCTTTTGAGAGAAAAACTTTAAACAATGTTTAAACAGAGGACTTTGTGTTTAAACAGTCATTAAAAATGTTGTCTTCAGACTCAAATTTTATCTTTTTTAAATACTTCTCTGTTTAATAAGAATGTGCTCTTAATTTTCTATGTCTTTTCAGTTAATATTTACTCTTTAATACTTTCTTCTTTTTGGCTCAAGTATATTTTTCACTTAATTTACATGTTATTTTAATTGAGGAAGATTTTGACACTCAAGTATAGTTTCTCTACAGGTTTCCACCTGTGCCACTAAAGCAGAGGAATGCGCAGGATGCCTTGCTCAGGCAAACTGCATCTAGTTTTGATTTTTGCATTTCTGTACAATCTGTCCTCTAAAGGTTTGGGTGAGTTAAGTAGTTAAGCCATTTTTAAGCAAAGCAAATTCACACATACTGTTCAAAGTAAAATGGAGCCATTTTTTGCATTTCACACCATCCAAAATTGCTAAAAAAAAAAATGCAAAGTGGAAATTATACTGAGGGAAAGAAAATCCTTTAGAGTCTGATCCTGCATGTCTAATTGTTACTGTTCTATATTCCACATTTTGCATTTTACAAAGCAGCGGCGTCAGAGCTGTAAAGCTCAAATCCTGTGTATTGTGGTGGTGATGCGATGGCCCTGCATGCTAAAGGACCTGGAGTCCCCAACTTCATCGCTGACTGAGGTGCGTTTACTTGACTTAAGTGGTTTTCAGTTAGGTTATGGCCAAATATGTTGGAATACAGCCAACATTTTCCCTTCAAGTGAAGAAAATCCAGTTCCTGTGTTCCAGATACCTGCCAAACATTTCTCAGTGAAAAGGCCTCAAAGGGATGAAATAATTGCTCATTATTAAGGCTATCATGTTACACAACGGGTACGTGCTTATGCATGAACTGACTTTCTTTAGTTGGGAGGGGTTAATTGCAACTCTGGGATTAGTGAAAACCTGTGCACCCCATAGGCTACAATAACTAATTAGAACACGGATTTGTGCATGCTGGTCTGCAGTTAGTGATCTGTGCTGTTCAAATTCCATGTTCCAAATGGGAAAAAGCCAATTTGATCTTCCTTTTTAAAATTCAGGCTGAGCTGAGGGTAAAGTATTTTACAGATATAGATGTAACTGGTCAAATCATGCACTGCTGTCATAAGCCATGTTTACTGAGCCATTGATCAGAGCTCCCCCAATTTTACTATCTTGCAGTATGAAAGCCCTGGCAGAACACTGTTTGTGAGTAAAATGGCTGGAAACACCTGCCAAAACCTTGCGTCTCAACATCACACTAATGTGGGATATGTAAGGTGTTCTAAGCTCTGGTAAATCTCTTTTTGCAGGGTGATAATTATGTTCTGCCACTGTACTTGTGGGCTGCTCCCATGAGCATGCCCTGTCCTGTGGCTCTCTTTTTCTGACTAAAGATATCCTGACCAGGGACTGGAGCAGCCTGTTCTTACTTTGAACTGTGTTAAATGTTCTTCTGGATTATGTATATCCAGCTTTTCCTCTGGCCTTCAAGACATGTCATATTCTTTTCCTCAGATGTTTTATCCACATGCCTCCAGGCTTTACTATCATAAGCTCATGCCTCCCCACGTTTTTCCTAGAACTGTCCCTAAAGCGCTTCCAGCAACTACTTTGCAAATGCCCAAAGTGTCTTTTGTTCTTGGCAGCCTGTGACTACTGTGTCAAATGTTTGTGGTCCAAACAGCATTAATGTAGGTTTTGCAACTTAAAAATGCCAAATCCTGCCTTGACAATCCCAGCCACCTTCTACTTCTCGTAAGTAGATTTCTTTGTACAATAAAGATGCTGGCATTTATGTTATTGGAAAGTTGTTGCAAGATGTCTAGCTTGTTTGCTGCAACAGGATGTAGAAAGTGGGTTATGGATAGTTAACACATCAATAGATAGTCTAAATGTAACCCTAAATGTAAATGTAATAGTTGTGACATTTTTGGCATTTTTGATAGATATTTAGTTCAGCAAAGTAATATAAAATAAATGCTTAATAAGACTTATTTACAAAATCAAATAAGTTTCCCAGGACTTCCTAGACTGAAAATAACTAGAAAAATGAAAAGTTGAAAACCTGGTGTCTGTCAATTGCTGGGGTTCATGTTAGTTGCCTTGGTGCCAAAATGCAATATTGTTTCTCCTGTCTTGGGGAAAGCAAATGTGTGTTGGTAGTATTGCATAATGGAGGTGACCTAGCTAGTGGTTTGGGATTGGCAGTGAATGAATTGGGGAGAAAATTGAGCCTGAATACAAAAAAAACTGCAATCACTAACCCTGTAAAAGAAATCATATTTTGATTGAATGAGTAGCATAATCATCTGGCAAAATCTCCAATTTCACACTCATTTGCACAGCTCAAACACTGCTTAAGTACCCTCCTGCAAAAAGGCTTTAAACACAGTAATTACCTGAGAGTGTTGTGTGTAAAATTTGAGAAGCAGTAACTGCATCCCTGCAAGAAGCTTTTAAATGAAATGAAATTTATAATTAATTCATTTTTAGCCTTTGTAGAAAGTTGTTCAGGGAATTCTGTTTTCAGACAAAAATGTGCTTACAGCTGTGCATTAGTTATTTGCAGTTCATTTTTCTCATTGTGTGTTTTTTTCTAGTTGCTTGAAGGATCTGTTAGTCAGTTAAAAAAAATAAAACAACAACCATAAAGAGGGTACATGCATTCAGAAGCACACTATCTTAATAATAATGTGTTGCTTGTCATGATGTCAATGCTTTCAGACATCGCATTTTATGTCCATATCATGCAGCCCTAACAACCACATACCACAACAACATACAACATGCCGACTACTGTCCTTTGGCTATGTGTAGCACAGTGTTAGTAATCCCTAATTGGGGATTTAGTGTTGTGCTAAAACAAGAAGCAGATGATACAAAAATAAACAGGGTTTTTTCAAGCTAATTTCTTATGCAAGTGTCTAGCTGAACCCCCAAACCATGTTCAGTAAACCCTAATTAAGATGCCATAATAGAATCTTGTTAAAACAGTCATGGAAAAGGTCGATCTTGTAGTTTCGGAAGAACTTAAGCTTAATATAAATAAAGCACCACTTTTTTGACAGTATATCTCTGCCTGCAGATACAACAGACCTCCTCAAGAGGATCAGACCCTACTACAGTGCCTAAAGTGTTTTGATGAGATAACTTATGAAACAAAACACAAACTCACTTGAGCTCCTCCAACTGCACACTCTTCTCATGCTCTCGGCTTTTCAGCCCAGCAAACTCAGCACGCATTTGCTCCAGCTCCAGCCCCAGCCGCTGATTTTTACTACAGAAAGAGAGGGAGTGTTCAGTGATGCACTGAAATCACCAGAGATGGAAGAAAGAAAAGAAGAAGAGCAGAAGTGTAGGAATCACTGACTCTGTGAGCTCATCGATGATCTTCTGTTTGTGGTTGATGTCATCGCGCAGGCGTCCCAACTGTTTGTGCTGTGATTCGTGTCGATTTTCTCTCTGCTGCTCCACAGACAGAATGCAGCATAATTATTTATCACTATTACAGCTACCCTGAAATATTTATTAAGAATTATATGCTTTATTGCAGTTCAGGGTGTAGCCTTTGCACTAGCACCATTAGAAGACAGTGAACAGCACATATAAAACTGCATGCACGGTCTCACAGATGTCTATGTTTACCTTAATATCCCCAGTCTCCTCAGTGTCTGGCTGGTTGTACTGAAGGCTCTCTGCAAAAGAAGAATGTTGAGTACAGATACAGATCATTATGTTTTATACAGGAATAATGGAGCAATATCTTTAAATTAAAATGATTCCCAAAGCAATGACTGGCATGAATTGCCTGAATCATAAGGAGAAAATAAAGTGAAAATATGGTTGCCTCTGTCAAAAAGATACAACTAAGTCAAGTCAAATTTATTTGGCAGAAGGCATTGTAGCAAAGCAGCCTAACAGAAATGTGGGTCCAAGTTCCCACTGAGCAATCCAGAGGTTAAAGTGGCAAGGAAATATCCCCTCTTCAGGAGAAAAACTGGGCCATATCTCCAAATCCACACAAAAACTGTTTAGTGAGTATATAATCAGACTTTAACATGGCCATCTTAGTCCCCCAGCCCAATGTTTCCCAACCCTAGTCCTGGGGAAACACTACCCTGCAAAGATTTGTGCTTTTATTGCCTTAACACACCCAAAAAAAAAGCTCAGTAAGTGTAGTTAATGACCTGATTAGATGAATCAGGTGAGTTGGGAGCAGTAAAATCAATCACATTTGTGATCTAAGCCTAACTGAACACCTGTGGGCTGAACTGAAGAGGAGAGTCCAAAAGAGAGGGGCTTGGACCCTGGGAGATCTCCAGAGACTGTGACTTTAGTAATGGTCTCAGATTGTTCTGTATTCTCATAAGGCATAATAGGTGACGACTCATCACATTTACGTTGGCAAAGGAAGGGTGTAAAAAGCAATGTATTTAGTTTGTCTATGTAAAAAAAAATTGAAATTTGTTTTCTTGAACACATGTACTTTACAAAAGGTATTTTTTTCTTATATTTTCATTGTGAGATAAACTATTTTTTCATCACCTTTTTTGACCTATCATTACCCAGGGTGCCAATAATTATACTGAAGCTATCAGCATAGTAAGTAAATAGTTTGAGTTCTTACTGAGCATCCGTTTTTGAATGTGTGAAGCAGAGACAGGTCTGAAGGCTCACCTGTATTTTGTAGTCTTGCTAGCTCTTCACTCAGACAGTCATAGTTCTCCTCCAGCTGCCTCTTCTTCAGCTCCATGTTCTGCATATACTCGGTGAGAGAGCGGATCTTCGCCTCGTGCTAGTATACGAACATCAAAATATAAGGTAAAGGTAAAGTGGCATTTGGCAGACGCCCTTATCCGGAGCAACGTACAATCATTAGTTACAGGGACAGTCCCCCTTATGCAACTGAGGGTTAAGTGTCTTGCTCAAGGATCCCACTCAAAGAAAGTGGGACTTGAATCTGCAACTTTGTGGTCATCGGGTTCAGAAGCAAGTGTTTTACCCAGTGGGCAGTACCACCTAGTGATGCTACAGATTTTGGTGTATTAATATAATATTGGTGCAGACATTCTAGAAAACTGTGTGCTTCCAGGGCTTTGGCAACAGTTTGGGCAAGGCTCTTTTCTGTTCAAGCATGACAATGCCTCATTTCCAAATGAGCTCCATAAAGCAAAGATTAGCCAAAGTTGGTGTGGAAGAACTTTATTGGTCTTCAGAGAGCCCTGAACTCAACCCCATCCGAGAACTATGAGCCAGGGGCAAGCACCACCTCACTAATCAGTGAAACCACCTGACTCAATGGAAGTGAAATCATGTTCCAAAATGTAAGGCTGTCCTAAAAGAGTGAAGTCTGTTAGAGCAGCAACATGGGCCCAGCTCCATATTAATGTTGGTGGGTTTGGAATGGGATGTTCAAAAAGCATATATGGATGCAATGTTCAGGTATCCACATTTTTTTGGCAATGTACTGTCATATTAAACATTTGAACACTTAATGAAATGAAATGGAAATTTCACAAAATACACTGGCAGTTGTTTAGCTGGTTTTGTTGTGTTTATCCAGTTTGTTTACTAAATGAAGGAAACCAAATGAAAAGGAAACCCATACAAATGATGGGTGTTCTGACAGGATAATTCAAGGTGCCACACAGCTCATTAAGCTTATTACACTGCCAGAAAACGTATTACTCTGTCAAAGGTCGTTTTCTTGCAATGATTACAGGCAAAACAAAAATATGAAGCCAATATAATGTAAGTCCTCTAGTGTTGAAGACCACCTCATCATCTTAGGCCTGGGACACACCAAGCATACATTGAAGTACTGGCACTAACCATGTACTACAAATGATTGGTTTGCATCACTCATGTGCTTAATGTGCCTGCATGAAGGGGAGCTGCTCTTCATAGAAGAAGTCGTAAAACTGCAGCGTACAGAGTAAAAAATACGCTGTCTCATAAGCTATGTATGTCCGTGTTTAAGATAAAGCTGGTGTGTGTGACAGTCAAAGTAAACCACTGGCAGCTTAAAAAGGTTATTTAAAAGTCATTTTCGTACATTAAATACTGACATCAAAAACATGGTTGGTGCATGTTTATTATTATATGATAAAAAGTAAAACAAAATCCCATGAAAAGAGTGATTATGCTTTGTACTGCATATGTAGGCACTGTCATACTTAAAATGCTCATCTCTAATAATAAATGTAACTACTTGCACGGGTGTAATAAAATGAGACTATTCTTTGTGTGTGCCCTCTTGAGAGTGCCGTTTTCTTGTGCTACTCTTTTTCTTGTTTTTAATTCTCTCCTCATTTGTTGTCTGTGATGGTTGAGTGGCCATATGATTCAAAAGTGCTCTAAAAAAGTGAGAGGGACGAAACAAATGATTTTGAAAAGTGGGGGGTGACAGTCAGTCAATGACTCATCTACAACCTGACTGCATCTGACAGAACATAGCTGGCTTGGTGTGTCTTGGGATTTGTCCAGTAAGTAGTATATCCTTAAAAAAACAGCTAAATTTAGTGTTCTTCAATACAGTTTGTACACAGCAAGTGTGTGTAAATGTGAGAGTGTGAGTGTGTGCTTTCCTCACCTGTGATATCAAAAGCTGGCAGGACGATAGCTCTCTCCCAGTCTCTTCCATTTTACGATGGCAGTCTGTCTGCATGCTCTCCAGCTGCCTACAGCGTTTCACAACTGACTTCAGCTCTGACTTCACCTTATTCACATACACACACACCACGGCGTACTCCTCCTCTAACACACCTGAAAGATCACGAGGCTACAGAAAGAGAGCATGGAAGAGCGAAAGTAATAGAAGTGAACAAGAAGAAAGAAACATGAAGAGAGGGTATGAGCTGTGTGCACTAGAGCGAACATAAATCAGTATTATTGTCGGCAGCTGGCAGATGCCTCAAATGAGGCCCACCAGAGCGCATCTGAATTGTAAGAGAGGAGTGAGGAGTTTTGTAATGAGACACATTTACATAAAATAGCAAAGCTTTGGCAGATAGTTGCTTATGTCCTGTATGTGTGTGTCCACATTCTACACACATACCAGTCTGATATCACTGCTCCCTAGGATGGTGCTGAAGTCACTCAGGTCTTTCAGCAGAGTGTTTAAAACTTCAGTGACACGTTTCCTTTGCTGGCCGCTCACTTCCTGAAGTCTTGAGAATTCTGTCTCCAAGCACATCAGATCCGTCTAGAAGATAAAGGTGAATTACATCAGCACTCCAAACTCTGGAATCGACATTTTCAGTACTATATGTGTTAGATACTTAAAGTCACTGAGTTATTTCAGTATGATCTATTTTACTGCATAGCTATGTAGCTATGTGCTTGATTTTATAACCATTGTAGCAATTGGGTGTGGCAAAAGTGGTGTCCACATACTTTAGGCCATATAATGTATACAGATTTATACACTCATCTGCAAACATTTCAACATAAATGATACATTTTGTTCATTACTGATCAGATATTATTTGAGTAGTAGATTATTCTCAGCACAGCAGTGACACCAACATATTATCTGTGGCATTGGTATGAAAATATCAGATGATGTGCTCTTAAATTTAACTCAGAATGACGAATGAAGCTGTAGATAAATACAGAATAATTGATCAATATGTATAGCATTGGGAAGGATGCTATAATCAAATTTAATATCCACAATCTGTTCTTGAGGTGGATGTTTGACGAAAAAAATGTCATGTACATACTCACTTATACTCATCTATGTACACACTCACTTATTTTAATTTTTTAATTTGTGTATCATTTTAACGTATACAAGAACTGAACATAATGTCTAAAACACTTCCAAATGTCTGGTTATGTCCTTACATTACATTGTAAATTACAACTAAATGAACAATTAGAAGATTGTTTCTACATTTTTGGGACAGAAAAGCATGTACTGCTAATTAGCATTATCAAATTAAAACACCTTAACCACACTTTGATAGGTAAAAAAGAGACTAGATTAGGAGAAAGGACTGACCATTTTCTGGGCGAGTTCCTCTGTAAGCAGCTTGTTCTGCAGGCTCTTGTCCTGCACCTCCTGACTCTTCTGGTCGTAGCTGAGGGCCAGTTCCTCCAAAGCCTGCAGGACCTCCTTAACTTCTGCCTTAGCCCTATCGCTCTCGCCCTGTAAGCGTTCCAGGTCGCACTGCACTCGCTCGCTGTCTGCACGCGATGACGCCAAAAACTGCATGAAAGCATGGACATAAACACTCAGTATGAACGGACAGCTTTGGCCTCAAATAGGTCTGAAGATGGCATATTTAAAAAGAGTGAGACAACATGAGAAAGTGGACAAAAGAGAGAGGTCTGAAAACAGAGATGAGATTTTTCACCTCCTCCTGATCCAGCATCTGCTTCTTCAGTTTCTCCACCAGCTGACTCTGCAAATTAATCTCATCATCCTGCAACAGAGAGAGAATGAGATGACAAAGTGGAAGAGAATGTTTCACAGAAATGCAAAGACATTTACACGGATGCATTTGGCGACACTTTTTATCTGGCGTGACTTATGCTTTTTAATCATGTAGCATTGAGAGTCTTGCCCAATGCCTCTTATTGGTATAGTGAGGTGTACTTGCAATACCAGATATTTAGGGCCATGCTTGGAATATATTGTTCCAAATCCCAGTTAGATGCTAAATTGCTAAATCATTAGAAAAGAATACTATGGACATTATAATGAGGCATCTGCTCACCAGTCTATGTGATATGAGACTACAGTGATGTTAATTTGCCATATGATATCATGATGAAATTGCAAAATCTGGACATTTCGTTACAGTGTCCATCTGGAACACACGTCAGGAGAATGAAAATAATGTCATATGGTGAGAATATTGTAAGAAACAGCCTTTTCCTTTTCCTTTTTAACTCCTAAGTAACTGATTTTTTAGATTTTGAAGTGACATTAATCACTTATGCAGTCTGTGCAGTCTTATTGTTGGCACAGGTGACAACTTGTCATCAAAAATATCATTATGAGATTTATGCAGTGTGTATTTCTTATATGTCACAAAAAAGTTTAAAATTGAAATGGCTTGTTACTTTCTCAAGTTTAGCAGGTTGAAAATTCTCCATCAGGGGGTGCTGTTAGCAGCTTTTATTGCTTCAGAGGAGAAGTGCTTCACACTAATGACAAAGTTAGCTTGTTTCTATTTATATTTTCTGTTTCCATTTGATATACTCATGTTTTTACACTAGATGGGATGTCTGCAACATATGTACACTAATTAGTACAATACTTTGTGTTGGAAAAAGATTCCAAACTGCCATGGCATCACTGTTGCCATTCTGCCTTTACTGACCAAAAAATGAGCATGTGCCAATAAATTAATATGTACAAAATGCAAAATGAACAAAACATTGTACATTCAAAATTGTTAGAATTACAGGAAAAGAAAAAAACATCTAAATGTAATGCATGTTAATGTAAGATTTGATTCCATTTCTATTTCTGTTGGTACTTTCATCATGAAATGTTTACACTAAAGGGTTTTAAATGATGTAAAACAATAACCAAAAAATGAGGTAAATCTGCAATGATGTTATGGTCAGTGATCAGAGTTGCTTTCTATGTGTCTACAGTAAATGTTTTATAGTGAAGAGTTGAGCTATAGAATTGTGAGAGTTTACAGCTCCTCATCTGCATCATGTAAGGATGGATGTTAGCATCACTCAGACACAGTCAATGAGGAGCAGAGAAGAGATGAAGCGATAGAGAGATGATAAGAGCTGAGAGATGCATCTTTTAAGCACTGAGACGTCAAGATCAAATTCGTCATTGTCAAAATACTGGCGCTAGCTATTTTTATATTAATTAAATAAATAAATAACAGCAATCTGAGCATGTGCTTGCCAGCCCAGTCGGACTGAATTTATGTCTCAGCTCATCTCACTGTGCGTATCACAAAGTGGGATTTCTCTGGTCAGAAATGTATGAATTTAGTGTACAGTGCAACAGTCACTCAGTTACATGGGGTAAACACAGATTCTCAGTTCATCATTCCTAGTTTATGTATTTTTCAGTGGCCAATAATAAATAAATTACAGTAATAAAATATCTAATATATTTTGAACAGAATTCTGGTAGGTGGTAATTAACAGGTTCATAAGGAAGCAGTTCCCCCTTCCTTAATTCCTCTATTTTTGTATATCTGGCAAAATAAATCGCTTCAGATCCACATGGAAAATGTACTATGAGACAAGGAGAACATGAGGAAATACAAACAAAAGTTTTTAATCGATCCTTTCATTAAGGAAAAAGAGATTTGCAACACCCGCAAAAGAGATTTGCTTTTTTCACATGGGTTCTCCCTAAACCTGATAATTAATTGTGCCACTTTCAGCACAAGAACTGCAACCAAACACCTCCTATAACTAGAGGGAAGTCTTTCACCTCGCTGTGGAGTAATTTCACACTTTTTTGTAGAACTACTTTAATTCAGGCACATCGGGGGGCTGTTTAAGGCACAGCTTCTCAATGGGATTCAGTCCAGGACTGTGACTAAGCTACTATTATTTTGTTTCTTTTGAGCCATTCAGAGTAGGACTTGATCTTGTGCTTTAGATCATTGTCTTGCTGCATAACTCAATTGGACTTAAGCTTCAAATCATAGTCCCGTAGAATTTTCTGGTAGAAATCAGAATTAATTGCTCCACCAATTCTGACAGGTCTTGAAGGAGCAAAGCATCCACACACCATCATACTACCACCCTCATGTTTGACTGTTGGTTTGATGTTCTTGTTGTCGGATGCTGTGTTAGCTGTCTTTACACCAGATGTACAGCCCTGTCTTCCAAAAAGTTCCACTTCCAGTCCACAGAGCATTATTCTAATAAGCTTGATAAACAGCAAGTGAGTTCTTTTGTGACTTCCCATAGGAGTCATTGCTGCATATTGGAGGAATTACGGTAGACCTGCCACTTCTAGGAAGACTCATCCCTGTTTCAAGGTTTCTCTATTTTAGGATAATGGCTCACTGAGGTTTGATGGAATTTCAATATCTTAGAAATGACTTTGTAACCCTTTCTAGGCTGACATATCACAATTTTCTCATCTCTCTCAGAAACTACTCCTCATTGCTGGAAAGGTTCTTATTACATTTCCTCCGCGATCAATAAAGTTTTCTGGCTCTGAATCTGAATCTGATTTAGTTTCATCAGGGCTGGCATTAATTGGGCTTGAGTGTGTCTAGTGTAACTGATTTCAATTATCAACTAAAATTGGTTAATTGTTTGATTGGGCATTTACTTTTCCACACAAGCCCAATTGATTCTGGACACTCAGGTTACTCAAGATGTCTTATATTTTTTTGTTTGAAGGTCTGAAGTAATTTAATGTGACAAAAAATAATACAGTAGTTATAAGAGAGTTGAAAGATTGCAATTAAAACATGTTATCATAATTAGTATCTGTCCAGAGGAAGTTTAGTTTTCAGTGAAAGAGTGATTTGTTAGTGGCATGCCCACATGGTGCCTCATGGTTCCCTTGGTGGTAGCCCTTCTGTTCAGTGTGCTGAGTTAAAACGACATGAGGTCAAGCAGCCCCCAGGGCCCACTACCGAGGTTTGCCTCTCTCTCAGTAAGAGCGCAGCTCAGCAGCTGCTTCAGAGCTTTACATTTTACATTACATTAAAGGATACAAAAAAGAGAAAAATGTCAACCATAGTCACCTAGTGCCAACCATGGTCATCAAAGCTCATTTCTTTGGCTAATAGATGCTGGGTGTACTAACAGGTTCCTTAGATAATTCGGTCCGTAAGTTGTTTTTTTGTTGTACTTCTACTCAAGTTACTTGGGAATTCTTTTACGCTATTCAGCCCAACTCTGAATGTTAATGTCATCATTACACTTCGGATGATCCTGCAACTGCTGGGCTATGCTCGGTTACACTACACTGAATCAAATTAAACTCATGGTTGACTGAAGAAAATGATTTTTGCTTTTGAAAAAAGAAACATTTGATGGATACTGTTAAAAGTAAAAAGTCCAGATTCTACTCAAATTTGACAAATTTGACAATCTGTTAACGCAAGTTCTGAGAACATACAGACTTGCAATTAATCAACCATCAAGAATATGCAGTGGAAATGCACTGAAAAGACTGATGACAGTTACACTTTTGTTGTTACAATATATTGTAATGTAGTCATAAAAGGTTTAATTAAACATTTTGATTAATTAAGACTTACATACTATATCAAACAGTTCTTTTTTAGTTTAGAAAATTCAGTTTTCTATGATATGGGCTCTTTTAAAATTTGGGTGACATGTCCCATTGCCCACAAAAAATGGCAAAGCATACATGTGTCTTTTCAGATTATTGGGCACCTGACTTTATATTTCCAAATCATTTTGAACTGTCTGGTACATCATTCAGCGACAGAAGAGACAAATCCTGCCACCCTTCTCGCACAACGAGGGGATGCCCAATTAACTTGCAGATGATTTCTCATGGAACAACTGTGTGTTCTCACCTTTTCGTCGAGCTGTTTGTAGAGTTGGTGGATCTCCTCCTCTGTGGCTGTAACAGGGATGGAGGCAGGAGCAGTGCTGCTGCTGCTGCTGCTGCAGCTGTTGTCCTCTAAGGCAGCATCCTCACTGAGCTCAGTGTCCACATTACACACAGTGCCCTGCTCCACTTCAGGGACCGCCTCGCCTACAACACACAGAAATTACTGTTACACACACTTCAACCTGCTCAGCTCAAAACATCATATTGTAGTTATCCCCACATAAACACACACACACACACACACACACACACACACACACACACACACACACACCACCCTGCTTCTTCTGAGACACTGTTTCACTTAAAAGCACAGATATATTCCTATAAATCCTGGAAAGGCTTTCATAATACCAACATTTTGATTTTGATACCAATACCAAGTGGAGCATCACCTATGATCATGATACCTCTGATACTACTGACAAAAATCCATAATAATTTAAAATTCAAAATAAGTCACTTGCAAATGTATCCTTTCTTCTGACATGAAGGGTTTTAATAAGGAACCTTTACATTTGTGCTGTATTTATGTCACTGTTTTCTAAACAAACAGGAAAAAAGTAGAAAAGGGGCTCCCAAGTGGTGCAACCGTACAAGCACTCGCCCTGTCATCAAAAGATTGTGTAATTGATCCGCCAGTGCTGAAAACATACGCAGCCAGGAGTCTAAGGGAGCACAATTATTTTCGCTCTCTCTGGGTGGGTTGGGTGGCCCCTTCTCTCCCCCTTCACTCAGCATGATGCTGGCCAGCAAGGGCATCTATTTGCTGACGTAACAGAATTGGCAGTCAGTGTTCTCCTTCAAGTGCATTATGCTGTCCAATGACACTGCGTTAGTGGAGAGTCAAAACATGTGATGTCTGGCTTTAGGTGACTCAGAGGAGGTGTGTGTTCATCATCCCCCTTTCAGAGTTGGTGATATTGTATGATGGGGGAGTCCTAACTAGTGGGTGTGATTGGAGACTAAGTTGGGCAGAAAAAAGGTAAAAATTAGACTCAAATTTGTCAGTACAGAATATTAACAGAGTGTAATTCATTAGACAACTAACTATATAAATACATATAAACTGTTTTATTTTGAGTCAAACATATAGAAACAACCACAAAGATAACAGTAATTCTAGACTATTACGGGTTAGCCATATACACTTGCATCTTATTTCTCGAATGAAGGCACTGCCCTACTTGTTACGCAGAGATAACACTATTACAGGTGTGCAAAGCGAGACTGAGACACATTGATTTCTGAAGGCCTCACCATTACGCCAGCGGCTGAGCTCAGCCTCCAGTCTCTGGACGCTCTCTTTCAGACTCTTGTTCTTCTCCTTCTCCTTCTCATATTTCCTCTTCCACTGCTCTGCGGTCAGCTCCAGATTCACAGAGGCTGTGTTCCTGATGGTCTTAGCACTGGAGAAAGAAAGTCAAAAGCTCTTCTATACAGTGTATGTGCTCTTGAGTTTTTGTACATGAATTATTGAAGTGAGCTGAGTATGCTTTTTGGTATGTGTGTGTGTGTGTGTGTGAGTGTGTGTGTCCAACATGTTACCGTTGTCCAAACATGAGCGTAGATTTGGTCTCGGCCTCATTGAAGGAAGATGGAGAGCAGCAAATGAACATGGTGGTTCTACAGTTCCCCCCCAGAGAGTCCTGAAGGATCCTCGTCATCTTACTGTCCCGGTACGGCACGTGAGTCTTCTGCAGGGGGAACGGTCAAAAATAGGTCCAGAGGACTGTGATCACTAAGAAAACCTGGGATATATTGTGTTGAGAAAATAGACACTGATTTTTATTTTTGTTCAGTCTGATGTTGCTCAGCTCACCGTTCCCTCGGCCAGAGCTGATATGACGTTGCCCAGTGCAGACAGAGATTTGTTAATGTTTTTGGCCTCATCCAGAACCGAGCCTTCGGCACCTGTCTTACTCACCTAGTGGAGTCAGAGAGAGAAGTTCACATTCCAACATGCACAGACATAAAAAAACCATGTGACTATTAACTTATAGTGTTTGTTAGCTACATTAGTCTCATCGTTCAAGTGCTGAAGAAGCCAAAAAATCCTTACTGGTCCAAACAGATAAACTCCTGTGATACATTATTGATCCATAAACAAGCCTAAGGCTCCTAAAGACGAGGACAATTGATTTACGTCCCAAATTACCAGTCAATATTTCCAGCGATATTTTTGACTAATCCACAAACTGATGAAAAGTATCAATTTTTAAGACTTTCTTTTGATTCTTATACAAAACTACAATGTTAGGAATATTGGGTATAATGGACAAATTTCATTTATTTAAACACCCCCACGATCACCAAAACCACTCTGACCTTCTCACTCCCAGCTAAGTCCACTAGGTAGAGTTTCCCACTCAGTTTCTGCTCCGTCTCCACATGCTCTTGTTTGATACTGATGAGGAAGATGCTGTGACTCCTGGAGCTGTGCTCATTCATATCTGAGAAAAAGACGACACTGTCTCACATAATAGAATTACTTCATAAACACAGGAAAATTGACCAAACAAAATGATATTAGCATTGATTAAATGGCAGTTCAAAGAGAACTAATTTAAATCCCCTTGCAGTAAAATGCTGTACAGATTTTTTAAAGGTTCACACATGACAAAATTCTGTTCAAGTCTTTACCTTCTAATTACAGTTTTACACCAACCATTACCGTTTTAAAAAAACAGCTGAAAATATTTAGATTTAGTTTACCATTTTACTAGTGGGTCATTTTTATATTGTGACTTCTTCTTGGGAAAAAAATAGGGAAAAATGATCGGCATCACATAGATGTTTAAGCTTGACCAAAGTTTCAAACTATGATTTTACTTTTTGGCATTTTTAAGTTAAGTTCACACTCTATTCCATTTACAGAATGAACTGCTGTGAGCATAATATAGCTTAGAAACTCTGAAGTTAAAAATAATACAATTTCACACTGTACATTTAAACTTTACATCTACATAGCTAAGACCTAGCTAAACACCTGATGATGTAAACAGATCAGACATTGCTTTTCTAGAGCAATTTTACAATGCTAGCATTAGGAGTCTTGCCAAGGACTCTTATTGGGACAGCAGTGGTGCTCCTCAAATGTTGTGTGTAGGGCAGATTATCACCTGTAATCACTGGCTGCAATTCCAATACTCGGCTGATAATAATAAATACATTTTCTCACTTTTTGATGACCAGAATGTCATTGCACCTCTACTAATGTGTTTAAATGATTTAAAGAAAGGCACAAATGGGTTGGAATGCTCACTGGTAACAGCCACATGGCGGTTAGACTTCCCTTCATCTATCACATCCATCACTTCCTCAGGACTGGAGACAAAACGTTCTGTGCAGCCCTGTCACACACAAACGTGCACAAATACACACACACACACAACTAGTACAGCAAAGTGAACACAACCTTGAGTCATACCTGTCTGTCTCAGTCAGAGATTTAGTCGTTAGATTTGCTCTGACGGCTGAATAAATATGGTGGTGAGTCTACACATGCATGTGTCACTGCTCAGATTGAGACTGCATATTTCTTCTGCTGCAGAGACTCTGGCTGCTCTAGATTCAATCTGCCATGTGTGTGTGTGTTGTCACAGACTTGAGTCAAGCCAGCAAGCGTGTGTTGTTGTTCTCATTATGATTCCAGTCATGACTCCATCCCAAAATGTCCCTGCGGCCTGTCGGCTCTCATTCGGACTTACCTTAACATATGGCACACGGTTCTTATCTTCATGGACCGACAGGTTGGTCTTACTCACTGAGAGAGAGAGAAAGAGAAAGAGAGAGAGAGAGAGAGAGGTATGTAGAGGGAAATAAAACGACACTCATCAGATTTCTCAGCACTTGACAGTCTCTCGGGAAAAACACAACAACCACAGGATGGAAAAAAGAGACGGCGAAAGAAAGAAATGAGAATGATTCAGGCAAAGGAGTGGAGAGGAAATTGAATAAGCAAACAAAATGGATTTGACAACACATCCGGAGAAAAACATCATAATAGGGCTGCCTTGGTCAATCTATACATCTCGATTACTTTAAAAATGATATGATTAAAAAAAGATAATGATTCATTCCAAGATGCTGTATTTCTCTTGTTTGTAAAAAAAAAACAAAACAGTTTACAGTATCTGTGTGGGTGTGTATATATGTCTATCTCTATATATCTCTA
>JBBPCZ010000115.1:22108535-22122902 GCA_037974445.1 Brycinus macrolepidotus | reverse complement strand
TGTGTGTGTGTGTGTGTGTGTGTGTGTGTGTGTGTGTGTGTGTGTGTGTGTGTGTGTGTGCGCGCGCGCGCGCGTGCATTCTCGCTCTAACTGCCATGTGCCTTCGCTGCAAGTTCCATATGTGTAGCACCTGCTGTTTCTCTGATCTGAAAGGGAAGGTGCTTCAGCCCTTTCATCCTTCTCTTTCAGGCACAGAGACAGAATCTCAATTGCAGAGCTGTTTAAATTTCAAGTCTCCTGTCATCTAGCCTGCATCTAACAATACATGAGGCTTCACTGCTCTCCTTCTAACTGGAACCAGCCTACGACTCTCGTACTCTGAAGCCCATATTTGGGTTGTTCTCTGAGCTTTGCAGAACTGTGGGTTTTTTTTTCACAAAAAGATTTCTCTGTTAACTGGTTATTGCAAAGGTGGGACCATTGGTTTTTGTTATAGAGGTGGCACTGATCTTGATATTGGTTTTGGGCCGATATCAGCAGAAAGTGCTGGATCGGATATCTGAGTGAGAAAAAAAGAATGAATCTGTTCCAAACAAACCAAGACAGAAAAATAGAAACTGAGGAGAAAATGACCATCTAGAGCAAGCAATAACGAGTGTAAATCTGTGAAAGGTGGGGAGAGCTAAGGTGGTTGAAGGGCATAAAGAGTGACTCTGATGTTGCTCCATATTTGCTGCACTGGCAATTTTTTTTGCATTTGACATCTGACGCTAACAAAGTAGGTTTTAAAGAGATTCCACCCAACAAGGGTCCAACTAGCTTTTGGCATCAGAAATGAGCCCAGGCAGCCCATGTGTATGTTTTGAGGCAAGGCTTTGGAGAGAGCTCTAATAGGACATTTGTTTGACTGTTTCAAAATTGATGACCCCACCTTTAAGCACAATCAGTCATTGGAGATGTCAACAGATTTTGATTTAGATTATCCATCTTAATGAGAACTCTTTTTTTGTGAAACACACACCTGAGAGTTCTTCCCAACTTTGATCCTGGAGTAACATAGGAGACTAGTAGGGTCATTGACAATCCCACATCGGTATCTTAAAGGAAAACATATGCAAGGTATTGATAGTCCAGGACCAGAGTTGGGAACACTGCTGTAGTACATTCTCAAACTCCTCTTTTCTGTGGTGCGAGAAGCTACTGGAACTGGAACTAATGACTCTGTGCTCTGTGGGGGTGGGGAAAAGGAGAAAGGCAATGCCATGAATAGATAGTCAACAGCAATGATGCTTACAACAAGCAGCCCTCTCTTTCTCTCCGTCACTAGCTCCTGTTGTGCATGTCATGTGATAACCACATTAATATCTATCTCTCTCTTTTTTTTCCTGTTTCTTTCTCTTTATCCCTTTTCCCCGTCTTTCTTTTTTCTCCCTCATATGTTCTTTTCTTTGTCTATTTTCTCCTTCTTTGCCTCTTTTTCCCCCTCTAACTGTCTTTGGGAACCCAAGGAGCTGGTAAGAGCCTGCGTGATTTCCCCCCTAACATCTAACCAGTCCTCGCAGTCTAAACAAAATCAGCCCTCATGTCTGTTTCAAAATGACTATGTACAAGTGTTGTTGTTTTGTTTTTTTTCTTTTCCCCAGTGCATCTTTGTGTGCAGTATTGTACTGTTTACTGGCCTGTTGTGTGACTGTTTGCACCCACATTTCAGAACTTCCTCATTTTATGAATTCAGTGCTAACCTAGGCGCCATAGTGCACAGTTGTTTCAACATCCATAGTTTTCTGTAGCGAATTAGCGCTAAGCACTGTTTTAGCATGTAACCAGTTTAGAGCAAATATAAACCCCATAACACCTGTGCAGCCTGCGTCTTCACGTAGCACATCAGTGGCTTTATAAAATTCATTTCCCTCTGAGCCCTAAATTTATGTATGTGATTAGTTCCAGTGGCTGGAAGTTAGTGGGCTGTATAAAACTGGATTCATCAACTAGTTCGAGTTAACTGAATGAACCGACAAAAGTCGCTTTGGTCAACCCAGCTTAGAATAACAATATGTTAAGGCGTAAATTCAAATTTATGCATAATTGTTCATTTGAGTGATTTGATGTGAAATGCGACAATGTAGAGAAACTTGCCAAATCATTACCAAGCCAGTTGTTCTTAATCGTGGTGATGAAAACCAGATGTCCTAAGCTACTTCCGAGAAAGGTAATAAATGCATGATGCTTGAGACATTTTTATGATGTTTTGGAGAAGGTCCATGTGTAAAATATTTGAAAACATAAAGATTAATAACAGAAAGATGTATGCATGGTGTTGGAAGGCAAGAATATTGATTTTTTTTTTTTTTTTTTATGTACCACTTTTTTTTTTTACCATTCTCCACATTCCATGTAGCAGCTATGGCTGAGAGTCCAAGAGAGCTCTGTTGGCCTTGGTTACATTTGTGTTACCTTTGCATCACAATCCGTGGTGCCTGTCACCATTATTGTAAAGAAATCAGAGTTGCTTGATTTCTCTACAGTGAACCATTTCACATCAGACCACTCTGAATGCAGAAACATTGAAAAATCAATGCAATTCCTCTTTTAAACCGAAGTTAACTGATAAATCTAAGAATCCAGTTTTTCAGTTTTCCCACAGGTCTCTATGCCATTGTGTATGTGTGGGAGTGAATGATTTGGAATTGAAAGTTGAGATGCTCTAATCAGCCTTGTTTTTCAGTGATTACAGTTTAGATCATTTTGAGACCCGATTCCTAATCAGGTTTATCTTTCTCTAGCAAATCTGTTTTTCAAAGCTTAGACTATGCACTTGTCCTGTTAACTTACTGCTACATTACCTTGATAATCACTGAGACCTCTTTGTCTGAAAGTCAGTATCCAGTTGGGCTTAACCTCTGCATGCGCAAATTATTTCAAAAGTGTGTTTGTTCTTTGCACTCTTTTTACATCTGGAATTAAAATGCGATCTGAATGTGCATAAAATACGTAAAGTAATAAGTTAATTCTGGTGCTTTATGAGAACAATGATTTTGGTGTTCCAGATTTCATCAAAATTGCCTTACCATTTCCCAAGGTGGTCTGGCTTGCCTTATGTTCAGAGGTTTCCTTGACGTAAATGTCTGGATTTAGTGAAGAGAATCATCAGCGTCATAATGTCTCTTACTGACGTTGATGTGTTTTTGGCTGACTAAAGCAAGCAAATGGCAGCTGGCATGCTTGTATTTTAATGGTCCTTGTAAATGTGAACGCTGCCTTTTGGTACTCAAATGGCATATACATGTTTGATTTGCATTTTAATTCCATGAAGTGAAAATGACAATGGTGCCTGTTGTTGAGAAATGGCTCTTAACATACATTTTCTACCCCCCTCCCCACCACTCTTTTAATAGGAAGAGCTGTGCAGCGACAGTGTTGAGCGGATTGTAGTCAACCCCAATGCTGCATATGACAAGTTCAAAGACAAACGTGTCGGCACTAAGGGTCTTGGTGAGACAAACAACAGCTGAATGTCCTCATCTAATTTGTAAGGTAAAATCTTATTAGCTGGTTTACCTGTGTGTATCTAATTACGGTAACCTGTCTGGCCTCAGACTTCTCAGACCGCATCAGCAAGACTCGCAGAGTGGGCTATGAATCTGGAGAGTATGAGCTTGTAAGTTCTGCATTTCTTTATTCACTGTTGTACTTATGACTTTCTTAGTCTGTAGACTCAACCACTTTGTCCTCTCTCTCTTTATTTCTAGCTTGCAGAGGGGTGTGGGGTGAAAGAGACTCCTCAACAGAAGTACCAGCGGCTTCTTAACGAGATTCAGGAGCTCACACAGGAGGTGGAACACATTCAGGTTGGGGTTCAACACACACACACACACACATATAGTTATCTCTCACATCGTTTGCCTGTTTCTCATTTTTCTGCATGCATCGCATAAGCCATAGCCCCATATTATTTAAAGCCATTTTGTAGCTAGCACTCTTAAACTGGAATTTATAATAATTTGACCAAGCCAAATTATTAGACATCTCAACTAGAACTAGCTCTCCAATACTTTTCAAGACTACTTAGAGAGGCTCCTTGTCAGTGTATTTGTAGTAGCTGAATGAAATGAAGTTTGTAAAGAAGTTATAATGGCTAAGATGTAGAGCTCACATTACAAACTACTGATGTGCACACACAAACTCAGTCAGGTATGATATGTGATCCTTCCATGTGATCTACAGTGGTATACTTAAGGGCACTATGGTAACGTTTTTCAGTCACTTAACCTTCAAAGTCTGTGATTCTCAAATCGGTCTTCAGGGACTCCCAGATAGTCAACAGTTTTGGCTTCAACCCACAACACATGGGCATAGAGCTAAAATCAACTTGCAACACATGGGCATTGAGCAAAAATGTGAACATCTGGGGCTCTCTGAGGACTGGTTTGGACCGGAACCACTGCTTTTAGTGCTGAAGAAATAGGAACTGAAGTTTTCCCATGCACCTTTACTAAGTTGTTTACTTGTGGGGATTGCTCTCTGAAGTTGCATTTCCATCTCAGATTATACTTAATTTGTGTCCACATGTACTTCCCAGGTCCTTCTGTTTGGTTAACAGTGTTTTGTGAGATTAATGACGAGGAGTGGTTGGTGTTAACCATTCTCTTTTTCTGTATCTTTTCAGGCAAGTACTAAGGAGACCAGTGAAGAAGAGCGTTTGACACCGGTGGTTCTGGCCCAGCGGGCAGCTCAGCTCAAACAACAGCTAGTCTCGGCACACCTGGACTCACTTCTGGGACCGAATGCTCACATCAACTTAGCTGACCCGGATGGAGCTCTTGCGAAGTAAGAAACAAAGAGAATAAAGAGGGGGAAGTTAAAGGCATGAGTGAAGAAGTTGCCTGTTTATGGTGATCTTGGACCAGTGTTTTTGGCTGTTGCTGGGGAAAGAGCTAAACTATAAAAGAATTTCTTACCAACCATGAAAAGAATGTGACGTGAAAGAAATGGAGTTAATGAAATAAGGAAGCAGTCTTGAGATGTGCTGTTTTATTCACTACAGTGTATTATTGCTGAGTGTGTTCAGCTGGGTTGAGCTTTCATTTTCTTTTGTGCTTTATTGCTTTTGTATCACACCATGCTGTGTGTGTTAGACGGTTGATGACTCAGCTGGAGGTGGCACGGGGAGTGCGTAGTGGTGCAGGGGGAGAGAGGAAAGGATCAGGACCCAAAGGCCCGGATGGAGTTGTGCTGTATGAGCTGCACAGTCGACCTGAGCATGAGCGGTTCACTGAATCTGCCAAAGTAAAACCCCATTATACTACGTAAACTTAGACTGTTTAACTGATGAAATTTCCATTAAATTATGTTATGAACGTAACTAATCTTCCTTTCTCTGTCTGTGAGCAGATAGCTGAGTTGGAGAGACGGTTGGCGAGCTTGGAGACTGCTGTAGGTTCAGGCTCAGATAAACAGGTACGTTCACTTGCCATGTCACACACATTCTTAATGTGTTTAGTCTGTGGGCAGGCTGAGTGGCATCACTCTGCACCAGTATTTGTAGTACATGTCTGTACCATTATCTGAAATTCTTCCTCTTGGGGAGGATGATTAAGCAAAATCTGTAGTCTGCAAACTGTAATTGTGTATTGTCTATATACGACAGGGTCCTCTCAATGCTGGACTTCAGGGTGCAAGTCTAATGGTGAGTCCTCACCCTTCTACAGCAGCTGGTTATAAAAACCTGTAACCTATAACTGTTCTGTTTGACTCTTACTATTTTTTGAAGGTGTGGCATCTGTTTCTACATTTACAACTATTGGGCCTTTCTATTCCCTCCAACCTTATCTCTCTCTCTCTCTCACTCTCTCACTCTCTCACTCTCTCACTCACTCACTCACTCACTCACTCACTAGGAGACTATGGAACTCCTGGAGGCTCGAGTGAGTGCTCTGGATGCTGCCACTTTGGACCAGGTTGAAGCCAGACTGCAGGTAACCATGACTACAGAGAGTAATTTACCTCAGTGGGCAGCTGCCCAGTTCTTCGGAAGGGCTATCAGCGTTTAACCTTGTCTGCTGAAAGTAAGAAACTGCTGGAAGATTCTGGTAACAGAATCCACAGCATTGATCGGGATTGACCTGAGGTGCCTCATCTGAGAAGCAGCGTTCTTCTCGGCAAAGCATCCGCTAATGGAGATCTAGATGTCAGAATGGAGATCATATCTTGTAACTTCTTTCGCCTGGTAGCTAAATATGTTTGAGCTGGTAAATTACAGTGTAAGTGGACAAATTTGAACTGAAGCTACCCCTTTGAATCTACTGAATTAACATTTTAATGAATGATAATGTGCATCTTGAATTAGTCAGTTTTGCTTCTTCGCTTGTATTACAGAGTGTTTTGGGGAAGATGAATGAAATAGCAAAGCACAAGACTGCAATTGAAGGTGCTGAAGCACAAAACAAGGTGGGTTCACTTTCCAAATTGGTGCATTTTGTCTATAGTCTCGCCCCATATCTGAGAAGTAACCTGGGAAAGTAAATGAAATTAAAAACATTTCTGGGTCACAGTATGTCTTTCATGTTGTAAATAGACAATAATACACTTTCATTTATTTGTTCATTAGCTGTAATATTCTTGTGTAGCTTGTGAGGTTCCAAAATTTGTGTGCATATTTATTTAGTGTTGATCTATGATCTATTCTTGTTAGTAAGATAATAAATAAGAGAGCAATATGATTGCAGATCAGCAATTCTACTCTGAGAAGCTTGAGGAAAACTGGACTAGAACAGTGATTGAGATGATTGAGATGAGTGTTTTACCTAAGCTGTTTGGTGAATCATTGTTCTGTGACACTTTTACAAGAATGTTGCTGCTTCTACTCCAGTTATAGTTTCTAAACTTTAAGAAAACTCAACATCCTGTGCAAGTCTTTACTGTAAACACACCAACATGTTTGTTTATCTGAAGTTGGGGCACAAATAGTGCTGTCATCACTCACATAAACAAATATATATATATATATATATATATATATATATCTCAGTTTCATGCCTAATTAAAAGTGGTGAATTTTCAGTCTGGTGAGCATGGTTTTATAATGACCTGTGAATGTCCTCGGTATCATTCAGTTTGCTGATTTATTGAGAATGCAAATAGTGCCTCATTTTTAACTAAGTAACTCTAATGGTCCTAGTCTAAACTGCTTACAGAAAAAATGGCAGCTGTAGACTCCACATGGGCTCATCCAACAAACTGTTTATTTGACTTATCAGTTTGTTAGATGGCTACAATTATTAAGTATAATTTGTTACCTAATGAATTAATGAAGCATGCCATATTCTGTTCTCAAATGATGTCTCTCCAGTTGGTTGGCTTTAGGTATTCTTGTGTTCAGATTGCTGTATGATTTTGAAGAAAAATTTTTGATTAGTGTGTTAAAGTACCCCTAATAATGTGCCATATTTAATGGTTTTAGTCTGAATCGCATGCATATTCATCAAGTAGATGTCAGTAAGGGGTTGAAAAAAGTTTAATACTGAATTAATGTTCTAATGGCAAGGTACTGTGTAATTTAACTCGTGCTGGTCGCCGTCGGGGTCTGGGTTTGTTTCTTATACAGGTGTCGCAGCTGTATGATGTAGTGCAGAAATGGGATGCCATGGCAACCTCCCTGCCTCAGGTGGTCCAGAGACTGATTGCTGTTAAAGAGCTGCATGAGCAAGGTATGTGAGGGTGAAATTATGGATATAACTAGTAAGCCACCGTTGTGAAATTCATCCTTGGCCAAAACTAAATCCAGGACGCATTAGGCAGAAAACCGAAAAAGCTGAAAAACAAACTGCTGTAATCGTTTTAATGTTTATGTATGTCGTCACTGACAATAGATGCTGCTGACATGCCACAGACTTGATTTTTTTTTATTTTTTTTTTATTTATTACTGTTTTCTGCATATCACTCTGTTTACAAGTGGACTCAAATCTGTAATGTAGAAGTCCTTGGGTGGTTTATCCTCTCTTGATTATCGCCACAAACAAATCATTAATCTAATTTCATCCGATTTCCCACTGAGGATCCATGAAATAGTTCCACATAACATTTTTCACTCTTTCTCCGCTGCCGCTTCAACTGTCTGAATGTACTTGTGTGGCCAGCACTAAAGGAACACTTTTTAATCGCTCTTATTTTCATTACCTATAAAACTGCTGAAGATTTTTCTCCTTTGACCAAAAAATGGCCAAACATGCCATTTGATTGTTTTCTGAACATTTGGTGCATTCCTAGTTACACAAAATTGTTCTTTGCCAGTGATACATTTGCGTTTGGTATTACTCTATTTTCGTGTTGTTCATGTGACTTTTTCCCCTCTCAGCCATGCAGTTTGGGCAGCTGCTGACCCATCTGGATACCACACAGCAGATGATCAACAATGCGCTAAAGGACAATGGCACATTACTCACACAGGTGCTTGTCTTTATATTTACTGATTAGTTACTTTTTTCCAGTTTACACTGTGACCCTTTTCTATTCTGGTGTGCTGCAATTCTCTCCCTTTTCCCTTATATCTCCATGTACAGGTACAGCAAACAATGAAGGAGAACCTGGTGTCAGTGGAAGAGAACTTTGCTGCACTTGAACAGAGGATGAAGAAACTCTCTCAATAAATCTTTCCCCTCAGTGAGAAATGGGAGGGATGTGCAAAAAGAATTTCCTCGTTTTAAATTGTTTTTTTTTTTTTTCCTCATAAGCCTTTTCTTCCACAATGCTGAATGTTGGAAATAAAGTTGGAAACAAAGGTGTAGTTGAAGGTTGAGAGCAAATGCCCCCCTGTAACACTACAGCCACCCAGCACTCTTTGCAGGTCCTCGTCTCTTCTTTTTCACCGAGGTGGTGGTCAAGTTAAATTCCACTCCCAACTCCTGATGGAGTTTTAAGAAAATCGATTCTAGATTTATTATTTTTCTGCAGTCCTTGGAAACTGTTTTTAAACTAGGTTTGAATGACTGAAATTGATCCTGTTTTGCTTGATGTCTTCGTGTAGGAAGCGTCTACATGTTTAAATGTTAGCCACTGCCTCTGGCCAACGTTTGTGGGAGGAGACTTCATCGCGTCATGAACAACACTGTGTATATATACATGCCTGTGTACCTTAAACTGTTATCACACTCAGTTGCTTGTAACTGTTATTACTGTATTATGAGATGGATCACCATATGTTACTCAGCTTTTGACATGCATAATTATTAAAACTGTCTTTCTCCAAAACATGAGAATAAATGTAACAATGCTTTGAAGAGTGGTGTGATGTTCTTGCTACCTCACTACATAATTATAGCTTAGGATAAATACTCATGACACAGAAAAGTCCTCAATTTGGTAAACGTTTTAATTTGTTAAATAAAAAGTCAACTCCCATAAAAAAAAAAAAAATACTACTGCTCACAACTTTTCAAAGTATTCTCTTTACAAATCAAACGTAAATATGGGAAAGGAAAGGAGTTTTCTGAGGAAGAAATACTTTACAAATTGATCATTTTTTTCCTAAAAAAGTGTACAAAATAAAATACTAAAACTGTACATATTTACATAAAATTCATTAGTAAAATTGCATAATCATCCTCATTATTACTTTAAACCATTATTTAAATATTCTTGTGCCTGCGTTGATGAAGTGGCAGTCGGGTTTGAGACATAACGGAGCGGCAGAGTTACGGCTCTGACTATACATGCAGAATCCACCACTGATCACAGTATCGGACTCTGACCCTGCAACTTAAACACACATACAGTACATACTCTCCTCCCACACACACACAAATGCACAATGATCCAGTGTGCAGGGAAGGAAATTCTACTCATGAGGTTGGTTGTTTTTTTTGTTTTTTTTTGTTTTTTTTGTCCTTTCTGAAGTGTAAGGTTCTAAAGGTTATCGCACAATAAATGACAAAATTAAACCAGTTAATATTTTCGTTTTGGTCGAAGTTTAGATGGAACCTTTATCTACTCCAGTACAAAGGCTAACAGGAAGGAAACTAGAGTGCAGTAACATGGACTGGCAGATAGAGGGTGTTATAGGTCCATATTAAAAACAAAGACTCAAACATGAACTTCAAGCATCCAATTTCTGTTGAAGATGGAGCGTGTGTATACACACTGCCATTTTCATGTGTATGTATGGAGATACTATTCCATCCAAAAGGGCAGCTGGAGTGAACTCCTATGTAGTAGTGTTGTCTAGCCAGTTCCCTAACTAGTACTGTTCACGTCACTGTCACTACAAACGTGTAACTACAAGGCAGAGGTCACAAACAGTATGGTAACAGCAGAGAGGAGAGCAGGAGAAGGTGAGGTAACTGGGCATTTGGAGAAAGAGACTCTGTTCTGCAGGTCCTCACAGTGCAGCGCAGTCGACCGTGATGCGCCCTCATGGTGTTGCCATAGTGACAGTGCTGGTGTTGGCGGGTAAAGTACAGCAGGATAAGGGCTTCTGTTAAAACGCCTATCTGACTACGCGCCGCCTTTTCCCTCTCGCAGCCCTCACTGGCCTCTGCAGTGCTATCTGTGTCACACAAAACAAACAGGATTAGAAATGAATCAAAACACACCTGCTATTGTCAAGCAAAGCATCCCCTGAAGTAGAAATCAACCGCTACATCCTGTTGTTTACATGAATACCATTAAATGCCAATGCTTGTTTGATGTTATTGTCGCACTGAAGTCTTTGTACTGTGTGCATATGTAAACGTGTATTACACCCATCAGCCATAACATTAAAACCATCGGCCTAACATTGTGTAGGTCCCCCTCGTGCCATCAAAACAACTCTGAGTCGTCGAGGCATTGACTCAACAAGACCTCTGAAGGTGTGCTGTGGTATCTGCACCAAATCATGAGCAGCAGATCCCTTAGGTTTAGAGGTGGAGCCTCCATGGATTAGGTTGGTTTGTGCAGGACATCTCAGAGATGTTTGATTGGATTGAGACGTGGGAAATTTGGAGGCCGAGTCAATACCTTGAACTCTCATGTTCCTCAAACCTTTCCTAAACAACTTCGGCAGCGTTGCAGGGCACACTATCCTGCTGAAAGAGGCCGCTGTCATTAAGGAATACTTAAGCCATGAAGGAGTGTAATTGGTCTGCAGTAATGTTTAGGTAGGTGGAATGGGCCCAAACAACATTCACATGAATGGAGGACACCAGTTTACTCAGTAGAACATTGCCCAGAGCATCACACTGCCTCTGTCGGCTTGCCTTCTTTCCATTGTGCACCCTGGTACCATCTCTTCCTTACATAAGTGATGCGCACACACCCGACCATCCACATGATGTAAAAGACATTGTGATTCACCAGACTAGGTCACCTTCTTCCTCTGCTCCATGGTTCAGTTCTGATGGTCATGTGCCTATTTGTAGGTGATTTGAGTGATAGACAGGGGGCAGCATGGGCACTCTGAGTGGTCTGTGGCTGTGATGCACTGTGTGCTCTAACACCTTTCTATCATGGCATTACATTACATTACATTCATCTGGCAGACCAAAGCGATTTACAATTTGAGGAAACACTCAAGTTTCAGGACAATGTGAGAACCAAAAAAAAAAGTTCTAAGTGCTAAAAAGTATATGTAGGGAACAGTGCAAGAAGATAGGTCAGGAGAGAAGATGCTCTCTGAATACAAAAACCTTCAGGAGGTTTTTGAAGATAGAGGGAGATTCTGCTGCTCTGGTCACCTTTTGCAGTTCATTCCACCAGTGGAGAACCACGAATGAGACCAGTCTGGACTGGGTTTGCCTTGTGTGCAGGGATGGCAGAGCCAGACAATGTTCATAACAAGCATTAAATGTTTCAGGAATATGTGCTGCAGCAGCCAGTCACCTCTTTGACAGGTGGCATTGTAACAAGATAATCAGTGTTATTCACTTCATCTGTCAGTGATTTTAATGTTGTGGCTGACTGGTATACACGTCATTATATCAACTTATTATGTGTTCAAAATGGCTAGGGCGTTTTGCTGCAATAATATGCCCCTGGCAATCTATCATTAAAAGATATGTAAAACTTATCCATGAAGGTTTTCAGGGGTGTCTGTGTAGACTTGCCGTAGCTGCTGGCTCTTCTATGATGTCAATATCTCCTGGAATCTCTGGTGCCCTATGCAGCCTAACAAACAGATGGCAAAAATGTTATAGAGGAAAAAAAAAAAAGAAAGACTTCATTTTTCATCATTTACTTTCACACTCACGTTTGCTTTCTCTTTCTCCCCCTCCTGGCACCTGTACGCATTTCTGCAGCCTGTACCAAAGCAATAAAAACAGAGGTGTTTCAGAGTAAATATTAACTGATCAACTATTCAGTTTAACTATATTAACTACACAGGTGGATACGTAACATAAGATTTGTATATTCATCCCAAAATGACCAAATTTAAGAAGGCCCCTTATTACCCTATACCCATTATAATAAGCAAAAATATCATAACACTGAACATCCATAATGTCTAATTAAAGCCCTATAAAAGTGTGGAAATGTGAAATTTAAAATCTGTACCGTGCACTCCAGACAATGAGTGTAAAAATTCATGTTCAATGCGATTTTCAATTTTTGATGATAAAATTAGCATCAAAAACTGTGTGAGTCATTTGAAGTTTGATCACTGACTATGGTCTCCAAAAACAAAAACAAGAGACCCTCAGCAGAGACAGAGGGACGTAACAGTGATACACTTTTAAATTTTGTAACATTGTTAACTACAATTTCTAGTTTAAATTATTTTCAATACTGTATTGAAATCCTTGCAACCTTTTTTGGACTAAAGAAAAACTAACAAATATGGATGAATATGAGACAAAAAGTAATTCAGCAGCATATTTAAGGGCCACTATGTGAGTGAGTGAATGAATGAATGAATGAATAAACAAATGAACGACACTTGTTCCTACATAAATACTCACCCTGTTCTGCTCTGTGTCTATGTTACCCAAAGTTTCATCCACTGCACCACTGGTCACCCTCTCTCTGGGGCTCAGGTAACCCTGTGGCTGCCTTTCTTCCTCTTCATCATCGTTGTCTTCTCCTGCCCCGGCCCCTGAACCTATCCCGTTGCTATAAACGCACAGTTTGGCCGAACCATCGGTCTTGGCCTCCTCCATAAAAGTGAGATGCAGAGGTGCGTCTGAAGGACACGCGTCCGCACCTGCAGGTTTACTGGGCGGTGGGGTGGAGGGGTCCTCTGTCAGTTTGGGTGTCCCACGGGCTGGAGACTGAGCTGTCTCCATGCTGAGCCTGGACAGGTCAGGGTTGTGTACGGAGCAGGCTCGGCGTGGGCTGAGGGAGGGTGGGGCACTGGGCTGCTGCAGGAGGGGTGGGAGTTCAGGGTACGAAAGTGGAGTGGAATCAGTTCCTCCCTCAGAGCTTCGCCCACTCACCTGCAGGAAGGAAGTGTAGATAGTGTCCATGAATGAACTGTAAGGGTCCAGCAGCCCATGTTCTGCACCCCCTGCTGGCTCCTGCCTCTGCTGATCAGGTGTCTGAACATGTCCAGGGTTAAGCAGGGAGTCCTGGGCCATGTGAGAGGAAGGGAGGTCCTCCTGGGCTGGAGAAGTCTCGTGCAGAGCCATTGGTTTCTCTCCCATCAGTGCTGGAGCCATAGACAGCTGGAATATAGAAATCCACATATTTTTAATAATTTAGTAAATGTTAAAAGGCATGGGCCAAACATACCCCCACACATATGGACAAAAACATCATAATAATGGTCTTCACTGTGTAAACAGTAGTTGGGGGCACAATTTAAATAGTGATTTGAAATGCTTTAAGACATTTGTGACACTGTGTTAAATTCCAAGTGTCCTCGTCACATGATTTTAGCAAACAACGCTTTGTCCTGATGTTTTTTAAGTTTTGGTAGATGATCATCAAATGCTGTAAAAGGTATGTTACCTTCACATTCATCTCCATTAGAGCCAAAAAAAACTTTGACTTTCACCAAAATCTATCCTTCAAAAAGGCTATTTGGGTTTGGCTTCTTTATGATTTAATGCATTTGCCAAAATCAAACACATTTCCTCAACACTAGTTTATTGTTCATTTGCAATAATTAGCAGTGGCTTGTCATGTCATAATGTCTAGAAAGACTGAACTGAACTTTAAAATTCAACTGAGTTCTGAGTTTTCAGCCTCTTTGTTCTATCCCCATGTACTACAAAATGAAATAACTCAAGCATATTATACATTATTTTCAGACACATACACACACACGTATACACATTCAGAAAAAGTACGTGAACCCTTTGGAATTATATGGATTTCTGCACAAACTGGTCATAAAATGTGATCTGATCTTCCTCTAAGTCACAACAATAGACAAACATCGTCTGCTTAAACTAATACCACACAAATAATGATATGTTTTCATGTTTTTATTGAACACACCATGTAAACATTCACAG
>JBBPCZ010000115.1:22079331-22106753 GCA_037974445.1 Brycinus macrolepidotus | reverse complement strand
ACCTCAGCTTTAGCATCTCCAAAACAGCAGGGTTTGTGTCCTGGTATGCAGTGGTCAGTATCTACCAAAAGTGGTCCAAGAAAAGACAACCAGTGAACCAGTGACAGGGTCAGGGCTGCCCAAGACTCAATGATTCGTGTGGAGAAGAAAGTTAGCCTGTCTCGTCCAATTCCACAGAAGAGCTACTGTAGCATAAAAAAGTTAATGCTGGCTATGACAAAAAGGTGTCAGAGCACAGTGCATCACAGCTTGCTGTGTCTGGGACTGCACATCCACAGATCGGTCAGAGCGCCCATGCTGACGCCTGTCCACTGTTGAAAGCGCCTACAATGGATCTGCTGCTAACACCTTAGTGCCAGATACCACAGCATAGCTTCAAAGGTCCTGTGGGGTCTGTGCCTCGACGGGACAGAGCTGTTTTGATGGCACGAGGGGGACCCACACTGTATTAGGTGGGTGGATTTAATGTTACAGTGTATGTTACATTAATGGGCTAACAACAAAACTGCTGCCTGACGCCCAATGTTAATGAAAGCTCCACTTTCACGATGCACCGAATTTGTTTAGAAATGTCATATTCATTTTGCTCCCACTCTAGCAAGTCAACATTCCTAATGGACATTTAGCGCCAAATTTCTCATGGTTGTCCTCAGACGTTCTCATTACAAGATCATGCCTAGTACTGCGAGGCTACACTATAAAGTTCATCACAACTATGTTACATAAATGCTAGCAGTACAAGGGAAGGTGGGAAAAGTGAGCTAGAGATTTCTGAATCGAAACACTCTCATCCTAAGTGAGGTTAGCTTCAGTGAGCTAATTAGCTAGACATGCAAACTCTGATGCAAAGGGTTTTTTTCTAGAATTTAGAACATAAGGTACATACACTCGCTGAATAACTGCTTTATCTAGCAAGAGGCTTTGGTTTAAAAACATGAGGTATAGCATGATTTACATGATTTACAGATACATGATTCATTTTGTGTAGCGCCTGACTTACCTCCTACCTAAATTGTTACTATAGTATACACATAGCTTTGTCAAACTGCCTTGAGTGATAAGTAAAAATAAACTGACTTGAGTCTGTGGTTTCTAGACATTGCATAGCATACTGCTGTCTATAATAAAGACAAAAAATAAAATGTATAGCTGAAAATAACAGTGGTCATCATTGAGAAGCCTGTTTTTTCTGTACTTTTGTTATATGAAGTACAGTACAAGTTTACTCACCCAGGACCCCTGGAGGGAGGAGTGGAGGAAGAAATGGAGGTGTCTGGGTGCTGGTCTTCTCTTGCTCGGTTAGTGAATCACACACCTCCTGCCCAGTGACGGGCACCAGAGGGGTACAGGACACAGAGGTAGAGACCAGAGCAGGGCTGGAAAGAGTCCCCTACAGCACATACAAACAGATACATTTTAACATTCGCAGCACACATATAAATGGTTAGAGAGCCACTAGACGACACCCACAAAACAGATACCTACAGCATGCAGACATGCAAGTGTGTATATTTGTACACAGGGCATGCAGTCAGCAGGTGGGCGTGAAAGTGTACCTGAGTGTGTGGCGGGGGGGATGGTGTGTGGTTGGGGAGAGTTTCTGCCTGGGCGAGAGCTGCAGCCAGCAGGGTGGGGTTGAGGGACAGAAAGGCAGGAGGAGGAGGGGGAGGAGGAGTGAGCTGGGCAGAGAGCAGAAGTGACTGGCCATCTGCAGGGGATGCCAGAGCCTGTAGAGCTTCTAAAAGCCCTGGTCCCATCAGCACAGAGTCCAGCAGAGGAGCAGGGTTCTTCTCCAGAGACACTCCTTCCCCGAATACCTGCTGTGGGGGAGGAAGCTCCAGATTGAGTCCTGGCAATGGCAGAATGGCAGCAGGGTTCTGACCAAGCAACAAGGATGCCATAAGCAGAGCCTGTAGGCCAGGGGTCTTCTCAGCAATGTCGAGTCCTGGTGCTGGAGCCGGTGGACTGAGAAGACTGATGAGGTTCAGGGGGAGCTCCCCCTGAGCTCCAAGAGTGGAAGGCAAAATGCTGAGTGGGGAAGCCTGGTTGAGGAGGTTGTTTGTTGGTGGTGGCGGTTGGGTGCTGTTTCCTGCAGAAGGAGGCTGACTGCCTGCCCACAGCCCCAGAGGCAAAGAGCCTAAGAAAGGAGGAAGAAGGGAAGGCAGGCCTGCAGTGGAAGAGAGAAGCTGGAGCAGCTGTTCTTGCGTCATGAAGGGGAAAGACTCAGCCAGCTGCAGGCCACTTGCGGGGTCGGCTGGAGCGTTGGGGAGGTCAGCTGAGGGAGCAATGGTAGCAGAGGGTTGGGGGAGGCTAGAGTTCGGATCACAGCCAGTAAGAAGCCTATTCTCCAAGTCCCGAGGCTCTTCTGATGTCACAGGACCTGTAAGGGGAGAAGATACAGTTGCTCACTTTGCCCCATTGAGCCTGTCGTATAATTCAGTTATTAGTCTTAAGACTTATTATTGAGTAACTACAATTAATTATTAATTAATTATAACTACTGAATTAGTGTTTACATTATGTAGTTATGAGACTAAGGAACTGAAGTGTGGTCCCTTAACCTGGGTGTACACTACATAAAATTCAGTCCTAATTTGGCCCCTTTGACCGGTGGTAGCCGGTGGCCTAGTGGTTAGGGCTTTGCCCCTGCAGAAGATCGTGGGTTTCAATCCCAAGACTGCTAGTGGCACCTCTGAGGTACCCTTGAGCAAGATACTGTCCACACAAGCTGCTCCCAGGGCGCCCCTCGTTGGTGGCAGCCCCCTGCTTCACTTGGTTAAATGCAGAGAAAGAATTTCACATTGTTCACACTGTGTTCTGCGGTGTGTTCACGCGTGACTATAAGGGGACACTTTACTTTATTTTCAGGCATGTTTGATGTGTACAACTCAAAATGTACATCCTGTATTACAACCAAACAAAGCAATGGTAAACAATAAGATTTAAGATATTCATTTTACAATGTCACAGTAGCATTATCAGTAGTAAAATGCTACTTTAGCTCTCATTGCACAACAGAACAATAATTGCATTTCCCAAATCCATTTAATTACAATATTTGTCATTTGGAAGTGCTTATTTGTAGCAATACCCTCTGGCTCTAATGAACCAATGACAGATGTTACGTGTATGCTATCCATTTCAGAAATCTCTTAGGACTTCAAGTTGTGTAGTGTATGCCTGGCTTGAGGGCATAAGGAAGAGGTGTGCATGAGGTCTACTGTCCTAAGATAATTTCAGCACTAAGTAATACACCTGATCCACTTAATCATGGCCTTCAAGGTTTATCTGAATACCAAGTTAGGTTTGTTGGAAGTAAACTCTCCAGAGCAGAAGATCTCCAGTATGGCGATGGGCAACTCTGGTTTAACGAGCTAACACAGAAACTTCTAGGTCTGCATTATTTTGTTTAAATTCCATCTAGTTGTGAGTTTCACAACTGTCTACAAGTAGCAAGCTCAACATCACATAATATTCAACTGAGTTTAAACACACTTACCCTCACTATCTGTAGGTTGGTTGTGATTGTGGCTCGACTGGTTTGGCTGGTTTGTTTGGTAAATGTGGTCCGAGGTCTCCCCCGGTTTGGATGCACAGCTTTTCTCTGGGTGGGCGGACGCACGAAGGCAGCTGGCTGACAGTGACTGGCTCAATGTGCTGAGAGTCTGGCTGCTAACAGAAGGCTCGGTTCCTGCACTGGTGCCTGCCTGTGGCTGACTTAAGTTCAGAACAGCACTGTCCGCTGTTGTTTTGAGGTTTACTGCGGCTCCTTCTATGTCACATTCCAGAGGAATGGGCTGAGGTGTGGGTAGCTGAGGGAGATGATCCAAAGACGGTACCAGGCTTTGGAGTTGAGATTGTTGCATGTGGATGTGTGTGCGTGGCCCAGACTGGCTGTCGTAGTTAGGTGTCTGGGGGTACACAGGAGACGGTGAAGATGGCAATGCGACCGCGTGTTTGCTTGGCACAGCAGATGTTGTGGTGCTGTTGGACTGGGTGGTGTTCTGTGCACTCTGCATGCTGAGGAGCTGAAGCAGGGCAGACAGAGGTTGGGAGGAAGCAGAGGGGGGAGAGAGAGGAAGGGAGTTAGCAAGAATAGTCTTCTTGCCCTCATCCCATTCCGGCTGTTTCAAAACATTGTTGGAGGAGGCAGGAGGTGCACCAGAAAGCCGTGGGTTCTGGAGGTGGTTCTCTGAGTGAGGGATGGGAGGAGGAGGGGGGCTACAGGAGGAGGAGGAAGAGGGGGAAGGAACAAGCAGGGAAGAAGCAGGTGGGTCTCCCATGGCCTGGTTCATCTGCGACTCTTTCAGCATACTAAGCACCGTAGGAGAGCGCCGCTGCCGCCTACGGTGTAACTTTTTCTCCGTCAGAATGGGAGGGGTTACAGGAAGGGAAGGGGAGTGGGGGAGCAAGAAGGCCGTCAACGACTGGTTTCGGGCCGTGGGGGCATGGAGGTTACTGTTTAAAGTGCTAATCAATACCTTTGACTGCTGGTCCTTGTCCAGAAGAGGGAGTGCAGCCGCTGCTTCCGTAGCACTGAACTGGTTCTGGCTTTTCTGGGTGGCCAGCTGGGCTTTGGCGGCTGCTGACAGGAGGCTGCTGGCTGGGAAGGAGCTGCTGATGTGCTGCTGCTGACTCTTCTGCTGGCAGAGGATCTGACCCAGAGGGAGACTCAATAAACCTGGCGCAGAAGTACTAGCCCCAGAACCAGTCCTCCTGTCGCTGGGGCCGCTATGGGTTGCCTGTGGGTTCTGCGGTGTGTGAAGGTGGCTTTGGTTGCTGAGTGCATTATGGTGCTGGATGGAGTTGATGTTGGTGTTTGCACTGGTGGTGCTGCACTCTTTGTACTGCTGCAAAATGCCTTCCAGGCGGATGCGTGGGCTAGCGGGGGTTAAAGGAACTTTGGGTGAGGAGGCAGAGGGCTGGGTGGAGGGCAGTGGAGATGGAGAGGGTTTAACTCCATGAGTGTGACAAAGACCAGGTCCTGGAGCTCCCTCAGAGAGAGAGGAGGTGGAGGAGTGACGTGAGCGCTGATGAGGAGAGAAGGAGTCCAGAGCATGAGATGGCGATGAAGAGACAGAAAGAGGAGAGGGAGATTTCACATTTGTTCCCTGTAGATGGGGTTGCCCAGCCCTGCCAATAGCTGGTGAAGATGAAGAGGGGGGAGAGGAAAACGAGACTGGGAGGGAGGAGTCCAGCTGGTATGCATGCATGTGCAAGTCTAATTTCATAGTGCTGGGAGACAGGGGCTTGTGAGGCACCCTTTGGAGGATGGTTTGGGTAATGGCAGGATGAAAGCTCCACGGCTGTTTCCCATAAGCAGTTACGCCTGGCCCTGTTGACTGGGCAGGCGTTCTCTTTATGGGCGAGCTCTGATCTGAAGCGAGTACAGAAGTGGGCTGGGATACAGATCCATTCTGCAGGAGAGACAGAGGGGAGGGCAGAGGAAAGCTACTACTGCTGCTGGGTCTAGGCTGGTTCAGTCTTGGCTGGGTTGAGTAAGTGCAGTGGACAACGTCTCCACGAGCCACTATGGACCCTCTCTGATCCCTGCCATCCACCGGGCACACAACACTCCCTAAAAAAAACAAAACAAAAAAAAACACACAAACGTATATATCAGTTTCATGCAACAAATAAAGAAGTTCATTATCCTGTTTCAAGGGTACCCTTGCACTGCATACTTTAGTTTTATCCTGCTAGCACAGTGATTTTCACTTGGGAGGCTTGCTAATTCATCAGTTAGTTAAATCAAGTGTTTTGAGAGTAGGGAAAAGACTTAAATGTGCAGGGCAAGGTTACTCCAGGGTCAGGAAAGGGAACCACTGAACTGCAGTCACAATTAGTAATTTTAATGCAACCTATCAATGAGAATATCACATAAACCTGACAAACATGGAATGGCTTTACACTTGAAGATGTAACAACTTGACAGGCTAGACAAGTAAATCTTAAAAATGTGAAAAAAACTAATTCTCAAAATAAAAGCTACTCTCAGCAAAAAAATAAAATACAGGGAAACGAGCTGAATTTCACACTTTCACCTCAAACTATGAGGCCTTCAGGGCTGCATCCAGAAACTTTTGCTACACCTCCTGTTCTCCTCCTCCCTTCCTACTGCTCCTTTCCTTTCCCAGAAAAATGTGAAAGTATCAAGGGAGCAGCAGGAACGAATGTGATGTTGACTATTGACGAACTAAGCCAACAACAACGTTCACCCAAAAGCACACCCCTAATACTCTTGGTAACCAAATCTATGCTACACAGGTCCAGCTTATTAATGACTGTGTGGCCTTCATTATTTTACAGTGCAAAATACATTAAACACTATATATAAACTGAAACGTAAGTGGGTTCTTCAGTGTTGGCCATCTTCTCTAGGTGGGAATGCAATGATGTCACTCTAAAAGATCTGTAAAAGTCTTCTTGGTAGAACGTGCTCATGTATCCTCTGCTGAAAGCCGCTTTGCCAGGTTTTTGAAGCATCTTCTCATACCTCTCTGTGGTATCTGGACAGCTGGCAACATGGAGGTAGGAGCAGTAGTACTACTATAACAGTAGTAGGCTATAACAGTGAAATACATTGTACTAGAGTATAGCTTTGTGAGACTGTGAAATGTACTAATCACCAGTTGACTACAGTATTGTGAAAGGACATGGCAGAAGGCAAGCAAGAGACCCTCACTGGAAAAAGAAAAAGAAAAAGAAAAAGAAAAAGAAAAAGAAAAAGAAAAAAAAAAAGACTTGCCTGAATGCATTTGCAGTGCTCATAAAAGACAGATCCCAAATACAACACCTTTGAAACCTAGACACTGAACATCTAGGTCAAAATTAGGGGCATCACTGTCGATTACCGTCATTTATATTTAATATCATATACATTAACTTAAATATAAACATATCCAATAGGGCTGTGTATTGGCAAGAATCTGACAATACGATACATATCATGATACAGGAGCTACGATTCAATATATAGCAATATATTGTGATACTGTATGTAAGGTTATATATTGCTGGGTTTTTTATTTAACTGTAGAAGAACTATAATGGTATAATGAAGATCATGTGTATACAGATTTAAGCAAAAATGTTTACTTCAGGTAAACAAGTTCAGTGCACACAATTTTTAAACACCTACTATAGGCTGTATATATTTAAATTAAGAAACTTTTTAATTTCTAATTTTTTAATTTTAAAGAACTAATTAAAGAAAATAGTCATTGTAACTTCCAACATGTTTTTTGTTCAGTCTGGCAATAAAATAATGACATCTGCCTATGTCAACGAAAAATAAAGTGCCCGCAGTATTCCATAAGAACATTCAGGAACAAATGTAAACAAAAATCTACTTCTTCTTTCAGCTAAAAAACAAACAATTTTCAGATTTACTGAAATGTTGCTTGGTGCTTATTTTTTAATTTCAAGGTTTTTGTGGAGAAAAACCAGCTGGTCAACATGCTCAGCTTTCAGGACACTTCTCTGTGCAGAAACAATGTCTCCTGCAGAGGAGAAAACTCTCTCTGCAGACACACTTGTGCCAGGAATGCCCAAGAACCGAGTATTTTATTTTGGCCGAACACAGTTTGCAAACGGCATGGCTTTTGTCGATATCCTTGCCTTCTTTACCGTGGAAACCAAAATGATTCCACACTTCAGCTCGGTACGCTCCAGGAGCCGGTCTAACACGCTCAGATTCAGCCATCGCTGCCAATGTTGCTAGTGACCACACTTTTACTACTGCTACTACTGAGCACAGCCATCTAGCGGACCGGAGGTGAAACACGACACAAAGCATACCACTGTCTACCGTGAATATATGTAAACTGTTAACTAAAAAAATCGATGTTGTGTTCTTGAAAATCGATACTGTATCGCAAAATTAAATGTTGCGATACTCACGTGTACCAATTTTTTCTTACAATCCTAATATCCACATTTGTGAGATCTGCTGATGTGGGTTTCATCTCTTTCAGCAATGCTTTCAAAAGAAATTTGAGTACTAACAGCACCCTGTTATAATCAGACTGCTTTATAAAAAGTGTTGGATCCTCCACCATTCAAAAGACAAAGTCATTCCTATGATGATTCATTGAGAACATATGTTTAGATATATTTTTATTGAGTAACTGGTTTTAAATGAGGGACAGCCTTAGTCATAATCTGCTGGAGAGACAACCTTAGCCAAAAGTAAGCTGGAGTGGATGCATTAGTGTTAGGTAAAGCGGACATATGTTAAAAACAGTTTGGAACTAAACTTTGCAGGAAAGCAGATTTCGAAGCATAAAGTTGTTGTACTGTGTTAAGTTAGTCTAATGCTACTGCTACAGTAAGAGGCTGGGGTATACAAAAATTGCTTTGATTGGTAAATTAAGCCAATGCTTATTTTTCATGAGGGAAAACACTCTGAGCGGAAGACTTCCATTTCAGCAAGCATAACCGCAGTCATAAATACATACATACATACATAAATACTGCCTTGAGTTGCTATAGAACGATCTGAAACCAGACAAAGTCTAAGAACCGATATAAAACAAACTATACATTAAAAGAAGAAACAGCTTACAAGACATTTCTTTAGTACACCTTAAAGTTGAGTATTGCGCATTTTCTGCCATTTAAGATGTTCAACTTGATGGCGCTCATGCTAGATGCAATCTGTTTGTGGTTACTGATAAACATGATGTAAAGCAGCAGAACAGGACTGGTGTACCTGTGCCATGAACTGGCAGTGGAATTTGGGAGGCCTGCATGCTCCGGCATAAAGCAGCCATAGCGACCACTTTCCTACGATGGTTGCAGAGTTTCGTCATGTCCTCTTCCACTTTCCCCGACTGATGACTCGGAGCTTGAACCATTGCAGCAGGGTCAAAGTTGAACACCTACAAGAAAAAAAAAAGCTTCTTGAGGACTCTTAATTGACTTTGCCTGGTATTTCTGAAAGAGATACATCATTCCACTTAGCACAAAAAAAAAAGTTTTCCATGTGTTTTCTGTAGTCTTGTTGGAGACACAGAAATGTTTTACTTTTTGCATTTGTCATTGGCATCTAGTGTGTCAACTGAAATCTGTGCTGCTAGAAAATTAAGAACATTTATAATCAAATGTAGTGGAATTTGTTGACATTGAATTTGGCTTTTAGTATTTCACCTATTCAAAAATATGAAGTTACTGAACTTAAGTTTTGATAAAGCTGTTTTAGACACAAAGCAGAAGAAAGCGGATACCTACTGTAAGCCTATTGGAGCTCCAGAGCTTCCTTTATAAAATAACAATGACTTCTGGATTCAGAACAAGTTCCCTGTGGAACTGAGTGGAATGGGCTTGGCTAGTAATGCATACTGCACACAAAGGAAGAAGGCAAGCCCCGTCTCTCTAGTTATTTGACTTGCTAAAAGACAACGATGAACTTGTGCTAAAAAATACTCTATCCATCTGCAAACGGCACATCCAACTCAACTGCAGGGGTAGAAGTAAAGTGATATTTGGCAGATACCTTTATCCAGAACAAAGTGGTTCTAGATAACACTAGGGGTGGGTGATATGGCCAGTGAAAAAGAACCAGTAGTGCTACTATTACTACTACTATTTTAAAAACACTATTAAAGGAACTGTAAACACAACTAATTTTATTCAAGGTTTCACACACTGCACTATATCCAATTAAATAAGGCTTAGTTTGCTCTCTTTGTAATGAAACATGCAGCCGGTGTCTGTTCAGACTAAGATAAATTAAGGCTTGGGGTTACCACTGGGCTAGGGGTAGAGAACATTAGTCTTCATTCCTTGCTTTTCGGATATAATGCTTTAGCAAATTTGAAACAACTAAAAAGGGATCTCACCTTATGGAGGACCAGTGGGCATTCCAGTCCACACTTACATGTGCTGTCTGTCAATAGATACATCCTCACCTCCTCCACAGAACACAGGACTGTACCACTCGGGCTGTGGAAGAGGGGAGAAAAGGCACAGATGTTCAGCTGGAGAGCCTACGATCAGAGAATGTGTCAGTTTGACAGCTCAGTGAATGCATTTGAATGTGTGACTGAAGTTTGCTTTGGTGAACAGACACACACATCTGTGTATAATCACAGCTGTCTCGCAACAGCACTGCTAGGCTGAGAGTGAAAATAGTTCCAACAGACTGGTGGAAATTTTAGAACAAAGCCACTCATATGTCAGAAAGTAGAAAAACAAACCTGTGTTCCTTTCATAAGCCTGTTTAGGATTTAGAAAGTACATATTTGTAAAAGCTCGAGCCAATATGTTTTAAAATGGCGCAGCAGCCCGTGACCACTTCTGGAATATCTTACATGAGGATGAGTAACTGTACAAACTTGTTTCTAGTGGGCACCCTGTTGTTATGCAAAACACACTGTAGCTGTTCTACTAAAAACTGTACTGCTATTTTCAGCAGTTCATGATTATTCCATGAATAATTTAATGGAAATTACGCCGCATGCAATTCCGCACAAATCTGTTTGACTATTCATATGATCTCTGAAGGATGTCACAAAACAACTTGCAAGAAGTGCAACGGAAGTTACCTGACGTAAGCGACAGCCCCATCCTCCACTCTTCTCCGCCAGCCAACAGGGACTTGAGCGGTGAGCGTTGAACCACCATCTTTTTCTCCTGCTGCATTCTCACTGCCCCCCGTCATTTTCGGCTACCACACATCCAGCTCCTGCAGAACCAAACCAGCAACTCAGAAGGGAGTAAGATACAACTAATATCTAAACTAACAGAAGCTATGCAGGCTGCAAAGAGCACTTAAAAAATCATTCCAAAAAGAGTGATAATGGGAAAAAAGTGCATAAAACTTGAAAAAGAAAAAGAAAAAAAATGTGGTCAGTATCTCTTTAGACTATGCACCAAACACACAGGCTAAAGGTCCACACACACTAAAGAATGTAGAGTTCTCAATTATTCACAAACGCTCCCTAATGTGATAACCTCTAACATGTAACAACAGAACATAGAACATTCAACAGATTTAACATGTCACCATTTGGTTTATACAACAGACGCGAATGAACGCTTCAGAGATAACAGCTGTTATTTTTTCCCCTCATTCGTAGCTCCTGAGGTAAGGAACGCAAATGCCATGAGTGCAACACACACGCGCCTATGTCTACATACGGGACCCCAAGCAAAATCAATCAATGCCAAACTGTCACACTGGAGCAAAACCACTTCAGAGTACTGCATTCCAGTCTTAAATGGGAGGCTTTTCTTTTTTTGAACCACGGTTTTACATGCCAATTTGGTCAATAGCTTAATAAAAACACCATTTTCACCCCAAATTCTGACACGCATCCTGAAACTGTGGAGGCCCAACCTGTACCCACCATTCAGGGTAAGAACATCCCAGTGAAATTCTAAAAATCTGCTGGAACCTTCCATGAATACAGTGAGGAACCCCATAAATGAAGTAGAATTCAGTTTACTGTAGATGAAGTAGTTTTCTGTTTACTGTACCTTTTCATTTTCATATAGCCTGGGCCAGCACAATCCATGAAATCCACCCCTGTGAGGACATCTCAAACAGTGTTACCAGAGCTCAACACAAGTGAACACAAATCCAAGCAACAGATAATCCACTCTTCACTTTGGAATCTGTGATCTCTCTTCTCTTGGCTTTGGAATGTCTTGGAATTGGCAACCTGAAACAAAGAGAGGGATTTTCATGACTTACTCTAGTTTCTTACATAATAGAAGATACAGTGCCTAAAAGGGCATCAGTTTACTCACAAGGTCATACAGTGAAAAACATACTGCCTCAGTTTGCTCCTGGAGAAAGATATCTGACCTGCAAGATGTCAGTCTGTGAAGACTCTGCTTACACTAATGCAGTGATAGTCAGGAACCCCCAAACAGTCCACATTTATGCCCCAGTGCTACTTGGATTCATGCTAGAGACCTGACTATCTCTAGGGGCCTTGAGGACCAACCTGAGAGACACTATTTCTATCTAACACAGGGAAAAGAGCTTGAGGATGACAGTGATTATAGTGTGAAATGTGTCACAGACTTTGTAGTATAAACTTTCACTTCCAAAAATGAAATAAGCCACTGTCTGAACCAAATGATGTGTGCTAAATACAGAGAAGAGACCCTAATACCAAGGAGAGAGACTGGTCTGTTGTGAAAGTCAGACTCCGAAACTTTCCTGGCCCTAACTACATATCAGCAAGACTAATTTCTTTTTGGTGCTTCAAGGGTAAACAAAGACACAAAACGTCTGAATGAGGAGGCCAGCACACAGCATGTCATGACACGAGAGGAAAGTCAGGTCTTCATACACCAAGAGCAGGGGAGAGAGACTAAAAACACTGCACTTTATCAGTTTCAGGACTCCACTCAGCCTTGGAAGAGGTCAGGCTGTTGACTAAAACACAGCCTTAACCTCAGAGAGACAAAAGGAGTCTAAAGTGGATGTGCTTTGTGAGTTTTCTCGAAAGGAGGGGGCTGGAGGAGTAAGGAGCAGTTTAAAACAGGGAGCTAACACTCAGCTAAGCGCCTCCATAACAACAACTAGCCGAGCAGCTAGCTAGCGTGCTAGGCTAGCATGTTAAAGAACAAACTGTTCGGGCAGATTTAAGAGGTTAGAGGGGGTGAAAAGTGTGGTGTGGGAAAGAAAATGGAGAAATATAAACATACGAGGTAGACAAAGTGGCAGAAATAGCGTGGCGGGTGTGTTTTGCAGTGGGTTGTGCTGCACAGCTCGTTAGCCTGTGTTAGCTAGCAGGGCTGGCTAGCCTCGTACCTTGTCTGTGTTTACGAAGTTTCCGAGCCTGGCTGCAGGGGCCAGGGGAGAGATAGAGGAGCCTTTTTCTCACAGACTTTCCTCGCAGCTGCTGCAAGTCTTCTCCGAGCCCTGTCCTCCTCGCATAGCGAGTTTAGGCCACTTTTCCCCCTCCTGTCTCCTCGGCACCCCCTGTCCGTCCTGCCTAAAAAAAACAAAGAGCAATAACGCTGGCTGCGTTTTACTGCGCCCCCGGAATGATCCTTAATTCCTGAGAGGATCTCTGCACAGCCAGACTCTCTAATCCAGAGCTGTAAACACAGCCATCAGCCTCCTCCTGCGGCGGGCCGGAGAGAGAGAGAGCTCGGATCGCGGTTCTGTGATGGTGCCGTTTCAGTTAATCCCGAGTTCAAGTTCCTCTCTCTTCCCCAGGATTCCGTGCCCAGAAAAAAAATCATGGAGTTTCCTCTCGGACCTGCGCACTGGAGCCCTCGGCCCAGGGAATTCCATACCCACAATGCACCCGGGCTGGGGCAGCGTGGACTGTGGAGTGTGGAGTGGAGTGGGTTCAGATTAATAAACCCATTCGTTAGAATGTCTGATCAATAAATCAAATGTTCGATTCAAGATGTTCTTAACAGTGGTGTGACTCCTGGAGCTGTGTGTGTGTGTATGCATGTATGTATGTGTGTGTGTGTGTTTGTGTATGTGAGTATGTGTGTGTTTTTGTGTGTTTGTGAGCATGTATGTGTGTTTGTGTGTGTGTGTATATGTATGTATGTGTGTGTTTGTGTGTATGAGTGCATATGTATGTGAGCGTGTATGTGTGTGTGAGTCAGTGTGTATATAAGCATGTGTGTGTGTATGTATGTATGTGGGTGAGTGTATGAATGTGTTTGTGTCTGTATGTATGTAAGCATGTGTGTGGGTGTATGTGTGTATCTCAGTGGACTGTGGACTGGCGTGGGTTCAGTTTAATAAACTAATTTGTTAGAATGTTCGATCCAATAAATCAAATGGTCAATTCAAGATGTTTTCAATCGTGGTGTGACTCCCTTAATGTGGTGTGTGTGTGTGTCAGAATGTACGTGAATATGTATGTGTGTGTGTGTGTGTATGTATGTCAATGGACTGTGGACTGTGGACTGTGGCATGGACAAACCATAACCATACTGAATAAACCAATGTGTGATATAATAAATAAAATATTCGGTTCAAGATGTTCTTAAGAGTGGTGTATGTGTGTGTGTATGTATGTCAGTATGTATGTATGCATGTGTGTATGTGTGTGTGTGTCTGTCTGTATGTCAGTATGTATGTATGAGCATGTGTAAGTGAGCACGTAGGTGTTTTTGTGTGTGTATGTATATCGGTGGACTGTGGACTGGTGTGGATTCAGTTTAACAAACGGATTCGGTAGAATGTCCAATCAATCAATCAAATGTTTGATTCAAGGTGTTCTTAACAGTGGTGTGTGTGTCAGTATGTATATGAGTATGTATGTGTATGTATGTGTGTGTGTGTGTGTGTGTATGCATGTGTGAGTATGTGTGTGTGTGTGTGTGTGTATGTGTGTGTATGTATGTGAGTATGTATGTGAGCATGTATATGTGTGTGTGTGCGTGTGTGTGTCTGGGCCCATGTCGCAGGAAGGCACATGGCAGTCTGGGATTTAGTGGCACTGGGGCCCAAACTCTTAGACTCCCCGATGATACCATTTTCAGACTCTTTATATTCAGAATGCAATTTACCCGTATGTTTTTAAATGGATCGTTCACAACTTCATTATTCATTTGTAGATTCATTATTTGTTTACCTTGAGAATGCTGCTTAACATTGATTAAACAGACCCACATACACACACACACACACACACACACATACAAACACACACACACATTGGGACGCCGGACCATTACTCCAACAGGGACGTTGATGACATTGCATTCAAATACCTAGACTTTACCTAGGGTTGGTCTCCCCTTTAAAGCTATAACAGCTTCCACTCTTCTTGGAAGGCTTTTCACAAGATTTTGGAGTTTCTGTTGGAATTTGTGCCCATTAATTCTGTAGAGCATTTAAGAGGTCAGGCACTGATGTTGGACGAGAAGATCTGACTCACAATCTCCGTTCCAGTTCATCCCAAAGGTGTTGGATGGGGTTGAGGCAGTGCCGGCGTCAAGGGGGGGGCATTCGAAGGCATTGCCCCCCCTAGCGAGTCGCCACGCCCCCCTAGACACGCTCCATATGAATATAGTTCACGATCGATAGTGCCCCCCCCATAGTCAGTTAGATGCCACCCCGGTAGATCCGCTCTGACGCCGGCCCTGGGTTGAGGTCAGGGCTCTGTGCGGGCCAGTCAAGTTCTTCCACGCTGAACTCATCCAACCATGTCTTTATGGACCTTGCTTTGTGCACTGGGGCACAGACATGCTAGAATAGAGGGCCTTCCCCAAGCTGTGTCCACAAAGTTAGAAGCATGGTGTTGTCCAAAATGTCTTGGAATTCTGAAGCATTAAGATTGTCCTTCACTAGAGGTAAGGGGCCTAGCCCAAAGGTGTGTCCCAATACTTTTGTCCATATAGTGTGTATTATATATACACATATATATATACATATATATATAGTGTGTGAACAATGCGGGATGATCGATTCAGTGAATTGATTCGACGATTTATTAAAACAGTCCGTTCCACAGAACGACTCGCTCCTGGCGCGCCAGTGGACCGAGTGGGAAACGTGGGCTCGACACGAACACGAGACTCACAAGAGACAAAGATCCTTAGTTTGGAGCACTAATTCACTAAGTTTATACGGATTTATACATTTATATTAATATTAAATTATATCAAAACATTTATATTACTTATATTAATCCGTTTATTTATACATTTCAGTCTGAAATGAATGTAGTCTTTATAAAGCCTGAGCGATAAGTGATCTAGTCTGCAGTTTCGACGTGAGTGAGCCTTAAAGTGATGAGCCAAAATCACACACACTCTGTTTCTGGATGAAGTTCCTCATCGACTTTTTTCTAGAATGTTCCTCTTTACTGGTAAATCCGCAAGGTTATAATAAGCTGTTATAACAAGCTCATTGCCTTTCATCCACGAGGTATAATCAGTTATATTGTCATGGTGGATTTCACATTACAGAAGAATTAAGTGTTAAATTATTAGCTAGAATATTGTGGAATTGAGAAGACCTTGAGGTGTTCTTGTTTTGCTGTTGTGCCTGTGTGTGTGTATGTGTTATATGTGTGTGTGTGTGTGTGTTTTAGTGTGTGTTTTTGACAGTCTGACTGAACGCTCTCTGAGTGAAGGAGGTAGGATAGGAAGGGCTGTACTGCAGACATTTACTAAAACCTAACAAAGCTGGAGGAGCACATGGCTCGGCAGTAATTTGACAAGGTCACCAAAGTGGCGTAAAGTACTTGTACTACACAGTAAATGAACTGCACAGAGGAGAAAAGTAACAAACAAAGAAAAAGGGGGAAAACCAACAACACACACACACACTCTCACACACACATTATAGCTTTGCAGCTATAATAGCTTCCACTCTTCTTGGAAGGCTTTCCACAAGATTTTGGAGTTTCTGTGGGAATTTGTGCCCATTCATTCTGTAGAGCATTTACGAGGTCAGACATTGATGTTGGACGAGAAGGCCTGGGTCGCAATCTCCGTTCCAGGGTTTGAGGTCAGGGCTCTGTGTAGGCCAGTGCTTTAGAAAACAAATGATTATAATTAATCACTTTTTGTCACGTGGGAGTAGTGATTTTGAACAAATAATAGAAAAATTATTTCAGAATAAAAGCGTGAAAATGGAAAAAAAAATAATAATAAAACAGTACTGCGGAGGTTCGTATATGGTTTAACCATAACTTTTAACCAAGCACAAGTTCTGTGGTGTTTTGCTTTATTGTACTGGGTGTATGTAGTGGGACACGAAGGGATTAATTTGATCAAGGTGATCGCTAGCGTACAGGTAGACTCAGGCAAAGCACTGTAGGCATTTAATTTGGGGCAGCTGGAGCTTAGGGGGTTGCCCCTGTGACCAGAGGGTCGTGAGTTTGAATCCCAGGACTGCTAGTGGCACCACTGAAGAACCCTTTAGCAAGATACCGTCCCCACACACTGCTCCCCGGGTGCTGTGTTCCTGGCTGGCCGTTGCTTCACTTGGTGAATGGGTTAAACTCAGAGAAAGAATTTCACACTGTTCGCGCTGTGTGCTGTGCTGTGTTCACGTATGACAAATGGACACTTTACACTTTAAATGGTTCAGGAACATGTGCTACAGTAGCCAATATCTCACCCCTTTGACAGGTGGCATTGTAACAAGATAATCAGTGTTATTCACTCATCTGTCAGTGGTTTTAATGTTGTGGCTGACTGGTATATGTATCTGTATATGGTGTATGTATATGGCATAGGTATATGAACATGTTTATGTATATGTATATGGCATATATATAGATGTGTGTGTGTGTGTGTCTGTATGGTATATGTATATGGTATAGAGAGGTGGGCATTTATTGCAGCACCTCGTGCAGCCGAAGTAAAAAAAAAAAAAAAGACAAAACAAAAAAGAAAAACAAAAACAGAGTCACCCGGAGTGTCCAGACCGCGCGTGCACAACTTTGGGGAATAAAAGTCTGGAGCTGCCAATCGCGTGCGGCGCGCGGGGGTGAGAACCATTAGCGGCGCGGAGAGAGCGCGCGGACACACAGCAACAGCCGCCCCGCGCGTGACGTGGGAGGCGCGTCTGCTCGCGAGCTCCTGGAAACAGTTGCGTGAGCCTCCCATTCGCTAAAAGCCCGCGCGCGTCCCCACTCGCGCTGTTGCTAGGCAATACACGCGCCGCGCGTGTCGAGGCGCTTCTCCAAAAAAAAAAAAAAAAAACTCAGGTTTGGAAGAGTTTCAGAATGCTAACGAGATGATCCTCAGGTCGGGCCACAAGTTACAGCTCGTTCTCAAGAGGTGCCCGAGATCTGCAGCCCCCCCCCACAACCCACCAACCCCAACACCACACCCCACGTGGCCCAGATACAGCAGACCAAGCGCCTTCACACACCTGTCCGGACTGCACAACATTTCTCAACCAGGATCACAACACTTTTGTACTGTCTCTACTTTTGCTGCTGTAACAATGCAAATTTCCCACTAATCAGCTGGACTAATAAAAATAATACAGATAATAAAAATCTTATCAGAATCAGAAAACTTTATTGATCTCGAAGGAAATTGCTTATGGTATGACTGCAAGACACACCGAGACACAGAGACAAAAACAAAATAAAATATAAAGTCTAAATAAATCTAAACACAAATCTGTAGAATAAAGCTCAATATGAAATACACTATGCTATATACACATATGATGGGTATAAATACTATATATAAGTACATGCTGGGTATAAATACTATAAATAAGTACATGATGGGTATAAATACGAAAAATAAGTACATGATGGGTATAAATACTATAGAAACGTATAGTATTATCTTCATACGACAGTCAAATATAAAAAAACAAAGTTTAAATCATACAATTCAGTCTTCATCCCATGGGATTAAAAGTGACCCCATTCCCTCTTCCTACCTTCGCGTGACTCTCTTTATCTTTATTATAGGAAAGATAATCAACATGTTGGAGAGGTGTGTCTGTTCAGGGATCAGTCTCACTCTCCTTACAAGTTTTCAGAAGTGCGTGTGCTGTTTGTCAATAGAATATATAATCAAGGTTTATGTTTGTAACCAGGTAAGAGAGGATCTTTTAAGGTGAAAGGTGTGTGTGTGTGTGTGTGTGTGTCTGTGTGGGTGGGTGGGGGTGGGGGTCTTGAGTTAGCCCTCTATTATTTTCAGGTGATTGTAATAGACTCGGTCTAATTAAAAAAAAACATGAAAGATAACGCATTATCTCACTTTACGAAAAAAAAGTGCTGTGGGCGAGAAAAAAAGAGAAATACATTGCATTCATAACAACTACGGATATAATACTCTTGTTTTTTTTATTTTTTTTCTTATGGGTGTATTGCGAACGCAAGCAAAATGGGTACATTTTTCTAACGTCCTTATAAGGTATTTTTGTCTGGTATTTTTTTCTTTTAATACGAGGCTGTTTAATAAAACATGTCTCGGGTTTCTGCTAGTCTTATCTCCGACTAGAAACCGGTTGCCAACGATTGCATCATTCCTTTCATGTGACTCCCTTACGCCCCAAATTCGTCCTGCCCGTCTTAGGACTGCATCACAGCCTTTTTCTGCCGCTCACACAAACTCTCCCCTCGCCACAGCCACAACCAGCAGCTCCTCCAGCTCCCGCCCTCTCCGACAGCTCGTTGGATGTCTCTAAGCAAAAGTATTTTATCCCCCTGCTCTGGTTGAGCCATCCGGGACGCGCTGGGTTCGGTTGAGTCCGAGGCGCCTCCTCCTCCTCCGGCTGGGGGGGGTTGGTTGACTCGCTGCGTATAAAAGTCCACGGGAGTTTCCGAAATCCACACTCGGTGACTTCAGCTGAACAATGGTTAACATGAGCTATCAGCACCCTCCACAAAAACACACACACACCCCGAGTCCGAGAGAGTCGAGAAAGAGACATAATAAAAGAAAAAGGGTAAGTAACGCTCTGCCTTTCATCTTTCTCTCTGATGCGCTACTTTGTATCTTTTTTTGTAGCGTGTTTGTTTGTTTTTTGTCTTTTGAAGGGGAGGGGTAACTTTCTTTCGCACGGCTTCATGTTTTCTGGCAGCTCTCCCACGGGGCTGTTTTTGGAGCACAGTTGCCCTTCTCGACTTTTACATCTGACACTGCTTTCTTTTTTCTTTCTTTTTTTTCATTTTAGACACAGAAAAAGGAAAAAGAAAAAAGAGGAACGACGTGACTTTTTTCTTTTTTTTAGTTCATTTTTGTTCGAGTTGTCAGTTCATTTTTTTAGTTGTCAGTTGTCAGGTCATCCAACATTTACTCCCAGAACTTTAATTTAACCCGTGTTATTGATAAGTTTAAAAGGACTTGGGTTTGATGCCGTTTCAGCCTTTAAAAAACAGTAGTGTAAGGAGGCGAAAGTATGAATTAAAGTTTTTAAAAATGAATGTGAAAAGTGTTAACTCTGGACCCAGTGTTAGGAGATCAGGGAGGCGTTGCTGTTTTAGTTTCCTTTTTTTTCCCCTCTTTTCTCCTTTTGTTTCCTCCGTCCTGTACTTTGCTTCCATGACGTAATTGCTTGGCTCTCAGTTTATTTAACCATTGTCCAGATCGGGACGGACTCAAGTTTAACTCAAGTTTTTATATATTTTTTTATTCTAAAAAAGGCTGTAACTCTGAAACGAATGCCTCTCTGGTTCCACTATCCATCATTTCAGTTTATTCATGATGTCTCAATCGAGGAATATTAAAATCCAGTGCTAGAGTTCACTGTAACTAGCTGTAAGGAAAGTGAATTTTACAAAAACCAATGAAATGACAGACAACAAATCACAGCTACTTCACTTTTGTATTATAAATAGGATTTGTGACACCCGATACTGTTTTAGGACCAAAGCCAATAGAAAAACAGGCTCGTATTTGAGACGTAGGGGTTTCTACGAGCCTGTTTTGCTATTTTCTTTTCGGTCTAAGTGTCTTTAAGTGTGGGAAATGTTTGAGAGAATGTTGATTGTGGTCGGTGCTCACCAGCCCCGTACCGAAACCCTTTAGACGGGACGAGATGTTTTGAAAGCTCCTGGTCTGTTCTCTCAGACTCCCACAGGGGGCGCCACTGAGCAGCTCCTTTTGTTTACATGAAAACCCAATGACCTCAATTCTGCTTTATTATTCTCAAACTAAACAATCAATAAACCTCAGTCATTCACCCACAGGACATTTCCAACATATTTAACTTGGTTACACAATATCTTTTCCTCCAACAGAGTCCTCTGTTTTAAATCTGTGATGTTAAAACAGGTTAATCTTGAGCTTTCCTAGAAGAGAAACATGTATTGGACTTTAATCATGCTTTACATGTTTGACCACCACTTTCAAAACCAATAAACTGAAGAATATTCAGTGAGGATAAATAACAAACTGTCCATCTTTTCAGCACAATATAAATGGTTTTCTTTTTTTTTTTTTTAGAATATCTGGGACAAAATATCGCCGACAACCCACAACCACACTTGATTAAGAAGAAACGCTTTTAAGGTGAGCATGTGTTTCTTTAGTTTCTTTATTTTTTTTGTTTTGTTATTAATATAAATTTTTTTTTATGAAGTTAATAGTTGCTATGGATGTAATTATTACTGCAGGTCATGTGCATTTGGAAAAATCTGACAAATTTAAATGAGTTTGTTTAGCTTCTTTTTTTTTTTTTTTTTGGCTTAAGTTTGATTTATATTAATCCACTAATGGCCAGCGGTGAATGTGCATGCAGCTGTATGTAGTGTTAGAAAGGCCACAGTTGGACCACCGTGCTTTCTGCAGTAACTCCCTCTGGCCACTGAGTGTCCTTGTAGCACCAAATGCCTTAATCTGTCAATCTCGATCTCAGCATGGATGGGTCACTGCAATTTCGATATTCTTCCACTGATCTTTGACACTAGTCGCACTCAAAAACTCTGCTGTGAGCCTATTTTTGGAGAAGCTACCAAGACCCCTTTTTTTCATGCCTGTGACCAAGCGACTGCGCTTGGAGATCATTCTCCCTGCCTTCTAAATTTATTTATTTTTTTAATCTGGGCCAGGTCTGCTGTGCTGGGTGTGGAAGCATATCGAATCGTGTCTGTGCGTTAGCGGCTGAGTGGTGAGGATGACTGCGGAGTGGCTGTACCCCCCTGGCGTGGGGCCGCTGTGTGGTGCAGAGTTGGAGGCGTGGTATGAGGACCTGCAGGATATACTGGGCTCCGACGCAGGTGGGGCCAAGCACTCACGTGCCCCGCCCTGCGCCGAGGTCAGTCACACCGAAGTTGCACCGTCTTGCCACCTTTCTTCTCTCCTGCCTCCAAATGTTACGCTCTCCCTCCTTCTTTCTGTCCTCCGTAAATGCATTCGATGCTTTTGACGACAAGCTTTTTCAACTGTCATCCACTGTTCGCTTTAAGGGGTCATTTGAAGAGGAAACACCTGATCAGAGATAAGACTTTGACGCAGTTCACTGAGCCTCAGAATGCACTCTTGGAGGGAACAGTGCTGTGAATGGAACTGAATTAGTGAAATTAATTAGTGTGTTTTTGTTGATGATGACCTTTTCTCATGTCGTCTTGTCTGTTTCTGCTCTGTCCCGCATACAGAAGGAGCCGGAGTTCCTGGACGTTCTGGAGAGCTGCTCCCTCACCTGGCTGACGGAGGGGCAGGTGTGGGGGGAGGGGGTGCAGCGTGTGATGGAGGAGCAGCCGCCGCAGCCGCTCCCCAGCCACCCCCCGGCCTCTTGCCTCAGTCCCCCGCCGCCGGAGGAGCGTCGCGGGGCGGGAGAAGCTGGGAGCTCCGGTGGCGGTGGAGATCTGCTGCCCCCGGAGTTCTTCGAGCTGCTGAGCGAAGGCGGAGTTGGGCTGGTGGAAACCGCGGCAGTAATGGTGACCGGCGGCTACCATCATAATCATCACCACCAGCACCCCCCACACCCCCCGCCCGCCTCTCCGGCTGCCAGTGAGGAGGACCTGCCCACCGTCCCCGACTCTTCATCCTGTTCCTCTTCATCCTCGGCCTCACAGTCCCCTTCCCTCAACTGCTCGCCCCCCTCCTCCCCGCCCACACTCTCTCCGCCGGCATCGGCCTCCTCCACCTCCTCCCAGCGCCTGGGCAAGCGGAAGAGGGGAGGTGCCCTGGCCTCGCCTCCCTCGGGGAAGAAGAGCCGGAAGGAGCGGGAGCAGGAGAACGAGAGGAAGGTGCAGGAGCTTACCGACCAGAACGAGCGGCTGAAGGCGGAGATCGAGCGGCTCGGGGAGGAGGTGCAGCGGACGCGCCGCGCACTCATCGAGAGGCTCGTCAACACCAGAAAGTGAGGGAACAGAAAGAGAGAGAGGGAGCGAAAGATTCTGAAAAGAAGGAAAAAGTAGAAAGGAGCCCTGTGGTAACCATGAAATGCACATTAGAAAGAAGAAAGGTAAAAAGACATGTGGGATTCAGGGGAGAGAGGGATTCATTAAGAGTCTCCCCTAAAAATGGAAGAGAGAGGGTGAGAGAGAAAGAAAGAAAGCTTGGTGAGGAAGTCAGATTTAGCCATAGGAAGATAAATGGACCCCAGATCCGAGAATAAGCCTCAATATCGGGCACCTTGTTTGTAATTTAATAAACTTTTTACTACGCAACTATCTGACTGTAGGTTTATCATCTTTCCTTAAGCTTAGTAGCTGCAACACATTTCTTATTAAATCGTATAAGACCTGTAGAGGGATGTGTAATAAGACAGACAGCTTATAAGACTGTAATAAACTCCTGGGGTGGATGTATTTGGTAAATACTTGGTACTTGGTGCTCAAAAACTGAGCACTTAGTATTTGTCTGTTTACTGAAAGTGTGAAATGGTTCTAAGTGAGGATTTCAGGTGCAATTCATTGTAACCCATTTACAGATGCAGTTCAACATCTTGTTTCATCAGTAATAACTAAAGGGCTTATCAACACCGTCTAAATATTAAAGCCACGCCTAGTTAAGAGATTAACAGCTCAGGAATGTGTTTTTGAGAGCAATTGTGTTTGCAATTTTTTTCCCCCTAATGCTCAGCTCAAGCCAAGGCCTCTAAGCGTGTGTGTGGAAAAAGACGAAATATGATTGGGTGTAGAACTAATTTTGTTTTCACTAATTCTTTTTTTCTTAAATAGAATTAGCTGTTTACAATGTGCTTTTCACCCCAATCCACAGTTATTTTTCTATATTATCTGCCTATGTACATCATCTATCATTATATATAATCATCTCTCATACTGTAGCAGTGTAGTCTTGTGTAATTACTGAAATATGGATGCATGCCAAAATCAATGTATTTACATAGTTGAACAGCTGTGTTAGAATATGATTTTGTATTTATTTATTGTATTGAACACATTTACTAATAAAATTTGAAATAAAAATAAATGAGAATAAATGATATTTTTTTCCTTCCAGTTGTCCTTTATATAATTTTTATGTATTTATACAAACCACCACAACATTTAAAAAATGAGAAGGGCTACAAATGCACATATTTTAATGAATTCTAAAAAGGCTGAGACTGGTACAGCATTTTAACAGAGTGGATAAATATTGGATATATAAAGCATTGGAGTATATCGAGATAACCAGGAGGGACTGCTTTTCTACACGTACTGGTTTTTTTTGTTAGAGTTACAGCTGTACAGTGTTTGTATTAAAATAGTCTCCACGGCTCTCTGCAAAGGCTGGTTACGGCTTCGTTTTTTTTTCTTCACACTGATCCCACGTTTGCAAATATCCCTGCACCATGTACCTCCTCCTACACGCCCAAGGGATGGAATCTCGAATCTCACTGATTCTTTCATCACTTCTTCTTTCCCTTCTGAGGGGAGGGTTCAGGGTTATTGCCTTCAGCCAGCGCGAGCTCCTTCTTCAGCTCGAGGAGTTTGGTGACCTCCGTCGTGATCACGGACTTCTCTGCCTTCTGAGCCTTGAGAGCACGCACTTTGTCACCCTAAAACAAACACATAAACCCAGCAATTAAAATTCATTTGAGCTAAAAGACACACACACACACACACACACACACACACACACACACACACACACACACACACACACACACACACACACACACGCGTCCCTTGACAGGAGGAGGACAAAATGTTCCGAACATCACATCTGTTTATGTAACACTTTAAAGGTTTGCTATAAACTTTCTATTGTCATGAGATGTTCATGCAATGTAAAGGATAATACATTAATTTTTAATTTTTTTTTTTTTAAATGGTGTTGAAAAGAGGAACTGCGCAAAGCTTTTTTTCCTGACACTGATGACAGTGATATAATTTAAATACGCACAATATCTATTGCCAATGTACCAACAATCTAATGGTTGAATAAATTTAGTTGAATATTTACAAATAATATTTCTCTAAATATTAACGTTAATAGACAATACAGCCCATGTACCCGACCCCGCCTTTGTTACTTGGTACCCTAATGAATAATGAATGAATAATGAATGATCCGAGAAGCCTGAGAATTGCGGTTCATTTTCCTACAACATGGCTCTTGCTGAACGCCTTTTCTTCTTGGTGTTAAGATGACTGAAGTGATTTTATTTGAAATTGTGTGTGAGTGTGTTCTGACCTGTTCTGCCACTGCAGCAGCCAGCTGTTTGGCTCTCTCTGGGTCGGCTGCGCTCACAGTTGCGCTGGTAGCGGACTCTGAAGCGATGGGAGGTTTGGGCGGTGCCAAGGTCGCCGTGCTGTTGGGGACCTTGACCAAGACAAGAGTGTGAAAACATTACCCCTCAGAAAACTTGGGGTTGCACTTTTTCCAGAAATGCAAACAACTCCAGCCAATCAACACACCAGGCAACAACTGTGGGGTGAGTGACTAATTTACAAAAACAGTAAATAAAACATAATTTCACAAAAGCAAACAATTAGTAATCCTTAGGAAAAAAAAAAACACAAACATGCAGACGTTTTAGTGAACATTAGTGCTCACAGGGGCTGTGAAATTGCCGTTCCTGCCTCTTATACCAATAAAAAGCCAATCTGCACAGATGGCAGTTTGCTTAAAATCTGCATTTTTGATTAACTTTTTTTTCTACTACATACCCAGAGGCAAACTGTATTCTGAGGAAAAAAAATTTATAAGGTAACATAGTGACTGACAGTACTGGGCTTTGATCCCAGCGCTGCTGCGGTCTGAATACAGCAGTCGTCGCTGGATCAATTTCATGCTTGGTGTGTAAGTGGAGGTGGTAGCGCAGAGACACAAAAGCACGCAACAGTTGCAGTCAGATGTACCTTTCCTGTAGGGGTCTCCTCCTCTGGCTGAAAAGAGGGTTCGAGTAAAGAGAAATAAGACAGGAGAAAGACCATATTAAAGCTGCTACAAGGATCTGCTGGAGCAGCGCTGTTGCTGCCCCAGGACTGGCCCCGAATGTAAGGTAAAAGTAAACGTGTGCACTGTAAACTTGTTGTTTGAAGCCTCTTTATGTTGCGGTGTTAAAAGAATAGAAAAAAAAAAAATAAAATAAACAAAAAAAAGAAAAAAAAAAAAAGAGGATGCAGCGAGTTCTTACTGGAGCTTGAAATATCACCCTGTCTCCCATTTTCAAAAAAATAATGTTGCAACAGGTGTGTCTGGAGCTTGTTGTTCTACCCCGCGATGATGTAATATCCAGACACCTCGTCCTGCTTCAGGACTTGTCACCGTGTTATGACTATTCATCAAAACAGACCACTAATCATGCCTTTTTGTCGAACGACATTGAAAGATCTCATGATTTTAAAAGCGAGTAGTGGCAGGTTTTTTTTTTTTCCCCCCACACACCTGCTGTCCTCCAAATCTCTTCCTCAGAGCCTCAATCTGCTCAGACTCCAGCTTCTGGAACAACGGACTGACCTGGAGGGGGGGAAAAAGTGTGGGCTCATCACTGGCAAACTAGCTGTGAATTATAACACAGTAGTTACATGTTTATTACACGATCGTTACCGTGCCGATCTGGTGACCAGCCGAGAGGCTGCAGAAGAAGCCTCCGTCGGCATGAAGCATGGCGCTGGCGCAGTGAGCTGGAGCCTGCAGCTGGTCACGGATGGTCTGGCTGACCGTGGGCATGTACGGCTCCAGCATGGCCGAAAGGAGACATGCCACATTCACTGACACTCCAGTCACTGTGCCTGCTCGCCGTCTACACAACACACACACACACGTGGTTCAAACGTTCTGAACTGCTGGTCTGCTTCACTCTTAAAGACAAAGAAATAAACCATGAAAATACCATGAAATGTATTTATGGTCAGATTTCTTCATTTACTCTTCCATTTATTTAATTATTCATTATTATTTTAGAACAATCACACGTCCTCTGACGAGCACTGTGTTTTTCTATCATGTATTTCTTTTCCTGAAAAATATCAAGAGTCTCAGTGACCCGTTCCTCGAATAAAGTGACCCAGACCGCAGTCACACTAGCGGGTCCCACAAGACGGCGAATCACGTTCACTTGCCTGTCGTCGTCTCCTCCTTTGATCTTCTTCCAGGGTTCGTTAACCTGGATATACTGGTTGCCATGGCGAGAGATGTTGAGGATGCACTTTAGGGCATCACGGATCCTGGCAACAACCAATAAGAAAAGAGCAGACAGATATTTATGGTAAGCGATATGAAATATGCTTAAGCGAAATCTGTTTCAATATTCCTAAACTCACTTCTGGCCAGAAAAAAAAATCCTACATTTATTTTAATATTTGACCATTGACTTTTCAAGGGACAGGGTATTCGCAGAAAGTGTAGCAAAAGATTTACCAAAATTTTTCCTCTCTTATATTACCAAAAACATTTAGCATTATATTTTAGAATGGTATATTTCGAGGTCAAATATGGAAAATAGCTTCTTATAATAATCATAAATACTTTATTAACACTAAATGACCTAGACTGAACCTCAGCAACACCGGTAGATAAATGCCCCATCTGTGACACACACACACACACACACACACACACACACACACACACACACACACACACACACACACACACACACACAC
>JBBPCZ010000115.1:22065979-22079231 GCA_037974445.1 Brycinus macrolepidotus | reverse complement strand
CAAAATAACTAAACACACAGCCATTAATGTCTAAACCGCTGGCAACAAAAGTGAGTACACCCCTAAGTCCAAATTGTTCCCAAAGTGTCAATATTTTGTTTGGCCACCATTTTTTTCCAGCACTGCCTTAAGTTTCTTGGGCATGGAGTTCACTAGAGCTTCACAGGTTGCCACTGGAATCCTCTGATGCCCCACTGATGCTCAATAGGGTTTAGGTCTGTAGACATGCTTGGCCAGTCCAGCACCTTTACCCTCTGTTTCTTTAGCAAGGCAGTGGTCGTCTTGGAAGTGTGTTTGGGGTCGTTATCATGTTGAAATACTGCCCTGCGGCCCAGTTTCCGAAGGGAGGGGATCATGCTCTGCTTCAGTATGTCACAGTACATGTTACCATTCATGGTTCCCTCAATGAACTGTAGCTCCCCAGTGCTGGCAGCACTCATGCAGTCCCAAACCATGACACTCCCACCACCATGCTTGACTGTAGGCAAGACACACTTGTCTTTGCACTCCTCACCTGGTTGCCACCATACACGCTTGACACCATCTGAACCAAATAAGTTTATCTTGGTCTCTTCAGGCCACAGGATATGATTCCAGTAATCCATGTCCTTAGTCAGCTTGTCTTCAGCAAACTGCAGTCTTTCTTGTGCATCATCTTTAGAAGAGGCATCCTTCTGGGATGACAGCCATGCAGTGTGCGGCGTATGGTCTGAGCACTGAGAGGCTGACCCCCCCACCCCTTCAACCTCTGCAGCAATGCTGGCAGAACTCATACGTCTGTTTTCAAAAGACAACCTCTGGATATGACGCTGAGGACATGCACTCGACTTCTTTGGTCGACCATGGCGAGGCCTGTTAAACCGCTGTATGGTCTTGGCCACCGTACTGCAGCTCATTTTCAGGGTGTTTGCAATCTTCTTATAGCCTAGGCCATCTTTATGTAGAGCAACAAATCTTTTTTCAGATCCTCAGAGAGTTCTTCGCCATGAGGTGCCATGTTGAACTTCCAGTGACCAGTATGAGAGAGTGTGAGGGCGATAACACCAAGTTTAACATGCCTGCGCCCCATTCACACCTGAGACCATGTAACACTAACGAGTCACATGACATCGGGGAGCGAAAATGGCTAATTGGGGTGTACTCACTTTTGTTGCCAGCGGTTTAGACATTAATGGCTGTGTGTTTAGTTATTTTGAGGGGACAGCAAATTTACACTGTTATACAAGCTGTACACTGACTACTTTACATTGTATCAAAGTGTCATGTCTTCAGTGTTGTCCCATGAAAAGACATATTTTCATGGGATATTTACAAAAATGTGAGGGGTGTACTCATTTTGTGAGATACTGTATATATATATATTATTGTATGGACTGTGAAAGTGTCTGATTGAGTCCGTACACCCCTTGTTGATAAAATTGCGTTACTGCACACACACAGCTTTTGTAACCTCAATAGAAAGTACAGCCAATAGAGTGGGACACTCTGGAGCAGCACGCTTTGTTAAATCTGGTTCTTACCTTGTCAATGTGACAACAGTATTGAGAAATTCTGATATTAAATGTAAATGTAGAGTAGATGAAAAGAGAGAAATAAACTATTTGAGTTAGCAGATGTGGTTTAAAGGAATGGCTTACTGAAATAAAGTTAAGCTAACATGTTCACAGACATTATTAATGTTTATTAATGTATATTTGTATTCATTCAAATGTTTTCATTTTAATGTATTTCCAAAAAAAATTAAAAAAGAAGTGCAGATGTACAGATAAAAAGCTTTCATATAATTTTCTGAAGTCACCAGTACTTCACAAACACAAATGTCACACACACACACACACAAATGTCAGCAAAAATGATACATCACTGCCACAGAGCAACGATGAAAATCTTGGACCGACACTGACTCATTTCATTGAGCCATCTACACTCAATCCCTTTTACTCCGTCCGCCCTCTCTCTCTTTCTCCCTCTATCTCGTGCACTCATGTCTCTAAGCTGAGTAATCAGGGATTACAGCTACATTCAGGTCACAAGCTCCTCATTTCCCACCACACAGTTTACATAACACACACACACACACACACACACAAACACACAACCAACAACACAACAACACATCATACACACATTTAATAGCTCTCAATTTTCATCAAGGAATCTCCATAACATTCATTTCACAAGTAATAATAATAAATAAATAATAATAATTGCATTATTTATTTATTGCTGTTCTTCATTTATTCTGCAATTTTGTACACTTAATGACTCCGCTACTAGAAAACAGTACCAGTACATTATTCATTCAAACTAGTACTGCTGTCGACTGCACTAAATGTTGTCTTGTCCTGTTTTTTGTTGTTTTTGTCTTGCTCTCTCTTTCTATTTTGTCCTGTCTGCACTTATGTAGTCTTGTGTTGTTTCTGTTTTTGTTCTGGTGTTGCCCCATGGTCCTGGAGGAACATTGTTTGGTTTCACTGTGTACTGTGTATATGGCTGAAATGACAATAAATGTGCTTGACTTGACTTGACACAAACACATACACACACACGCACACATAGACTCACACATAAGATGTTAGGTCATACATATTTAATATCAGTTATTTTATGAAAGTTAATTTATGCTTCTGACTGAATTTAACAAGTCCATGCAGTGCCATGATAACTTCCATTACAGGGTAACTACATCTGTGTGTGTGTGTGTGTGTGTGTGTGTGTGTGTGTGTACCTGTACCTATCCCGTTGTCCTATATGTAATAATATTTCCTGTATGTATTAGGCTGTTTTCCTCCTTTATTATGCTCACTGAACGACACAGATGATCAGATGTAAACAGCACACTAAAATCACCACAGCTCTCAGAATCTCCTCCCTAATGCAAAATTTAAACAGATGTTGTCTGATGGGAAACAGATTATTGTTTATAAAGCTAAATGCTATTAGCAACCAGTTGTCCTCTCCACACTAATGAGCCTTTCAGGGACATATATGCCCAGTTTAACCCAAAAACGTTCATGCTATCCTGTTTTAAGAAGTTATTTCTTAATTTTGTTTGAAGCCGTAGTCATAGTTGGGTATTTACTGCGTGGTGCTTTACTTTTTCAAGTGTGAATGGCCATTTTGCAGAGACCTGGTCAGTAAACCATTCCTTTAATTCATGTCTTCTGACTCAAATAGGCTATTTCTGTCTTTTGGTTTATCTACTCTATTTTTAAATTTAATATCACGATTTCTCAGTTGACAAGGTAAGAACATGGTATAACAAAACTGTGAAATTTATTTTGTTTGTGTCCCAATTTTTATGTAGTAAAATCTGAGATGGCGGTCCAGAGACCTGGTCTGGCTTACGAAGCTGTAGGTTGGTGCAGTTGTGGCTTGCAGTGGAATTGGTTTAATCTGGTGTTGTTCTTCCACACAGATAAAGTACTTTGTGTTTAGCAGAAAAAGTGATCTAGATTTTGAATTTATATAAATAGCACCAATTCAGGAGCATGTTGTTGTTCCTGGTTGTGTAGGTTGGCCTGTTTTTCATGCTTTCTCACAGAGCTGTAACCTTTCTGTCCTAAAATGTTGTGTAGACAAACTTTAGTCACACCCTGAGAACTCTATATTTTTTCTTGACACTGACCCATAAATGCTCCTTACCGTGGTCTTGAAGCAGTTGGAGTCAGAAATAGCTCTGCGCTCCGAGCTGGCCTAGTACACAGCCTCAGACCACTCTGATGTGCCAGTCTGGACCAACCTCTGGGTGACCCTTTGGATAAATCAGCCGGATAATGTGGGCACTATTGGCCAGCATGCAACACACACACACACACACACACACACACACACACACAGATACACATGCACACTGACACACACACACACACATACACACACACACACTCACAAACATAGACATACAGACACAGATATGCACACACACACACGCACACAGATACACACGCACGCACACACACACACGTGCGCACACATACACACTCACACAAAATCACACATGCTCACACTCACACACATGCGCACACACACACACACACGCATAGACACACACACACAGATACACATGTATACATACACACACACACACACACACACATTTCTGTGTCTGTATAGTGGTCATTCTTATTCCACCCACTAGCTGTTCTTTTAAATGATGTTTGTGTTGAGGTCAAGGTGACATTTCTGTTCTTGTGTGTCTGTATATGTTTTGGAAAGTGCTGACAGTTAAGTTTAAGCTCTCGCTGACACACATTCACACATATATATGTATAAAGATCAAGATGGCAATAGTGGGAAAAAAACTTTATTAAAACCACAGTAGTTTCCCCTTGAGAGTCGAACCGGAAGTGACATGATGACTGACAGATCTCCAGACATGTGCACTGAAACTCACTTTAGAAGCATTTCAAACTGAAAAAGTGTTTTTTTTTACACAGCAGAAGTTCTCTGTTCTAGGACATGATTATACTAAGTGTAACACAACATATTCAATAAGTATACTACAGAAGGTGCAAAAAATTATAATATAGATTTCATGTAAAGAGGTAAAAGAGACAGCAGGCCTTATGTAATGTTCAGTTCATTGAAAGGAATATCTGAGTGTTTTTCCACATAAAAAAAAAACTGCTTAATTCAGTTATTGAGATGCAAATAAAGTGATTCAGAGTGGTTTCGTGTGAAATGATTCATAGTAGGAACTTCTAGACTCTGATTTCTTTACAAAGGTGGTAATAGGAACCAGAGGTCACAATGTCTACAACATAAAAATAGTCCTTTCATTTAGTAATCAAAACCATGTCTTCTCTGTATTCATATGTAAAGATGGTAATGGTAGATTAGTGTTAAAGCTGAGAAGGAACATTTTCTTTTGATACTATTTTGTCTTACAATACCCTACAGGTACCTCTCCACCATGATTAGATTTCAGAAATACATTTTAGGGCAAACTATCTCAAAACTGTCATAAAATAGTGTCTCAGGTATCAGGAAAAGTATTCACAGATTTTTTTGAGGAAACTTTTAGAGGTGTTCTGTCCTTCAGATGTCTGGTTCCTACCACCACCACTGTGAACAACTGAGACTTATTTGTTTGTTTGTTTAGAGCATTTTTAGTGAAGCATTTCACATCAAACTACTGGTTTAACATTTCGTTTTACAGAAATTTTGATATGTCAGTGGAATTCCCCTTTAAGTTTTCAAAAAGGGTTTCTTTTTAGCAGTATAAAAGGTGCCCAAAAATGTTATCTTTAAAGGTTGAAGTGCAATGTTTTTAATGGGTCAAAGGACAAGAAGACTTAATAAGGTTTTTCAAAAAATGTATTTTATAAATATGTAATCTCTTGAGCGAGACTCTTGATGCTGTATTCATCTGTAATATGATTAAACTGTAAGTCGCTCTGGATAAGAGCATCTGCCACAAATGTAAATGTAATGTAAATGTACATTGAGGATCTGAGGCAGCTGGTGGCCTAGTGGTTAGGGAGTTGCCCCTGCTATCAGAAGACCGTGGGTTTGAATTCCAGGACTGTTATTGGCACCACTGAGGTACACCTTGAGCAAGGTACCGTCGCCACACACTGCTCCCTGGGCGCTGTGTTCTGGCTGCCTGCTGCTTCACTTGGTGAATGGGTTAAATGCAGAGAAAGAATTTCCCTGTTCACACTGTGTACTGTGCTGTTGTGTGTTCATGCGTGACTATAAGGGGCCACTTTAAGGGCTGGAAACAATTTTAGGTAAAAGGGCTGTGCTGTTTCATATATTGATGTGCTATTTAGTAACTACTATATATTCTTTTGTAACTGCTATGAAATTTATATGTAAGTTCTGTAGGCGTGAGTGTGAGGAAGTGCTGACCCACATGTAACTCCTGTTGCTGCTGATGTCAGGGAGAAGGGCATCTGCTGGTGCTTTTTAGTACTGCACTTAATTCACACGTGGAGGGAGGCTGTGGGTCAGAACCAGAGTTATGTAATCTCATACCTGGCTCAATCCTTTTCCCATATGCACCCAATAGGGCGAGGGCTAAGGGTGCCTGAAGGAGTTTAAACTGAGTTCATTCCAGTCAATGCTTTTATCTCCAGTCTAACTTTAGTGCTTGAGGCGACACAAGCTTTTTTGTGAGTTTTTTTCCATCTAAGTTGCATTATTTGTGACTCAGATTTTTCCTCAAGTGTCTTTGAGGGGCTTTAATGGCTGTCACTTTCTCTCTCTTGGCCTGTCTCCTCCGCATTCAGCTCTCTCTGTGTTGCTGTTCTTTCTCTTTCTGTGCATTCGTGTCTTTAAAATTTAACTCATTTGCCGCCTGTGGCTTTGAGTTGCTTTTCTTCTTACTAGCCATTCAAAATCACTTTGATTCACACAGCCTTCAAAATACACGCATAAATATGCAAAAATGAATTTGGATAAATAGTTTGAGGGGATGTAGAGGTCAAACAGAATCTTTGAACAGCAAAATTGCCTCTGTAAAGAAGCAATGAAATAAGTTACAAAGTGTGTTAAAGTAATGTGTGCATCATTTCTGTTTTCTTGATTTTCTGCATTTGTTTCTCATAATATCATGACTGAGAAAATAAAAAAATATATATACTTAAAGTGCCCCTTGCAGCTTGGGGGCTCTAATACAGGAATACAGGATAGAAATACAGGAAGAAACAGCCTTGATGCTTGAGAGCCTAACAGAACTCTAAAAACCTAAAACTACCTCTACACATTAAACTGACCCCTCACCTAACCCTAACACTTAGTGTAACTAAAGCTGTAAGCATAAGCATAATGCTAAACACATCATAACCATATCCAATGCCACCAAAATTCATGATGTATACGTTTTACTTTCAAATATAAATATAAAATATAAAGCATATTTTCTTTTAAGACATATTTCTTAATGAAGACCAGCAAAATGCTCTGCCTTTTTAGAATTATTCACAAAAGTACACAGTCATACATTAAAAGCTGGGAATTTCTGGCAAATAATTAACACAGTAATTATTTTTAAATACAGTATTCTCAGTTAACATACTATATGACTCACAAATAAAATCATAATTTTTATAGACAAGCTTGTAATAGTTTTGCAAAGAACAGATTTTTCATTGACGGCATATGCAGTTGACCAGCCAATACATATTTTACATCTGAAGTTTGGTTCTTTAGTTTTATACTGGAGCTACAAGGACAATGTAGCTAACAATGGAAGCTTCTTAACTTTACACACAAAATGTCCATATCATCTGGGATTGTCTTACTAGCCAGACTTTGAGCTATATGGGGAGATGGAGTTTTTAAACCTGAGGGCACTTTGTGGAAAACTGTCATTTTGATTAGTCATTGTTCTTCTTTCTCCTTCCAGCTTTCCTCTCAGGTCTACAGCTCCCAAAATTCCTTGCCAGGACAGGGGCGGAGACAGTGGGCGGATCCTCCCACTCCACTCCCAGGTCAGAAGCCCTTACAGACGATGCACCTTTGGGAGCAGTACCGAGACCCCGCCTCCGGCCGCTGTTTCTACGTAAACACCGTTACCAAGGAGCGCTCGTGGAAGCCACCACGTCGAGCTCGCCATAGTGACCATGGCCAAAACACGGTAACCAGACAAAAGCTCAATTTTACACCAGAATTTTGTGGTTATTTCTACAAGCACATAAACATCACATCGCAACACATCAGGCATCTGCCCACAGTGATCTGATCTCACTGTGCATTTATTTAAACTTGATCACAAATGTTCTCTCACAATTGCTGTGTTCCAAAAGCTAGGCTGTGGTCCAAGATTCAAGATGTTTATTTGTCACATACACAGTTATACATGTACAACATGCAGTGAAATGTCACCCTGAATCGCTCTGAGACAGTACAATAAGTAGAATAAAGTGTAGAATAATGGAATAATTTGACAAATATACACAAATGTAAACATAAATATAGTATAAATATAACAGTATATACAAACGATGGCCTAAAAGCATCTGAATGTTTACAGTGGAGAATAAGATATGTGCAAATTGTCATTGTGCAAATGGTGAATGGTCAGTGGTTTATGTAAAAAAAAAAAAGGTGCTAGGCATTTTGATCAGTTTGACCTTTGATGGCCATTCCAGTCTGAAGAATCTTTTGAATGAATCTGAGAAATGCAGCCCACAAAGCTTTCAAAGCTACCTGTGTACATTTAACAGTCTTTTGTTGCCCATAATTCTTTCTGTTGCCCAAAAACATTCAGGACAAGTGCCATTAGATGAAACCCTGCCGGTATATGCAGTTTAAAAAGCCAGTAAAAAGTACAATAAAATAAACAGTACACTCTTAAGTGTGCACTACTGGGTGTGAAATGAACCTGCTTTCAGTAGACCAGTAGACTGTTCTGTTCTGAATCATGTAACACAAACAAGGATTCTTCATAGTACACCTTTCAGGGTTGCGGTTTATCTTTTGGAGCTCAGCTTATGACTACAAGCCCATTCTGAGGACTATTAGTCTCACGTGTCCCACTCTCACTCTCCCTCTTTTTCAGAGTGTTGCCGCACAGGTTGGGACTTTTCCACGGGACACCAGCCACCTGTCACTTCCCCTACACAACTCAGGAAGCAAATCATTCCATAGGGTAAAGCAACTGTGTGTGTGGGACTGTGTCTGTGTATCTATGTGTAGAAAATCTGCAAGACAAGCAATGGATGATTCTAACCTGCCAATCAGCGCTGAACAACACAGCCTGCTTAGATCATCATAAACTTTCCTTAAACCATGCTGATTATTAAGTAATAGACTTGTAACACACACAGACAAAATGGATGGATAGAATGACCCCATTTTCTGAACATGCAAATATCCAAACTCCTCTGAATGTGTTTAAGTAGGGTAATATTAAACTGAGGGAAACTGAGCTTTCACTATTGTTAACTTTGCGTTAATACCACACGGAAACTCTTAAATAGGCATTAATATAAAAACGAAACTAACAATACTGCAATTACCATATTTTTTGCTGTGGCAGTTTCTCACACGCTTTTCAATTTAGTCCTGTCCTGTTCCACCCATCAGCTAGAATTTCCCCAGTCACACAATACCACCAATGCTGGGAGAGTGAAGACTAGCATGTGCTTCCCCTGAGACGCATAAAGGCAACCAGCACATCTCTTCCAAAAGGCACTAACGCCACATAATTGGACATCTCCACACACTTGTTGGAGTAATTCTACCCTCGCTGGACTAATGCTTGCACCACTCAGGACAAGTGAGAACTTTGTTAACTTAAAACTGTTCTGTTGTCTACTTCTCACATTTCACACTTAGTTCAGTGCAACATGTGGTGGGAGCTGTGATCACGGCACGGTAGTACTGGTCGACTGATTTGCATGTTGTGACATGGCTCCTTACTCCAGTACTGATCTGCATCTTGTGTTCCTTCTGCAGAGTTTAGTGTAACTATTGCTTTAAAACCATCCTAGACTTACAAAGTTATTCCTAAATAAAAATGTGACCACACGCACCAGGTCATTGGACCATTTACTTTGCCACCATGTCTTACACCAGTGATGGGGTAGGAAGGAAAATGAAAGCTGTTCCAACACCATGTTGAGCCTATACTGAAATACTGCAAAACATAACCTGCATAAGTGTTGAGCCTGTGACAATGGTGTGAGATGGACCACACTGTCAGGATAAAAAAAACATTTACTGAAGAGCCACCTGTCTGTTGAGTAGGTGCACTTTTTACAGCATGGCAGCTGAAAAGTAAGCATCTGCGGAAAACTAAAAATGCAGTCAGAATCAGAATCGGAAAATGTATTGATCCTGGAGAAAATTGCTTATGCTAAGACTGCAAAGACACACAGAGACACAGAGACAAGAACAATGTAAAATATAATCGTAAAGTCAAAATAAAATTCTTCAGGAATATTCTGTACTATATGCACTAGGCTATACACAAAATGTTGTGGTCAGTAAGAGAGGTGGATATAGATAAATAAATAAAATTCCTGCTGAAGTAGTTTACTAATTAACCCATGTAGTGATTTGGAGTAGCACTCTATTCCGAGTCTGTTACTGCACATAATAGTGACCTGAAGAGTGATATTGTGTGGTGATGCTCCTAGGCCGGTCCAGATTATAATACATACCTAATACATAATAATTCATTCATTCATTCATTCATTCATTCATTCACTATCTGAGCTGCTTATCCTTAACCAGGGTCGTGGGTTTGGCGGAGCCTGTCCCAGCGTTCATAGGACAAAAGGTGGAGAAATCAAAATATGGATGGCGTCTGTATGACAAGAGGTTCAGACCTTAAAAGAAGAAAAAGAAAACGATTATATTTTACGATAATATTTTTATTTGCCGCTAATCGCAAAACTAGGTGCTAACATAACTGATTCATCTAAAAGGTTAATTATCAAACCGCTCATGAGCTCAACCCACAGACAAAAAAAGAAAAGAAAAAAAACAGAAAGGGGTCTCCAAGAATGGGTTTGGAAAACACTGACATATGTCTAATCTGTAATAGAACACGTGGTGTGGACATGGCAGTCTGCCTTCAGTGTTGTTTGTGCAGGTGCTTGCTGAATGGTGTATGGCTTTAGGCTCCCTTAAGCCCGGTAATGACATCCTAGAGATGAAGTGTAGGGTTGTCCCTGGCTGCTCTCTGACTGCTTCCCTTTGTGAGTGTGTGTGTGTGGGTGTGTGTGTGGGTGTGGACATGCATTTTTGAGTGAAATGCACTTTGTAAGAACTGAGCTGATTAACAGTAGATTAAGTCATATTAGAAACTGAGCCATTACACAGAAAAGGACATACAAGTGCAGGACTGTGCTGCGTTTTCTGGACATTATCTCTGGACAATCCCTTACTTTCTAGCCAGACTTCTTTCATTCACACACACACACACACACACACACGCACGCACGCACACATACACACAGAGTGGCAGATTGCCCAAGCATACAGAGGGGCTGCCTCATGGTGCAGATTAGAGCAGAAGGCAGAGCCAAATTAAAAAGGGGATTACGCCTTCCAGCTCCAGTTATTTATTTATTTTCCTCAAATGGCTTTTTTGTTTAGCTAATCCTGGTAGTGCTAAGAGGGTAATGCCTGTTGATCTAATGCTAGGGTCAGAGCAGGTTCATATATCTGTAACCGGATGTGTGCACCCTTTGGTACTAAACTGTAACAAATGCTGTGGATTTGTCTTAAGGCTATGTCTCGTTGTTAGGGAAGATAATTGTACCACATTTTTAAGCTAGACTGACTATGTCTTGACTCCAGGCTTTTAATTGTGTTTTCTATTTGAAAAAAAGTTATGACAATGCAAAAATATTCATGTTTCCTTTTGGAAAAGTGAATGTAGTGCACCTGTAACACTCATTTAAAGTACACTTTTAGACCTTAAGGGCCATGTTGTACCTCTGAGGATTCATTTAATTGTATTATGGTTGATAAACATGTACCTGTACAGAGCCTCCATGCAAGTATCAGTGTTTTCTTCAAAAGGCTCATTTAATGTCCTTGTGACAAAATTACCTAGGTTTAACCCCTTAAAGGGGAAGCCCACCATTTTTTCGTACATTTTTCATACATAATTAAATAATTAATATGTGAACTAAGTCAAAACAGTGTTACATTAAATAGTTATGTCTATGTTACCTGATACCTGAGACACTGATAGATTTGAAAAGGTTTTAAGATAGAATATATGTTTTTTATAATTATTCATATTGAAGAGGTACTTGTGGGGGGTTGTGAGGCAAAATAGTCCCCAAGGAAAATGTAATTGGTTCAGAATTACCACTATTTTACTATCATCAATATTACATGTAGGTGAATGTCATTCATTCTAAATGACTGTTTACATCTCCACCGGTGAATTATGCAGAATTTTGGGAAAAAGTTTCCCTTTAACAGAATTTCCTTTTAACATTCATAGGCATCCGCATTCTTGTGCTTACTATTCAGTAGCTACATAGAAAACAAAGCACAGTGACTGATTTGTTAAGTTTATTAAACATCTGGACCATGAATGTTAAGGGGTTAATGGACTTTAAAGGGTGATTATTAATGTCAGAAACACTCCAACAATTCAACACTTCCTTTTTCTGTTGAAATAAAGGAAGAAAGAGAGAGAGAGAGAGAGAGAGAGAGAGAGAGAGAGACAGAGAGAGAGACAGAGAGAGAGACAGAGGGAGAGAGACGTTACAAGTTTGTTTTGCCATCTTCTGCGAAAAAACAGGGAAGTTTGCTCTTCTGACACACAGCAGAGTGACTGAAGTGGGCTGAGGCTGTGGTTCAGCCTAGATGGTGTGTGAATGTGGGGTATATGTGTGTGGTAAAGAATATGAGAAAGAGAGTGTGAGTGTGATGAAGCTGCAGAAAGTATCAGACTCTCCCCTGGATTAAGCTGTTTGCTGGATTTAAGAGTTTGCTGGATTGTAATCTGCAGGCAGATTGAAGAGTTCTGCCGCTGTAAGTTGGGTGTGATGTTTTAACCAAAGAGGAAGAAGCTCGAGTCTAACTGTTATTTCAACTGACATGCAGGAACTAACACGTAGTTAGACAGTGCTGTGCCCAGCGAAGCGGAATACAGATACAGAACAGGATGATGCGACATTTAAAGATAACAGGCCTGCTGGAAACTAATGGAGAGATCGTGCTGGTTGGTGACTGCTTTCGGAATTTAGACTCAGGGAATTCTTGAAGTATTTCTTTCTGGGACTTATAGAACTCTACAGAATTCTGCCTCGCTACGTTTTCTCTCCGGCTGCTATTAAACGGTTGGTTTCAGTTTGGCTGTTCTGTGTTGAGATTGTCCACCTCAGCATCCTGTCACTGCCTGAAAGTGAGTGTGTGAGTGTGTGTGTGTGCATGCGTGTACGTGAGTCATCGTGCCCTGAAAATTTTCATACTCAAAACTCTCTCTCTCTCTCTCTTTCTCTCTCTCTCTCTTTCTCTCTTACGCTTTCTCTCTCTCTCTTTCTCTCTCTCTCTCTCTCTCTCTCTCTCTCTCTCAGCTCTCTCCTGACTTCACCTACAGCAGCACCCAGAATGCAAATGCTTGGCAACTGAGTCAGGTGAGGCAAATCAACTTCGGCACTGTTTGTACATTGTATTGTGGCTATTCTCAATTACTCTTACTCAGAAAAGTAGGAAACAACTTCATTACTAACCCAGCAGTAGTAGATCAGTCGATCAGCATCAGTTATGAAGGGACTAACGAGGGAGTAATTATGAAAGTCAGATCTTTTGACATTCTCTTCGATGCTGG
>JBBPCZ010000115.1:22053479-22060979 GCA_037974445.1 Brycinus macrolepidotus | reverse complement strand
CCCATAAACTGATTCAGGAGCGTTAAAGTCACCATGCCCAGTGTGAACCTTCACAGCTTTGGGCTGTGGAGCAGTGGATCTGCATCTTTCAATACTTTTGGGATGAGATGGACTGGCATCAGTGTCTGACCTCACCAATGCTCTCGCGGAACAACAATGTTCCAGCATCTAGTGTAAAGCTGAGACAAAAGGAGAGCAAATGTCTGCTATTAATATTCCTGATTTCCAAAGAAATAGATGAGCAAGTCTTTGAACATTTAGAAACGCCTTTGTAATTTTGATGATTTCTATCTGAGATAGATAGATAGATAGATAGATAGATAGATAGATAGATAGATAGAAAGATAGATAGATAGATAGATAGATAGAAACTTTATTTATCCTCAAAGGGAAATTCATGTTTGTGTGTGTGTTTGTATGTGTGTTTGTGTGTGTGTGTTTGTGTGTGTGTGTGTGTGTGTGTGTGTGTAGAAGCCAGGTAACAGCTGCCCAGAGAGCAGTGTGGATCTAAGAGGAGCTCAGCTACAGTGGGCTAACGACCTCTCCAGCAGAAAAAATGTCTTTAAGGTGAGAGTGAGAGAGAGAGAAAGAGAAACAGAGAGAGGCAGAAAAAGAAGGAGAAAGAGCTGCAGAGAGACAGAAAAATGCAAAAAGAAAAAAGTAGAGAGAGAGCAAGAAAGATAGTGGAGAGAAAGGAGATAGAGAGTGGATATAATAAGAGACAGATGGAGACTAAAAGGAAGAGAAACAGAAAGAGAGAGAGAGAGAGAGTTTCACACAAAAATTTATATTCAAACAGAAAGCTGAACTGATTAGAAATTAGATGCAAATATATTTCTGAACAGCAGTTAAGATTTCTATAATTATCTGTAAAGCTCTATGATTTACTATACTTTGTAAGGTTTCTAAAAGTAAAAAGTCAGAACTGCTTGAATATAAATGAGCATAATTTTGCTGCAGTATTGAAACTACTTATGACTTTAACCACTAGTTCCTGTCCTACTTCCTCCAGGAAGGTCAGTGAAAGCTATAAACAGAATAACACATGTGGGTTGTATATGTGTGTGTGTGTGTGTGTGTGTGTGTGTAGCTGCGGACTGTTACAGGCAATGAATTTTTGCTGCAGTCAGAGACGGACTCTTTGATCAGAGAGTGGTACAGCACCATTCAGAAAGTGATTGACAGATTGGTGAGTCCTTCTTGATTTAATTTAATATGGTAATATGTTTAATATCTGTATTATTATTGTATGCTTGATTGTTATATATATGTGTGTCTGTGTGTGTGTGTGTGTGTGTGTGTGTGTGTTGTAGGATAAAGAGAATCCTCTGGATAATGTGTTGCTGTATTCTCTGAGGAAAGCAGGCTCTATGGAGATGCTGGACCAGAGTGGAGATGAGGATGACAGTCGTGCTGGATACAAAGCCTCGCGTTAGTCACACACACACACACACACACACACACACACACACACACACACACACACACACACACACACACACACACACACACTTAAGATCTAGAGCTAGGACTGTCATGATTAAAGTTGATTTGCTTAATGAATCATAGAGCATATTCTGAATTCTCCACTTGCCCTCTGTTATAGTATAAAACAGAAGACTGCTTCATATGCCTATTTATTTGGAATTGTTGCTGCATATTATTTGTATCAATTCCAAATTAAAACCTTGTATCTCCAAAATGGTAAGTTTACAAGAGAAGGAAAACATTTAACTGAATGAAATAATATATTTTAATTAATACTAGTTATGAAAGTACCATTCAACCATCTCTGCAACATTACTTGTATTTGTTCCTCACTCAGCACTCATCACCTCTCATCTTGCTTCTTCTGGTCTTTCTGCAAATCCATTAACTGCAATGCATCTGTAAAATACTTGTTTGCAAATGCGTCCAACTACAGACCTCCCTTAACACCTAATGTGTTAACGGAGGACTGTAGGTGGATGCACGTGCAAACAAGTATTTTATTCTAAGGCTAAACAAAACAAGAAATCACAAAACACTGGGAATACAAGTAATAAACATTAATGACAGAACCAAGACGCCAGAGTAAGGGTTACTGTTAGGTTTGACGAACAGAGAACGTATACACAATCAGGGGTATATACACACAGAAGTAAACATGACAGCTGAAACAAGGTGGGTTACAAATAAACAGGTATGGACACTCAACAGGAGGGCAGGATAGGGGCGGAGCCAGGGATGATAAACACAGAAAGCATGTGGAACAGAACGGGACGAGACAGTTACAGCATCCTAAATTCAGTTGCCTAATACAAATACACATACTCACAAAGAAATCTGTGCATATTACACCTCTTCTCTATCAATTATACTGGCATCTTATAACTGCCTATACCCCTAAACTAAGCTACATCATCTTATTGCTAAATATTGCTATCTTAACACGAACACTAATTAAATATTAAAATTAAGAACAATCATGATCACCAAATGTTTATCACACTTTACAGTAGATCAAAATAGAAACCCTGCATGTTTTCAAAAAACAAAAATGTTGCAACGTGAAATCATTCACAGACACAGCATGACACATGCGAAGCTTACGAATCTCCCGTTTTCTCTCTTTCTCTCTCTCTCTCTCTCTTTCTCTCTCTCTGTCTCTCTGTCTCAGTCCCTCGCTCCAGCTCTAATTTGGAGAATTCGGAGCGAAAACGAGTGAAGAGTCGTCTGAAAAAGCTCATTTTGAGGAGACCTCCACTTCAGGCACTACAGGAGAAAGGCCTTATCAAAGGTGAGCTAGCCTTGTCTGCAGGCACGCCAGCCGCATCAAGCCCAGACTAACACGAACAGGCTGTAGTTTTTATGCCTTTTGACAAGTGATTCATTTGCAGAAGAAGCTGAGGTGTAATTAGACGCAATAGTGGGCAATAGTGGGTAGCAGTATTCTCTGAAATGGCACAGACCTTTGCATATTATTTTTTTTTCTTTTGACTGTGGTCCTCGATGCACATGCAGTAGTTGCCAGAGCAGTCTTGACTGGTATACTTTGCATGTCCACTAGGATATGCTAATGAGGTGTCTTTCATATGGTATAGACTCATATAAGAGTCTATACCATATGAAACACCATATACCATATGAAACACCACACCATATAAGATCATTTTTTCATTGGATTGGATTGGATTACAGAAAAGCATTTTGTAAATCATTTTTTTAGTGTTTAAAAGAACGTCCTCATAATGTGAAAGTTCTTCTCATTTAAAATAATAATCCCTCTTTTACTGAACTATATTATAGTTCTATGCTGAACTTATACTCATGCACAGCCACTTCATTCAACAGACAAAGACTGAAAAGAATGCATACTTCAGCTGATATTTATGCTTGTTTTTACTGTTATACTGTTTATACAGGTTATACTGACTATATTGTTTATACTGTTTGCACAGTTCTCTACTACACTGCAAATTTTTTTCAATCGCTGCACATTTTACTCATATTTATATATATTGTACTGAGCTGTCCACACACTTGGGACAGGTTTGGTCAAACTTCACTCTTATTTATACTTCTTCATTTGCACTGTTCTCTATGTTTTATGTCTATTGCATGTGTACACTGTGGAACTTGAGCTTTGCCATTTCGTCTGTCTGTATATGGTTGAGATGACAGTAAAGTTCACTTTGACTTTGACTTTGTCTTTACGCCCTGTCTCAAAGACACCACTTTGTGGCACGTTTATTTTTAAAGGTGTACACAGTCGTAAGCAATGCATAATTGCTGTTTATTTGCAGAATTTAACATATTGGAAGAAAAATAAACATATTTCATAGGAGAGCTTCAGTCTTAGTGTCACGTTTACTGACTGACAAACACAAGAACGATTTTTTGGGGGTAAAAGCTCTTTGAGCTACTTCTCGCCGTACACAGTATGAGTGATAGATTAGAAACTAACTTTTAAGTGTTGCAAGTCTTGCATATGACTGTATACAAGCCTGACATTCTTTTTAGTGCAAAAAATGTGGGGCACAGTAGATGACGCTGTGTGTCTGTGGTTGATACTTTTAGACCAGGTGTTTGGCTGCAGTTTGGAGCTGCTGTGCGAGAGAGAGAGGAGCACAGTCCCACGATTTGTTAGAAACTGCACGGAAACGGTGGAGAAAAAAGGTGTGTAAACGCACAGCATTATATCCATTACACTAACATCGGCCTGATACCACCACTTAAAGGCAAACCCACACACACTCTGGTCATTCGATAATTGGTTTGTGGGTGTGCTTTCAGGTTTAGAGACAGATGGCATCTACAGAGTCAGCGGGAACCTGGCAGTGATCCAGAAACTTCGCTTCGCTGTTAATCACGGTGAGACAGAAACAGAGAAAGAGAGAGAATTACACAGAAAGTCAATGTTATGCATTTGTTTGAACTAATCTACATTTCTGCTCTGTTGAATTGTGAGGTTAGATCCTATGTGATACTGCTGTAATGGGGAGAGGGTCTGTGTGGTTGTTGGTGGGTGGGCCGTAACTCCTGTCCATTTTTCCAGAACGAGCGGTGTCTACAGATGGACGATATCTATTTCCGGAGGATTTAGTACAAGGTAGCCCACCCAATCAGCCGGAGCGATGCTCCTTACTCTCTTTCACCCCGAAGCTGCCTTGCTATCAGCCTGCAGGCCAGGAAGATGCTGCCCTTTTACACTGATCTGCAACCAGCTGCTCATGCAAGACAAAAGTTAACCCTTAGAGATTGCAGCCATTGCCAGCAAAAACAAAAACAAAGCATAAATTTATATAAATTACTTCTCACTTGTGGTCTAATAAAACAAGTAGATGGATTCTAAACTTTCAGCTAAAACATGACATTTGTGTTCGTAATACATTAGGAGATTTTTTATTGCAAGTTGAGTCTGATGAATGTTAGAGTTCATACAGTCTTGGTTTTGTCGAAATACCAGCCCATTTTCATTTTATTTCTTTATTCTTTTACCACTTTTTTTGTACAATGAAAGCAAAAGTTTAAAAGTTTGGAATCAATTTTTTCAGTAATATAAACCAACAATATAAACCCATTTACTCTAATATTCTCTTGTACTCTAATAGTAACGGCTTCAGATCTTTCAAAGGAAATTGTAAATAAAAATAAAGAAATGTGTCCAGAATGATGAAGAGAGCTGTAGAAGATTCTAAAATGACTGAGAAAGTCACCAATAATGTAGCTATATTAAAATTAACATACAGAATTCATCATATTTTAAAAGTTAAAATCAAACATCAAAGCAGAAAACTTGTTAATGTCAATAGGTTATTCATTTCTTATTTTTGGATGTCTTTAAATATTAAATAAAACATCTAAAAACATCTTTTGCAAATTAATAGTTTTTAATATTTAAAACCACATTTAAACAACTTAATAACTAATATAACAACTGATTCCAAACCTTTGAATAGATGTATATATGGTTAATAATGTAATTATTTCATTAGATTTAAAAATCCAGTGGAGTACAAATGTCTGAAGCTACTTTGAGTTCATGCCAGCTTAAGATTCTACTTTTCTTTCAGATTGTTTTAATTATAATAGAATTTGTAAGAAAAATGTTTGTATGACATCACAAAAGAAGGCAAAATAGAAAGATTTTAACTAGTGATCTCAGACTTTTGGACCGCACTGTGTGTAATATGAACTGAAGTAATATCAAATTGACAATAAATCTAGACTTTCAGGGCTTAAATGAGGAGTTCCCCCTAAAAATGTTAACGTGTTATACTGTATAACGGATAAAAGCCAGGGACCAGTTTGCACTGAGAGTACTTATCGTTTGCCACATGTAGCATAAACTATCCTGATCTCAGATATGTGCCCATGGGTATTGCATAAGCTGTTCCTAAAGCACGGGGGCTTCTTTGTGTTTTCATGGGCTCTGTGACTGCTGATGCCACTTGCGGGCGGCTGGCGGAGAGACGCATGCTGCTGTGCTGCTCTGTCTTGCTTGTTTGACAAGTTTTTGTGTTTCTTTTCTTGCTTGCACTTCACAGTAAAACAGATCGAGAGGAATACCGCATGAGATCCACGACAGCCTCTGAAAATAAAGAGTTATTAGTTTTGTTAGTGGGAGGCAGAGAACCAGTTCTCTTCCTAGAATCTGTTTGTGTGTGCTTTGTGTGAACAGCAAGAAGTTTCCTGAAGAAATGCTCAAGGCTGGCGTTTCCACAGTTTGTCCTCAGTTTTGCTCTGCAGTAGTTTCCTCTGTCTCTCTCTCTGTTCTTCACTTCTGCACTCAGTGTTCCTCTTCTGCAGCCTCTTGCCAAGCGACTCACCACCGTGATGAATGCATGTGTGTGTTTTCACGCTGCTTTGTGTTTGCCTTTGAGAAAATATGGCACTCATAATATGCTTTTCTTTCTGTTTCCTCACAACTCCCCTAAACCAACCTCCTTTTTTTTCACCCTTCCCTTTCTTTTATCCATTGCTCCCAATCTCCTCTGTTTTCCCCTCCGCGTGGGTGTGGCTCAGTGGAGCGAGTGGACCTGGAGGACCCACAGTGGGAGGACATTCATGTGATAACAGGTGCCCTGAAACTTTTCTTCAGAGAGCTGCCTGAGCCGCTGGTTCCTTACGGATTCTTCCACGACATTGTGGAAACTGTCAGTAAGTGAGAGGAACAGAGAGAGTGAGAGTGTGGATGAGGACATACATACATATGCACACACACACACACACACACACACACACACACACACACACACACACATTTATAAAATAAATTTACCTTGTAACTTACTCAAGTGTTAAGTGAATACTTATACCTTTACTCAGTAACATTTCCGTATAAAATACTTTTCACTTCTTGCATTTTTATTTAGACCCACGCACTCTTACCACTAAAAAGAAAAAATAAAGGTGCCAAAAAGGATTTTTTTTTTGTGCCATGCCACAGAAAAAAACTGTTTTGGTTCCCCAAAAATCCTTTTGGTGGAGGATTCTTTAAAGAGCTAGAAGTCCTGGGGTTCAGACCTACGACCTTCTGATCACAGGGACAACTCCCTAACCACTAGGCCACCAGCCTGTAAAGACTCTAAGAAGAATCCTTAAATATTCTATATACAGAGCTTTTTACCTTATGTGGAGGTTCTTTAAACATATTAAAAGTTTCTTCATACTCACAAATCCCAAAAATGGTTCTTTATAGAACAGAATGTCTTCTATGGCATTGCACAAACAACTCTCTATGACACCCTGGGTTTTTAAGACTAAACTCAAACTTTGAGAGTCAAATGTCAAAGGCCGCAGAATGTCTCGCACTTTATTTATCTCTTGGCAATTGAGTTCCTGTGTTTCCATGTGTCATTCGAGTATTGCATTCGAGTGTGATCACCATATATATACATATATGTGTGTGTGTGTGTGTTTATATACATACTTATATATTTATATTAGGGCTGTCAGTAGATTAAAATATTTAATCGCGATTAATCGCATGTTTGCCATAGTTAACTCGCGATTAAT
>JBBPCZ010000115.1:22031988-22047893 GCA_037974445.1 Brycinus macrolepidotus | reverse complement strand
TTGTTTATTTATTTTGCCTTAATCTTCATTAAAAACTTGCTCTTCAATGCATGTCAGCTTCCAAAGTTCACCCTAAAGAGCTGGCTTCACCACTGACACATCACTTATGTACTCTGAGTAAACTTTAAAGAAAGAAAGTTAGTTTAGATGAAAACCACTGAAGCTGATGTGTTGGAAACATATATAAAAAAAAATGGGCAAAGTACAAATCTTCCAAAATAATGCTTCCAAAATAATTACTGTAATAAAGCACAATCAATTAGCAATTTACCACCCTAACTCTATTAGTGTTACAAAATGAAAAAAAAAATAAAATAAAATAAATTGTGCACATTTATTTGTAAGCCAGTTGGGAGTCAGCTCTTAACACTGAACCCTAAAAGAGTTGACTTATTCACAAATAACACATGCATACTTACAGCTGTCTCACAACACCTGAATTCTGTATTATTATGGCCTTGTAATAACACCCTCACCCGGAGTGTTACACTACTTTACTGCTTTTGCCAATGTGTCAGTTTCTGTTTGTTAATCATTTGCTGAGAGGATTTTAGAATTGGCATGATTAGTTAGTGCCACACAAGCATTTATGCAGAAAGAATGAGTGATTTTGCTCATATTTTCAACATTAAAATTAAAATGTAAGCTTTAATTGACTCACTACACATGGTTTCATGATCAGAATCAGAAAACTTTATTGAACCCGTAGGAAATTTCATGTGACTGTATATATTTATGTGTGTGTGCATAGAACTATGTAGCCAATTCACACTCAAGAAAAAATCTAATCTTTGTTTGATTCTGTGTAAAATATAGATATTTGTGGGATTGTTTACATGCAGAAAGTAAGTAAGTAAGTAAAGTGGCCATTTGTCATATGTGAACACACCACAGCACACAGCGTGAACTTCTTTCTCTGTATTTAACCCATTCACCAAGTGAAGCAGCGGTCAGCCAGGAACACAGCGTGTGGTGAGGGTACCTTGCTCAAGGGTACCTCAGAGGTGCCACTAGCAGTCCTGGGATTCAAACCCACGACCTTCTGATTGCAGGGGTAACTCCCTAACCACTAGGCCACCATCTGCCCCAACACATAACATCATGTCAGGTCAGTGCTGGGAAATACTGTTGATCATGAGCTAAGCAAACTGGCAAGAAAGTATCGTTTAGACGCTTTGGGCTTCAGCTTCAACTAAGAGCAGCAGTATGGAATACAAAATGAACATAAATGCAAAAGCATGTATGTATTTATATCGATAAACATTATCAAACAGTAAAACTGAAAAAAGCCAAAGAATAATTGGCGAGACCAAAAAAAGAGTACCAAAAAATGTATTTAATTAATTTAACTTGACATTTAAATGAAAAATATGCTTTTTTTCTCTTGTGTAATTGAGAAAGAATGCAAGTTTACAGTTTTAGGACAAATCTTCAAAAATAGTACTTTAGTATAATAAGAAAGCACAATCAAAAAATGATTGTCTACCCCTGACTCTATTAGAGTCATAAAATAAGCTTACTAAAGAAATAAATAAACCAAAAAAAAACTAAATACATTGTTTGTAATTATTTGTAAGACACTTACTTTAACACAGTTGGCTGATGCTCTTATCTAGAATGACTCATAGGTGATAATGAAATTATAGGTGTTACAGATGTAGGTGAATGTAGGGTTGAGAATCTGGGCTGAGAACTCTAAATGGTACAGCATGGTGTTCTTGCTGATGACAGGAATCAAACCCCAGTCTGCTGCTTGGAAGGAAGCGGTATTTCACACTACACTACACCATCTGCCTAATGACAATTAATTGTTAGCAAAAGTTTCTTGATCATTAGTTTTGTAGTTTGCAAACAAGCTGAGTTGGTGGTTTAGGAACATGTTTTGTTTGTTAGTAGAGATGGCACAATGTCACTTTTTCTTTTCTGAAATTTAAACCTTCAGTCCTGTTTTGATATAAAGTTTTACAATTTAAGATATTTTTAACTGAAGCGCTTCACTTGAGATCCAACAAATGTAGGCATTTATGCTCAAACTACTCACTCTACTACACCACAGGGGGAAATACACAGCTAACAACATCCCATCACATGACAGGGCTGTGTTCAATTACAGGCTGGATTTATTTATGGTACTGGATGGGATATCAGCCTGAAACCAGTCCCTAGTATCCAGCTGGTGTCATCTCTACTTATCAGTGAACTAAATACAGAATGTGATCACTGCTAAATTTTGATGTGTGTGTGTGTGTGTGTGTGTGTGATGTCTGCTCCCTCTTAGCTGTTCAATATTTTGCCAGTGAGTCAGAAAATGTACCAAAAGCCTTGATATAATGAGATATAATGAGATAACCAAAAAACAGTAACCAAAATGTTTGCCTCCAAAAATTGTCCTCCAGTGTGACTCACCAGCATGCTAAATTGCAAAGTGTATCTTTGGCAAGTGAAAGGGATTTTCTCAACATTTACCTTAATGTCCAATCAGAGTTTTTACATCCACTGAGTGGAGTTTAAATGACATCTTACTAGAAAAGTAAAAAGGGGTAAAAAGCAATAAGTGAAGCTTATCTCAATAACTGAATGAATGAATGAATGAATGAATAAGAAAGGAAAATACTTTATGCTGGAATACATGAAACTTAAAGGTGTCTTCAATTTCACATTCAGGAAATTGAAGAGGCCTAAAAGTAAAAAGGGTTAAGAAGCAATAAGTGAAGCTAATCTTAAAAAACTGAAAGACTGAATGAATAAATTAATAAATACATAAGAAGGGAAAATACTTTGTGCTGGAATATGTGAAACTTAAGCGAGTCTTCAATTTCACAATCATGAAAATTTAGCAGACTTTCAGTTTCTGTGCAAATAATTGCAATTACACCACTTTTTCTATTTGGTTCATTGTGTGCAGCTGTTAAAGAATGAACCAAAAGTGACCAGATTGGCTGAATTGCTGTCTTTCTTCCTAGCTGTTGGTATTTATTAGCTTACATCTGACGACAGACACTGCTCAAGTTCAAATAAACAAACTTTACTCACTGTTGTCATCTAAAGAAAGTCAGAAGTCTACACTTTTATCATTTTCATAAGACTCATGACATGTTTCAGTAAGTGGATTTCCTGCATTTTTGGTTTACATGGCTTTGCCTCAACCCAATGGATCAAAATACACCCAATTCACATTGGATTTATTGCAATGGAAACATATATCTGGGAAAACTAAAAACTTTGCAAAATAATAGCAACCAGCTCGATTAATTGCCATCAAGTGATTTTCGAAAGGGCTACTATTCAGTTACTTTTCTTTTTTTATTCTGTCAATTAGGTAAATTATTACATTTAGAAGTGGTACTAAGAGCATTAAATACATTTCAGTCTTTAGTTGAGCAGGTTATACACCCTTCTTGTAGTGAAATGGCTCCCTTTTCTCATAGGCAAGTCTATCTCTTCTCTCTGTGACATATTTGAAAGTTTGCCTACTAACATGGACATGTTTTCCCTTTACACTCATAAAGAGACAGCAGTTGATAGCTCATGGCTGCAGTTGCAGCTTGTTAGTGTGCAGGAAGCTAATTAGCATGCTGTCAGTGATAAGTTAGTATAACTTGTCTTAATTTTATTCATATACAAATACTTAAGTCAAAGAGTTAAACTAATTTTTAATTTATCTAACATAAAATCACAGTACTGGCTGAAGATGAGCAGGGTCTTTTTGCTTTCAATGTTATAATTTTAGAAAGATTATTTTCTCTTTCTTTCTTTGTAGGAGCAAGATGATTCCTTCTACTAAGACTTGTCAGTCAAATAATACACTCAAGGGCTTAGCCTAAACACATCGCATTCCGAATGTTTTCATAATGTTAGTGAGATCTGTTTACTGGTGACACATTGCCATCTTCTCACGCAATTAGATGTGTCAACAAATATATTCAGCTGAGTAAGACTCAGATCTGTTAAATAGAAACGTCTTGACATTTGGTGGTTTGGTTTGGTATATAAATAACCTTTGAGATTGGGCAGGAGGTGTGTTTTACCCAAGGAAACTGTAACTTGTACTTTGCACACAGATTTACAATATTTTCTGCTTTCTAATTCCTTTATTATATTTTTTATAGAATAAACTACCTCATATAATTATCTTTTTTTAAATAGGTTTACTATTTGACTTTTTACATTGTTTTATATGTTTGTATTTCTACTGTTTGTAACTTATTGATTTTTTAATGTACTATTTCTTACCAATTTGCTTATCACATGGCACCCCTCTTCCTCCACATATTAAAATAACATTGTGAGGTTGGGTTTTGAAGCCAGGACGGACACAGTTGTGGGACAGTGCAAAATCAACTTCCCTTTTGCTATTAATTTGTGTAGTGTAGGCAGTTTCGGGACGGCCTGAAGTCCATATTTGACTCAGAATGCTGAGGGGGACCTCCGTATGCATCGGGGAAGTAGATGACACACACTCTTCTGCTGTTTTTGTAGATTATAGTTAGGTTATGTCAGTCCGAAAACTCAAAAAACAGGTCCCATGGTGAATTTGTGAGCGTTCATAGAAGAGACTCTCGTTTGAGGAAGGAAAAAATTGCATGTTCTAAGAAAGGTATGTCGCCAGGGACAATTTTTCTCATTAGTCTTTGAGTAACAACACAAGGCTTGATATGTACAACTTTATTAGACTACAAACTAAGTGTATGCACAAACAAACAGGCCTGTAAAACGGTACAAAAAGTTTAAATGGTTCTGTATAAAAGTAACACTGATGCAAATTAGACACAATATTCAAATAGCTTAAAGGGGTATACGTTTAGTAACATTTCCAAGTTAACAGATAAAGACTGAGTTTAGATTAACATGTACAAAAGATTATGAAACTGAAGCCGAACCTGAATAAAAGCACCATTTCCCATTTGAATGCTACAGATGCAGTGCTGGTAGCTGAACTGTTGCATGGTTAAGCACCATACCTCAGTAATGTAGGCTAATCTGTCTCAGAGTGTGTCTGCGGTCTTGCTCAGTGCAGTATGTAACATTGTGCATCACCCTCCTGCAGGTTTTAAAACACAAAGCTAGTAGCTTTTTTCTTTTCTTTTCCTTTCTTTCTTCAATCTTCCCTTTTTGATTGTCCTGCTTATTTGTCTCCATACTTACAAACTTACTACATTAATACTGCCATTTGGTTTGAGAATCAAAGGTATTAATACTGCATTCACTGATGTTAATGTGCGAATTCCTGTGTTTTAAATGCATGAACCTCATGAATTGATGGACAGGCTACTGTTCCTTCATGTCTAATAATGTGTTTTCATATTAAGCTGGCAGTGCAGACAGACATCTCTTCATGTTTATGTTAAGCTGAGTTCTATGTTAGATCATTTCAGGAGTGAAAACCGTAGAGACTCTGGTCTCTAATGGGCTCACTCCTCGAAAGTGAATGACTTTCAGGGAAAAAAAAGGGAAAGAAAAGAAAATGAAACAGTTTTCATTTTGGTAGACTATCATCGACTACTTTAGAGTTGTTTGCTTGGGTTAACCCATACATCTTGTCTGTACCTGCGATTGGGTGGTGGAACTTGTATATGTTTTAGGGCTGCAACAGATATTTGATCATATTTTATATATTTGAACATTTGAAATATTCAAAAAAACAGAAATCTTTTAGCAGCAAACAGCTGCCACCTCTGCGCACCAGACACCAGACTGCGCACGGACTATAAGACCCCCATCCTAACCGTCTTTGCGGTTTTAATTACAGATGAAAGATGAAAACAATTTCCTACTCCACTAGACTGTTAGCTAGTGTGTTCACTATTGGGTTCGTTTCTGAGGAAGATTGAAAGAGCACTGGCTAGCTGCTGTCCAGATTAACATTTTCCAATGGTGCCTTGATTTTACTTGAGCCGCCTAAAGAAACACTTTCAGTGTTTTAAAACCTTGATCACTTCCTCGTTTACTGATAAGTTAACCAAGAAATTACAAAAGATGATAAAAGATACTTTTTTCTTTGCTTCCCTTCACAGCTCATCACCCACACGCTCAAACAGCACAGCAGTATGAGTAGGGTTGCCAGGTTGGGCAGCATCTTCCATTTTGATGCAACTTATGAAAATAATCATCTATCATTGATGTTTTACTTGGTAGTACTTCAATGAAATGAATTCCATTAAAACATAAATAAAAGCAGATCATTTCTGCAAAAAAAACAAAAAAGTAAGTTAACTAAAATAATTAGTCATAACCATAATAACAACAACAATTATGATGATTATTATGATGATGATTATTATTATTGTAATAATAAGACTTACAAAAACAGTACTTTTTCTATTTAGGTATTAAATCCCAATGTGTTCTTAAATAACATACAAATATTTATACAATATTTAGATAATTAGTTGCAGCCCTATTGTGTTTGAACTGTTAGTTTACCTGTTACTAATGCAATCAGAAACTGACTGGTTCACAGTGTGCGTAACCTGTATGCCTTACTGAGTGATCTGAGGGGTCAACAGTGCTTTGTGGATGCAGAATTTAGTGATCAGCAAGTGTACACTGCTGCTTTGGTCCTATAGCCCTTGTGTGTGTGTGACTGAATTGATTGTATTGGCATGAATGGTTTGCATTATTTTCACAAATGTTTTGGATTGGCGTACATCTAAAGGCACTTGCTTGTTCACAGCGTCTTCACTGTGTCCTCGGCCGTGCAGCAGGTGGGCCTCTAAGCACTTATGACAGAAGGCATTAAGTTCTTCCGTTCACTGTACAGTACAATCCACATGTGTACGTTCACATCTTTGGTAAGTCAACTCAGAGCTGAAATGTTCTTTTCTCCGTCCAGCGGTCTCATACTGTTGCTAGATTCATCTCCATTCTGCTCTACTTTAATTTTATTGCTGTCATTGATACTTATTGTATCCTGTCCTTCAGTCCCTGAAATGTCTGCATTCTTCTTCTCCTCACTTTCTTCACTAGTCTGTTCCAGGCCTCCACTCTTGTCTTCTGTCCCTGTTCTCCTCTCCACCCTTCTCTCATGGGCATGGTTACTGAGAGAGCTCTCCTCCTCTTCCTCATCTTCCTCTCTTAGGCCCAGTGGAGCTCCGTCCAGACTGGAATCGCTGAGGAACGTGACCGTGTCGTCCAGGCCGAGAGGAGTTCCCTCTGCTTCATTATTAAGCTCCCTGCGTGGGCTCAGGTAGAGGGCCGAGTCCCCCACCACAAGCTCCTCTCCAGGGCCGTCTGGGTCATGGTCTCGACTGCAGAAAGCGTAGCGGTGGTTCATGTGCTGTGAGTAGGAGCCTGAGTGAGAGAAACGCTTGCCACATTTATCACATTGGTAGGGCTTTTCTCCAGAGTGTAGCCGGCTGTGCTCAATCAGGTGGTGCTTGTGTTTGAATGCCTTTTTACAGATCTGGCACTCATGGGGCCGCTTCCCTGAAAAAGAATAGCAAGATGAGTCAGGTGTCTATCTTGTTTATTTTTCCATGGAATTGGCTAGTGCTGTTATTGGTATAGTAATACACACATCTTCACATAGTGATGTAATTATTTATGTATATGTATTGTATGTTAATATATATATATATATATATATATATATATATATTTGTATAATATCAATGTCTTATGATAACACTGAAGATAATAATGCCATTATTTTGGGCACATTTCACTACATGTTGCACTTGTGTAACTGTGTATGTGACAAATAAAGTGTTGAATCTTGAATTTTTAGTGTTAACATGGAAGACACTGTTAGGGTTTCTGTACCTGTATGTTCATATTTGTGGCGCAGCAGAGAGCTGCTCTTCTGAAAGCTTTTGTCACATATGTCGCATGCGTATAGTCCTTCCTCCGTCTTCCTCAGCCTCTTCCTCCCTGGTCCGTTATCTCCGTCTAGCCCCTCCTCTATCAGAGAGAAGTATTCTAGACATCCACGATTTATTTGCTCACCCTAAGGGAGAGAGGTTAGTCCTATTAACTGAGACCCAAATTTGGAGTTTGACACATACATTTGAGAATGTGAGTAATATCTGATATATAAGTTGTACAGTGTTTACAATATATCTTCCATTTTATTGCTGAAGTCAGGATATGACTGTGAGCTTTTAGAATTCGAAACAGAACATCACAGTGTGTGAACAGGCTTGCATTCTCTCTGCCCTTTATGTATGCAGAGGGAGGAATTCCCCTCTGAGTAATGTGCTTGTTTACAGCACCAACAGGGGAAATAAATGCATCAAAAGACTCCTACAGAGGTCTAAAGATAATGACCGAGGGTCTGCTATGATTTGTTAGGTAGCACTTTGCAATATGATGCAGTCTAGAACTGAGAGTGAGTAAAAGTGTTTGTTTTGTTAAACACATTAACACTTAAGCCAGTTGGCCATTTAGAACACCACCTGCATTATACTGATGTCTTGGGAGTCGATTAAGATTAAAAAATTAGGCCAAATGGTGCATGAGAGGAAAGGGAGGGATCAAACTTTTATCATGCATCACTGATAACATTTGTCTGCACTAATGTATATTTTGTATGTATCTTTTTATCTGTGTCCTCACCATAATATTTCTCTCCTGATGTTTTCTTTTCCTCATTGCCTCTGACTCCATCTCCAGCATATATGTCATTGGTGAGAGGAATCCAGGGCTGGGGGTTGGAGGAGTGAGAGGAAGCGATGTGAGACTGTTATGCCCCATTCCTGGAAGGCCACTTGGGATGACAGGATTGAAAAGGGGAAAGCTGCTAAAAACTGCACTACCAAATATTGGTGTATAGGCCCCGCCCACTGGGTGCTGAGAAGGTGGAGTCAACCTTCTAAACATGCTCTCGACGTCCCTCCGATCCATCTGCGGTGAACTGCCATTGCAGACCCGATCTCTGGCCTCCCGAGAGCGGCTTTTGGGAATGGAGAGGTCTAGGGGCTCTTTCTGGGAACCATCTGATCTGGGTGATGGCCTGTTTTGGGAGGGTCGGCATGGTGAAGTGGTGATTGATAGGTCGAGGCAGGGTGGGGAGCTGAACCCTGAGGAGAGTGGGTGTCGGCGTTCTTGTAGTGAAGGTGAGGTGGGACTCATAAGGGTAGAGTTTCGAGGGCTGCCAGGTTCTTTTCTTGGCCAGTAGGGGTGTCCAGGGTCCGGGTGGAGGTGCACAGGTGACTGTAGTGGCACCAGGAGCTGCTGTGGGACGGAGTGCCAAGATGCCCTGTGTGGGGAAGAGAGATCTCTAGGCAGTCCGTTAGGGGTGGTGGGAGTTTTCTGGGTGTCATGAGGGACCTGTGATGAACGAGAGAAGTTGAGTGGCGATCCTTCTCTGTGGCAATGTGACTGTTCTGCATTCTGACCGTCTTTGTTCCTGCATAGATATTTTTCGTGCTGCTTCAGAACGACCTCATTTGGAAAAATCTGAAAGCACCACTGGCATGATGCGGTGCAGGCAGGCATCTCACTTCTCCCCTCTCTTTCTTCCACCTCCTCCTCTTCTTCCTTCACTTGCTGCTCGTCCCTCCCCACCTCTTTTCGCAGCATTTCCTGCAGGAGGTGTTCGAACTTGCCGCCAGAGTGCAGCAAGGGTAGGAGGGTGGTCCCTTTAAACACCCCTGCCCACCCCTGTGGAGCTCGCAGTATAGATTCCTGTCCCTGAGTGGGCAGCTGCTCAGAGAAGCACTGACTCAGTGGGCCGTATGGAGAGCTCTTCCCTCTGTTTACGTTCCTACTTCCAACTACAGGGGGCGATGTAGGGGAGGGGAACAAGTAGACCGGATGGGAGTGACCGTTAAAATGCGCTCCATTCCCTGTCCCGGCCCCACTGAGACACTTCTTGCTGCTAAGGTGTGAGCTGTAGGAGCCTGAGTGACTGAAACGCTTCTTGCAGTTGGAGCATTCGTAGGGCTTCTCACCTGGAGAGGCAAAAGCAGCATGATTTAATGCAGGTTGTTGACTAAAATTATTGAGGATTAAAATGATCATGGATGTAAATCTCTAACCTCAGACTAATAGGTAATGATAATTTCATTGCATCATAAAAGCTCAAATTTGACCATTATTGCATTTGATATTTTCAAATTCAGTATTCAAAGTTATTTTTAAAATGCACAAGAGGCAAAAATGTTACTGCACAGCAGTGGAATATAAATAGTAAAGACAAAATATCAAGGATTTTATTTGGATTTTTATGCTTGAAGATGGGACAGTTTTAATTTGGAAAAAACTAAATTAATAATCAGTTCTAACTTTACCAGATCTGTCAGTTGAATTGCCACATTTAGCATGCAAAATATTACCATGAATTTGAAATGGTATAGAATGGGATAAAGCTTCTCAACCCATCTTCTCATTATCAGGCCTTTCCTGAGTTAAACAGGTTCTATTAGGATAGAGAAGATACTAAGCTATGCAAGGCCGAACTTCGACTGAGAACAACTGTAATTATACACAGCATCATGGAAGGAACCATCAAAATTATGTTAAGATGAACCAGCCTACTTCAGGTTTTCAAGTTTTTTATTTTATTTTCACCTGAGCTCATGAAATGGAGATAGAAAAAGACAGTGTTGCTTACCGCTATGAATGCGTAGGTGCTCTTTGAGATGGTGTTTGTATTTAAAGGCTTTCCCACACTGTGTACATTTAAATTTCCTGTTTTCCATGGTGGGGTCAGTCCCTGAATTCTGGAACATACAGAAACATGTCAAGGAGTGGAATAATCAAATCAAGTGATGCCAAAGTGAACTGGCATATATTATTTTCTAGAAAGACTTTGGAGGATTTGGATATGGATTTTCTTTGGATATGAACAAACTGGCTACACCAATGAGTTTAGAGTAGGCCTTCATCAAGAAGATACATTGGTTTGTGTGTTGGGGTCTAATGATTTTGAGTGGTTCTATAATAAGGTTAATAATTTTGATGTTTTATACACTTAAGAATATGTATGGTAGCCCCTACCTTATCCTGAGCCTGGGTGTGCAGTGCCAGGTGCCGCTCCATCTGTGCCCTGTATGGAGTTCTGTACCCACAGAGTGGACACACGCTGTGTCCTGCCTCTCTCTCCTGGCACGACTTCATGTGTTCTCTGAGAGAGGTCTCGCACCGAAACGACCGCTGGCAGAATGGACACACCTGCGCTGCCATCCGCATGGGGTTCGGGCTCATGGGGTCCGCATCTGAGGCGAGAATTGGTCACTGATGGTCGTTTTTTTACATCATTTGTTCATTACTGAGAGATTTTACAGATGATACTGTAATACAGTTTCAGGAACCACATAAGCAAGTTTCTGAAACTGCTTGACATGGTCTGAGGCATGTGTGAAGATTTAAGCATGCAGTTTGCACAATGCTAATTGGTGGTTACAAGCTTCTATTTCTTTTAGCTCCATTAGCACTGTAGATCTAGTGCAAAGCTAAATAAGGAAACTAAAGACATGAAATATGTCTTGGCTGACTTATTTGGGCTAAGTGGAAAATTGTGTCACTCTGATATTTTTCAACAGACTAGTCCTGTAACATTACAATCAGTACAAGGCCTCGACTGTGAGTGTTAGAATGATACCTCTTCCTTCTGATGATTCACGAATGCCTGGCGAAAGGGTGGATGGTTGGTCATCCTGCATAGCATCTGTGTGGTAGGAGGTGATGGAGCCGTTGAGCTCCTGGCTGTGTCGTGAGTGGGGATGGTGGGATGCCTTTCTCAGCCGCATGAGAAAGTCATAACGAGCCCAGTCCTCCAGAACATGGACATCCTTCTGCGCTGAGGGAGCAGAGGCAGGATGTGGTGGTGTTAGTTCATCTGTTTTGCTGTCCGACATACTTGCTCCAAGAATATGTTGCCAAATATGCTGATCCAAGACCAGAGAGCAGCTTCAGCTCACCATATAACATTTAGAACAATAATGCATATGTGTGTGTGTATGTGTGTGTAGGGGGTGGGGGTAGAGGTGTTGTACTTTCCTATATGCCTTTGTCTTTATTCTGGCCCTGTGCTGGAATGTTGTACATCACACCTAATTGTGGTGTGATAGTAGCTGGTGAGGTAAATCTGGTTCAGCCAACAAACCAGTTTCTTAAGTATTAGGCTTAGATTGATAACTGCAGAAAAGAAACTAAGAATTATGTGTGCAATCCTTATTAAAGAAAAAAAAAACTCTACAGGGAAATTTAAAAGCTCTATAATGGGAATGATGAGAGCTGAAAGAAGAAAATGTTTCTGAGGTTCTCTCATGAGACCAATAACAGCCAGAGAGCAAAAAAATAGAGAGAAAAACATCAGATAATAATACAGAAAGAAAGAGAGGACAGATGCCAGCGCAACGCTGTGACTTTGAGGAGGATTTTTCAAATGTTTGCAGATGTTGGCATCATATTTCCAGCTTTCTCTAATGTGGCCAGAGAAGAGCCAGAGTGCTTCACTGCAGTAAAAACTCAGTTTCTTCTTCATCAGAGAGAGAGAGTGTGTGTGTGTTTGTGTGTGTGTGGGTGTGTGTGTGTGTGTGTGTGCGTGTGTGTGTGTGTGTGTGTGTGTGTGTATAGTGAATGTTTCTAGACCCACCACGCAAGGCTTTGATGTCCATAAATATAAAAGGAAAGCTTCATATGCTCACTTTTGATTTCAGAATGGGAATGTCACCTCGTTTGATTTGACAGGCCTTTGTCATGCTTGATGAGGCAAGTTTTGAAAAGAACCCTTCATACTGCAGTGACTTCAGCGTTATCTGGATGCTAGCAAGAGGTTTCAATTTCCGTCCATGGTTTGGCTATTATCATTTCTAATATCTCAGAGGCATTGGAAATTGCTGAACTCTCAGAACTGGTACAGAGTCACCAGTACTGCAATGATTATAATCATGCTTAATTCATCATAACTAAACATAGGGGGTGATGTATATGCGCATAACGAAAGCTGATTGCCCCATATAGTCCTGATGGGTTTAGAATATGGCATAAATTCAGTTTTATGGTCAGGCAGGAGCTGTCATGGAACATAACGGGTGATGCTGAGCTTCAAAATTCCTGAATCTGAAGTTTTCATTTGCTTTTTTCGTAATATTTACGTCTATTCTAGACCAAAGCCAGCATGGCCTCTTTATCCAATAAGCTGAAAGGGCCACACTATTAGTTCTAGTCAATGTAGTTTTTTGAACAGTTTTAGTACAAAAAAACAAAAAAAAAAAAAATATATATATATACACACACACACACACATATATATATATATATATACACATATGTATAACTATAATAATAAGTAACTGACAACTATAATAAAATCTAGGTATTAAGTCTATAGTGTTGGTGGATAAAATGCCCCTGAAATAATTGTAGATTCCCCTATAATCAGGGTTATTTGAAGCTTCTTATGGGCTCAAAGTTTAAATTACTCATAAAAGTACATGAATTGCATATAAGGTGCATAGCAGTTTTTAAATTACCTATAGAGGTTACAGAATAATAATTAGCATTTAACAATAAGCAGTTTAATACACAAGCAAGTATGGTGAGGCCTTTTTTTAATCTCTTTGACTTAATTTCATTTATTAATCTATTAATTTGGTTAAATCTCACAGGCACTGTGACATAAACACATCTCGTCAACATGATCATGGCTACTTACTGTACATGCTGTGTGCGGTGTTGTCTGTCTCCCCGGGTGTGGTTGGGAGGGCAGTGGCTTCTGTCTCGTCCCAGCGCTCGTCAGTGGGGCTCAGGCTGTGGGCCCGGACAAGGCGAGCAGGGCTGTTGGGCTCTGTGCCCTCACTGGCCGTCACACTCATCTTATCCAGCCCGTTTCTTTCATCCTGCACGTCCACCCCCCATGCACACCCCTCATCCTCTCCCTCAGAGTCCAGAGACCGCTCTGTATCAACTAGAGAGAGAGGGAGAGAGAGAGAGAGAGAGAGACAGACAGAAAAATGAGAGATTACCAAAATATGATGTGTTAGTGTTGAGGGGGGGTATTTGTGCTGTATAATGGAAAACACACACCACAAAAAAACCTACAATTACAACTAGTGCGGCCTGATAGACATTTAGAATTTTTTTTAAGTTTTGAAAGTTACTTCACGGTACATATAAATGCTACAGATGCATTTATTATGCAAAAACAAATTAGTTCTATTTCGTTTATTTTTTTAGAGCTAGCTTTAATATCTTTCCTTTTATTAACATGGAACAGACACTTTAACAATATGAAAATCAATATGGCACCAATAGGTTGCATCTAAGCCATAGTTTAATCGCTTAATTGTAGTTTAATTGGGGGATAATATTAACACGTTTGATGGAAAAAAAGGAATTGGCCGCACAAATATAAAAAAACTCAAAAGAAGAGAATGAAAAATAGAACTTATTCCATAGTTATGATTTTGCAATTAGTAAAATTGTACTGCCTTCTCCCCTTGTTGCAAAAATATAATGAGTTGTTTGGTTTTATGTGCTCTGGCCCTGCAGGCTTACATTTTTTTTATCCTGCTTATTGAGTTTTTATTACTCACATTTTGTAAAAAGTCAGAAATGAGCAAGAGGAACTTGATTAAAAGGAGCATATGATTCATGTCAGATGGCTATAATACATTTATGTGTACACTTGAATGGACTGGCACCCACAGACTTGCTTCATTATAATTTTTCCAAGTGATGTGGAGTATTTTTGGGCTAAAGAACAAATGAAAAATGAAGAACTGAAAGAGATTAAAACCGCCAGCATGTTGAGGAGCGTCTTGTTTTACCGAGCATGACAAAATTCAAAAATGCTGTGTGAAATAAAAGTGAAAGTTCGGTTGGAAAAGGACCAGACTTTTTAAGTTCTACACCACTATTCCATCATTGTGGTCCTTCCTGCACAGCTTTACAGCAGAAACTAAAAACAGCTAAAAGTTACCAACTTGCATTAAGGGTAACTCGTATCAGAAAGTACTTGTGGGTGAAATGTAATATTGTGTCAGCTGACACATTGTCTTTCTCTCGAAAATGAGATTGATGATTCAATATGTTCTGAAAAAGCGGCACATCTTTTATCTCTCTGTTCTATGAAATTACTTTTGCCTCGACATTTACTGTAACAATTAAACCACAGAGATTGAATGCCTTCAGAATGGTAAGCAAATGTAACCCCGGCTCCAGAATCCGAATTCAATTATTAAGATTTGTTTTTTATCAAATTCAAGGAAAATCATAAGCATATTTTCTTTCATGTTTTTCTTGTTCTGAAACTATATTTACTGCTCATACACAATGGAATTACACACACACACACACACACACACACACACACACACACACACACGTGTGTGTGTATATACATCGAAATACATTTGATGAAGTATAGATTTCATTTTGCACTAAATTTTTGTTTTTACTTACTTTATATTTCCAGTTTATTTCAGCTGTCAGTCTGCATGGATTTAGTCATTTAGTCATTTAGTCTATTTAATGAACTTTTAAGAGATATTAAAATAAAATAAAAAATTATCTGTAACCCAGAGGGGTCTGTACTGTAAGTGTGTACGTTTGGGTTCACTACCTTCACTCTAATCAGTTCACAGTTGAAGTGTGAACATGTTGGCATTGCATGGCAGGAAGCTGTAGTTTCAGTTCGACTGTGATGGAAAAAATAACAATGCAGCACTGACAGTACGTGCATGTTTATGTGTGTGTGTGTGTGTGTGTGTGTGTGTGTGTGTGTGTGTGTGTGTGTGTATGTGTGTGTGTGTGTGTGTGTGTGTGTGTGTGTGTGTGTGTGTGTGTCTGTGTGTTTGTGCGTGTGTGTGTGTGTGTGTGTGTGTGTGTGTGTGTGTGTGTGTGTGTGTGTTAAGTCCCACTGTTGCTCACCCATGAGTAATACACCTTTGCAATAGTGTACAGGCCAAACTAAAAAACTGGGGGTGCTTTTCCCACCAGTTGGGTTACACACACACACA
>JBBPCZ010000115.1:22018254-22029192 GCA_037974445.1 Brycinus macrolepidotus | reverse complement strand
GTTTGTCTCCAGAGTGACTTAATTTTATATTTAGTTTTCTTTGTCATTATACTGTGGGTTGAATTTCTTTTCTCACAATTTTTAAGTCACTTTGGATAAAAGCATCTGCTTAATGAATAAATGAAGTAAAGGAGATATTTAACATTTCAAATGATATGTTTAATTTTATATTTAGTAAAAGATTAATTTAACCAAATTTCTGCAGCAAAAACACAGATGTAGATCTGTGCTGATTGAGCCAGTGAGCTGGAAAAGGAAAATCAGAAAAGCAACACATTCATCTGATGCAATAATTTTATTTTTAGAAAGACGCAGAATCACTGAGACACAGTGATGTTACAGAACAGGAGATAACTTTGGTCCAGTTTTATAGTAGATCAACGACAGAAATATGTGTATTTAAAAATCCTAGAAATTAGGAAGTGGGTCTTCTAAATGTTCCTTTACATTTAATACTGAGTTACTTTATCATATTATATATCACAGTTGTTGCTGTGCACATGTACAGTGAAACTGCACTGCAGCAGAATTATAAACAGAATGATCTATAGTTTTATACTCTGTCAGCAGTTCTGTGATCTGTTGTTTAATAAAAGTTCTAATTCTAAACCTTGTGAGGTAACACTCATGGTTTAACCAGATAAACCCACTCTTTTTCATTTTAAAGGTTAATATGTATGACAGCTTTAGCGCTGGGGTAAATAATAGATGTTTTGGTGCTATATGGTATGTAGGTGTTTCTCAACTTTCATTTTTGCACACAAGGCTATACTTATGCAGTTCAAAATCGACTTCACTCTTGTTTTAAAAACTGTAGCACAAACAGTATACAAATCAAAATCAGCACTATACTGATCCATGTGTGTGTGAACATATGGAAACTTACAGTTTGAAAAAGTTATCAGTTACAGTAGAAGCCACATGACAACATGAAGGAGCGTATCAGCTCAGGGCATTTTAAGATTAAGATGATTCTCTATCTCACTGTACACTTAAACACTACATTTTTCATGATAAAACTTCAGAATAAATATATATATCAGAATAAATATTCAGGGTTTTTTTTACAGAAAAGGTCAAGTGCTCTAGGCAGAAACCAGCAGGAGATGAAAATGCTTTGTTTTTACCTTCTGTAGTTGAGGCGAGGAGTGCTCACGTCTGAATCCACTGCAGTTAAGGGTTTATTACAGGCTTTTTTTAGCTAAACAGGGGACGATTTCACCTCTACCGTCCTTAAAACGTAAAACATTAAAACATTTGCTGAATTATCCGACGCCGCTATTTTCACACTCTAACAATGAGTCACACACACACCACATCACAGCTACAACACCTCCTACAGCACTCTATGGTATCTCTCAGACGCACACACACACACACACACACACACATACGCACATACACACACACACATACACACACACACACATGCACACACAGAGTCACAGACACACAGAAACTCGTATAAAGACACTCAAACATCGGCCATGCGAGATGAAAAGAGCACACTGAAAAACAGCACAAGAGCAGATGACGAAGAACACACAATGTACGATCAACTGTTAACGGCGCTGTCACGGTGTTTGTCATTTTCTTGTTTTTAATACCTGTCTCAGAGGACAGTCATGTCTGGCAGTGATAACCAGAGCAAAACATGCTTCTTCAGCTGAATACAGATGCCACACTGACTACAAGATCACTTTCAAAGTGTGTCATTCTGTGTGTGTGTGTGTGTGTGTGTGTTGGGGAGGGGTGATTGATAGTGCACGTTTGATGCTCTGCAAGGGCCTGAGAGGGTAGGTGATTTGAGTGAGTGTTATCGCCTAAAAGTACAAGCCACTGTTGCTTCCACAGTATGAGATTCGAGCAGTGCTGAACGATCGTTTTTTCACACTAAACAGATGTAACAACGATCCTCTGAGGCCACTCACACGCACACACTTACAGTGTTGTATCTGTAGTTGTAGTTAAAGGCTTTTTAAGTGGTTTTCTTTGTTCTTGTAGTTGATTACAGAGGCCCTTTGCCTGCTTTGCCTTTATTACTGCCACACTAGAAAGGATTCAAGTAGATTTAGAGTAATAAAGTTGGGCTATGGTGTTTATATACAGAGCCAAATTTGTGTTTATAAACCTTTGGATGAGTGTGTGTGCGTATGTGTGTGCGGTTGTGAGCATACACATTGGGGTTTAAAGATGTGCCTGTTTGCGTTGGGTGAGGGGAAACACTATTTAAACATGAAATAATTCCAGTGTTTTGAATTGAAGCCCCCAGAGTCTCCCAGACCCACATTAAGCCTAAGCCTAGACTAAAAAGACTATTTCTCCATTGAGACTGAAGCTCTGGGCTTATCAGTTATTCAGTTATCAGTAGCAGTCACTAATAAACTTTATTGTTGTGACAACTAACTACTATGAATTTCTAATGTAATGGTGAGAAATGGGCATCTGTATGTGCTGAGTTTAAAGGGTTAAAAGGATCCTAAGTGATCCTAAATGGTCACGTTTGTCTTTCATCTGCATGCAAACATGATTGCTCATTTCACGTTTCCTTTAATAATTCCCGTAATTGCTTTGATATGCATGGGCACCCGTGCCCACCACAGCAGAACCTATGAAGGGTTTTGGTTTTTGTTTTTTTTTTGTTTTGTTTTCTTGATATGTGTTGTTGAGAGTGGGCTTTTCACATTCGAGAACAATCAATGCTACATTATGATTAATACCACTTTTATTAGAGAAGTACAAATGTGTTTTGCATTATTAGCCAGCTGTTATGCTTTTCAAAAACTTGTAAAATCTATCATTTTTAGAAATGGACATTCAGCGTTTTGGAATGACATCATTTTCATGTGGTGGTTAAAGAACTTCATGAAGTCCATCAATCCAGGCCAGGTGACCTATCCATGCTCTGCCCACCAAAGTCTCCTTTTGAACCTACTCTTGCAACATTGAACAGGTTTTAAAGAAAGCTAGCAAATTCACATTCAACCTATTAAGAAACTGTATTGTACCATTGTAGTGTTACATAATCAACTGGTACAAAAGCTTCACTACTGCAGTGTCATGTGTTATTGTAGCTAATCAAAACATTAGCTAAATTATATGGCAAAAAAGCTACATTTGATACATCCTGACACTTTTAACTTTTACATAAAAAACAAATATATATCATTTGAAATGATTAAATGTAGGTATTTTGACCAAAAAGTGACATTCACATAGTTTGTGAGTACAGCGTGGATCAATGCCCAGTTTAATTAAAGGCCCAAACTTATGAATGTAGCCCTCTTCTGCCCTTCACAGCAGGGTAAAACGATTAACCCAGTGTGGCGACAGAGCTCCGGGTAACGGCACAGCATTGACGCATAACAGCTTCAACTCAACTCCTGCTTCACAGGGCTCGTCCCTCTGGGGGTGTCACTCAGTTGAGGAGAGACAGGAAAGAGGGAAGACTTCTGAGAAAGACTAAAGGGGAAAAGAGAGCTCAAACTAAGTGAAAGTAATGTGCAATTTTGTGTGCATGTTTATGTGTATGTGTGTTTGTGCATGAGACCCTTGACTCAGATCGTTCTAGAGCAGATATTCGAGCAGCCGAGGACAGAGGTGCACGGGGAAATTCCCCACGACCTGACTCCAATGGCATGATGACAAAGCTTTTTACACGGCTACACCCACACCACCCAGCACCAGAGCACAAGAATATAACTACACTCATTAGAGAACACCTGATGCAGCCTGAAGACTTTATCGTGTGTTTCTAGACAGAGATAGAGAGAGAGACAGAGAGAGAGAGAGAGTGTCTTAGCATGTGTGAGGCCAGTGGAAAACATTAGCATCTGATACTATCCCTCATCAGTTGATCAGAGAAAGATAAGACTCGAGCACGCAAATAGCTCCTTGTACCCTGTACTTCTGAGGTGTGTGTGCACATGTGTGTGTGTTTGCTCTCTAGAGAAAACCTCTCCTATTTTCACATCTCCTTGTGTGTGTGTGTGTGTGCATACGTGGGTGTGTATGCGCCTGCGTGCGTGTGTGTGCATCTATGTGTGTGTGTGTGTGTGTGTGTGTGCGTGCGCCTGTTTGCCGGTTCCTTCACAGCATCAAGTGACTGCTGTGTCAGGAACCACAAAACACACTATATCCTGTTTGACTCAGGTAAGTCTCTCTTCAAAGCTAGGTGTGACTGCAGACCCCTCTGATGTGCTAGTCTAGTATGTGTTTGTGTGTGTGTGTGGCGAGGGAAGATGAGCATATAAACCTTCACTTTTCCTGCTTCACTCTTCTCTATGAAGCTCAACAGACTTGACTGAGTGTCAAAGCCGGGCATGCAGTTTTGCACAGTCATGAACTTTGTTTAAATCCGTTCATCCTGGCAGAAGGGCGTTTCTAAATGTAAAAACACTATATACCAGGCTACCAAGCTGCACAGCCATCTGAGCGTCAGCCCTGTCAGTGACTTTGGCCCCCGTGATGCCACAGCCATCCACGGCAGGTTGCAGAATTGGCCTCGCTCTGTTTGAATAGGTAGAATGGCCCTCACTTTCTCCCCAACACAGTTCTAGCCAGCGTGGTTGTCTGTTAGCTGATAAATGACAGTTAGCGCTCTCCTCTAAGCTGTACAATACATCCAATTGTAAATGTTTTTTTCCAGTTACTAACAAGATTCTGAAAAGGTTATTCACACTTTTATCACATCCTGGCTAGACTACTGCAACTCCATGTACACTAGAGTTAGCCAGTCTCTTTTATCCCATCTACAGCTTGTCCAAAATGTAGCTGCAAGGCTATTAACCAGATCCTGGGGACCACATTACACCAGTACTGACTGCCTGTCAGTTTAAGAGTAAATTTTCTAATTATACTAATGGTTTACAAGTCTTAAATGGACTAGCACCTGGCTACCTTACTAATCTACTTACAGTGATGGTTATCTTTTTAGGTGGCACCTTTGTTCATGCTTTATTAATTACTATAATAGAGTTGGCTTTGTATTGTATTTTTATTTTTATTTTATTTCATTTACTTATTTTATTCTATTTATGTATTTCAAATTTATGTTTGCTTTTAATATTAAACTGTGAAATGCATGCATCCACAGTACTTTGGTATACACTTTGGGGTTTTGATTTGGCTTCACTTGACTATTGACCGATGGCCCAAGACTTTTGCACAGTACTGTATGTGGATTGTTAAACAGTGATGGAAAACAAGTAATCAGAAAACCTTTTTTGTTATTTAATATACTTCCAGTGCATATATTTACTTGTATGTATGTCTTTTTGCTGTTGCTGTTATCATGATGTACAATAATATCTGTACTCATAAGAATAAACAAAATGTGTTTAAAAAAAAACTGATAAGGTAAAAGGTATTCAGACACCACAAATGAATAACATTAGTACGTTTTTGCAAAGCCATCCCTGGCAGTTACAGCGCAGAGAAATTGACGATGAGAAATAATTAGCTTTTTGTAGCATAATGTTTCAATTTGAGACCAGCAAGTGCTGCTAAGAAAGACCTTTTTATTCCAAGTTTCATACAGTTTACAGATGACAGTTGTTTGCACTAGTTCCTCTATTCACATGCTGCTTTCATGTCCATCCATATATCTGACTTGACACCCACCCGCACATTGTTTTGTCTAGTTGTCCTGTCTAGTTCATGTCATGTGTATTTATTGCTCTGGGTATTTATTATTTGGGGTATTTTCTGTATGTTGTATATTCTGCACTCGTTTCACACTGCAGTGTATCTGCACATTATGTGGTCCTATTTAAAGTGCCATGGGCCGAAGAATGATACTTTGTTACAATTTATACAAGTTCTATTGAGGAATAATAGCGAAGAACACTTGACTTGATTTTAAACTGTTCTCAGTTCCCCAAGTTTGCATGGGTCCCTCTGATGGACTTGTAGTTTCAAAATCCTCCATAAATCTTCAGTGAGGTTCAAGACAGGAGGTTGGCTAGGCCATGCCACGACCTTCACTTTTTATAGGAACATTCTTGAGTGATTTTTGTTGTGTTTATCGTTGTGGAAACAGTCATCTTCTCCTTGATCAATGGGATTAAATTCTCTCCTGGTACATCACTCATGCTTCCTTCAATGATGTGTGATACCCCAGTAGTATTTGCAAAGATGCAGCCCCATATTATGATCACTGTTCGCTAAAACTCTAGAAAGCTCCTTCACCTTCACCATGAGCGCTACTTGTTGCACAAGAAATGTTTTTTATAATGACATAATGTGCAATTTTCACAGGAACATTTCTGTTTTTGCAGCATCAAAATGCAGACCTTTTTTTTTTTTACCTTTACATATATACAGATTTTAGTATGGTGTCAATACTTTAATCTTTATTTATGCTTAAGAATGCAAACTTTATATTTAAATTTAAGTACAAAAGTATAAGTCTAAAGAAGTAAATTTGATAGTGATGTGCACCGGAAATATATTAAATAACAAAAAACAATTATGTCTGAATACTTGTTTCCTCTCACTGTAACTGTTTCAGAGGGTGGTAAGTATAGTAACATTGATGTTGATGTGCTTGCCTTCTTTCTAGAGTGTGTGTGTGTGTTTATGTGTGTATATCTGGTTTGTGGGACAGTGCTGGAATGCCAAAGGGAGTGTATGATCCCACGTATGCGCTTTGAATCAAATCCTCTTCATTACTCTTCTGTCACACATTCTCCCTCTCTCTCCCTCTCTTTCTCTCTCTCTCACTCTCTCCCTTTCTCTCTCTCTTTCCTCCCTCGCTGCCTCCCTCTCCCCGCTCACACCACACTATAAATACCAACGCTTCCCCCCAAAATTTGTTTTCTTCTCGTTTTTTTTCCCTTCCCCTCCCAACGTAAGAAAATGTTTGCGACTTCTTCCAAGCTATCTGATGTGGCTCTTTATTTTGTGCATTTGCACAAACCGCACAATCGTGGTTCGTGAATATTAAAACATTCTCAGGGCTCAGAGCGCACGCACACACTCACACACAGACACACACACACACAAAGGTTTGAAGTTTAATAGGAGGTTCAAAATAAAGTGTCTCTTTGAGCTTAACAGCTGTATAATGTGAGAGCTGGTTAGTCGCACTTGAGTTGCGACATTTCTGTTGGCTTGCTGAGAAATTAGTTTTTGGGTTTGACAAATATGCCTGGTATCCATGCCGGTGGAAGCTTTTCTTCTTTTATGGACTCCAGCAGCAGCTCTGCAAAGCATCCAGTTTTTCCTTATGGCCCTGATATCGCCTCAGCACTTTACATTTACAGCAATAGTGCTGTACATAATCCATCTAACACTGAGGGTTGGGTTTAATGCTCTGAAACATGAACAGGTATTTCTCAGCACCACCTTGTGACACTGTTAGGAAATGCATGTGTGCATCTGAGTTCACACACAGTATGTGTACTGAGAACACAGCACTTTCTGACTATCTAATAACAAAGCCTGATACAACAACAACAAAATCAGCTGCCCGTTGGTCACCCAGTCACTTCTAGGTGTGCATGTGTGTGTAGGACCTGTGCGTTCTTGGGTTTGTGTGAGAGCATGCGTGCATGATTTTGCTGGAATCAATTGGAGTGTGTGTGGCACGTATGTGAACCTAAACCAACGCCTTGAGAAACACTATAATTAAAGTCAAAGAAAGTGCCAATGCAGCAAAACGACCCTCGTCAGTGAGGAAGTGGTGTGTGATTGTGTGTGTGTGTGTGTGTGAATGAGTGTGTGTGTGTGTGTTGAAGTGTGTGCTGATCTCTCCAAAAAGAGAATGAGAAAGAACGAATGGTGGAAAAAAGTGTAACGTAATAAAACAAATTGAGAGAGTTGGAAAAATGGGAAGTTTAAAAAGGCAAAGTGGAAGTTTAAGAGGATCTTTGATGTGTATCGTTGAGGGGTGTGTGTGTAAGAGAGAGAGAGAGAGAGAGAGAGAGAGAGTGAGAGAGAGAGTATGACTGGGATTTGAGTTCTGTAAGTTGAAGCAGAAAGCTGGCGGGCTTTAGTGCTTTTGAAGTCTGTGTGTGTGTGTGTGTGTGTGTGTGTGTGTGTGTGTGTGTGTGTGTATGTGATGTGTTTTTTGGGGGAAAGGAGCAGCGTGTGGCGTCAGTGGGACTCTGAGAGGGGGGGTTATGGCGACAGTTTGGGGAAAGGGGGGAACCCTCCCTCCTCTCTCTCTCCCTCTTTCTTACTCTCTCTCTCAACCTCCTCCTTTCCTCCTTATGCTTCAGCTCTCCTCCTATCATTTCTGTGTGCATGTGTGTGTGTGTGTGAGGCCTTTCTGGCCAGTTTCACACCTTCGCTCCCCATTACTGATATTAAAGTGTATTACCTCTATCCTGTACATGATGTAACACTCTTAGATCCACAGCCAAGAAACTTCATTACTGCCGAGATACTGCTCTCTCTCTCTCTCTCTCTTTCCCTCGTTCTCTCCCTCCCTCTGTCCATTTCTCTCTCTTTCCCTTTCCAATCTTTCTTTCTTCCGCTCCTACTCTTTCTATCTTTCCCTTTCAAACCGCTCTCTTTCTTAAGCTCCCAGTCTCAATCATTTTCTCTTTCTTCTGCATCTACTTCTCCCTGTCTCTTTCACTCTTCTCCCATTTCTGTTTCCTTCACTAATTTTCTCTCTTCCCCTCTTTCTGTCTCGTTGACTTATTTTCTCTTTCCCTTCCATTGCTTTCTCTCTTTCCCTATCTCTCTGTTTCTCTCTGCTTCCTTCTCTCTCTTTCGCTCCCTCTCTCTCTGCATCACTCTGTCTTCTCTATCTCTGTCTCTCCCTTTGCGTCTTCTCTCTCTTTCTGCCTGTCTGTCTCTTTCTGTTACTTTCTTGTTTACTTTCCTGGTTTTTCTGTCTTTATCTCTCTATCCCTCTTCTTCTCTCTTCTTCCATTCTTCCCTTTTCTCAATTTCCTCTACCCCTCTGTCTCCCTTTCCCTTTCTTTCTCTACTTCCCAGAAGAGCAGAGGTCGTTACTGCAGTAAAGGGGCGACAAACTCTGTCCTGAAACCCTTGAATTCAGAGTAAAGCTGCTCCACAGCAGCTGGATAATCGCTGGATAAAGAGAAGTCTACAAATGTCTGGACAAATAGTATGTGTGTCTGTGATGCTTCCAGAACATCTAGGGTTGCTATGGTCCAGTCAAAAGCCTAAGATCTAAAGGGGTTTTATCTCAAAAGGGATTTATCTGCAACATTGCTGAGTTCAAAAGAATCGATCTCTTACATAATATCTTTCTGCAGCAGTTTTAGTTTCTCACGCCTTCGCCTTCCTTCATGTTGAATCCTGAGATTATCTTCTGACCCTCCTTCACTGTCACAGCGCGCATGACCCTGGTTTTAGAAGTGCATGGATGAAACATCATATTTGCAGTTCTTTCGCTGCGTGCAGTTCTTCTTTTGGTAGATGTTCTGTGACTTGTTGAGAAAAGCACGAGGGTTTGTGGTTTTGGAAAGCGCAGCGTTCTGGTCCTCTCAGGCCTCGTCCACATTTCTCTGAGCTTATTACCGCGAGCAGGCATTAAACGTGAGCGAGCGTAGCAGACTTTCCTCATTTGGAAATCGTGTGGATTCTGTGGCTGTGTGATTTTAAGAGGTTCGCTCTCGTGCTCAAAAACGTCCTCCAGAAACTTGAGAGCTGTGTCAGTAGCAGGGCTGGTGCTGGAGGTGCTACAGGTGTGTGTGTGCGTGTGTGTTTATGTGTGTGTGTGCATTTGTGTGTGTAAGAGAACTCGAGTGATTGATTTGTACCTGTTTAATAAGAATAGGAGGAAAAATTAGTGTCTCTTCCTCCCTTTCTCTCTCTCTCTTTTCCCTTCCTCTCTCTCTCTCTCTCAAAGTTACTTTCTCTCCTTTAGGGAGAGAAAGAAACAGAAGAAAATGAAGTGAGAGAGAGTTTGTGTGAGAGAGAAACTCTTTCTCCATCACTTTTCTCTCTCTCTCTTTCTCTGCCTTCTCTCTTTTCCATGTCTCTCTCTTTCTTCCCTGGCAAACAAACTCTCTTTCTTTCTAATTCTTTCTCTCTCTCTCTTTCTCACCCACATACTATCTCTCTATCTGTTACTTTACTCGTGTGTGTGTTTCAGGTATGCTCTGCAGCTAAGGTGTGCTTGATGGTGCATGGAAGGTTTGGTGAAAAACGCATGCGTGTGTAAATGTGTGTTGCATCTGTTGTCTGTGCATTTGTAATTTACAAGTGTAAGTAAAAAACAGTGTAAATTAACCGTGGCAGGACGATACCGCAAGCAGTAAACCGACAAACAGATCTCACTCAGCTCTGATACACCACCAGTTCTTCACGACACATCACACACAAACGTTGCTCCGCATATAAGTGTATGTGTGTGTGTGTGTGCACACAGCCAGACTCACAGTCCCTCACATGTAAACAAAAGGCTCAGCTTGACAAATATCTCAGTTGAATGTGCCTTGCTGCAGTGTTGGCTCATCGTTGGTTCATCAGTGGCCCAGCTGGGGCAGCTCAAGTAAACAAACACAAGATGGGTGATGACACGTGCAGTCACACCTTCGTTCTTCCTATTTCTCAGCATAACTGTTTTAACACACTCTCTGCTCTGCCTGGACGCCATCTACCATTCTAGTAAGCGTCTCAGAGGAGAAGGACCCAATCCACCATCAGGTTCATGTTGTTACACTTACACTGGCCTTCAAATGCTTGGGCTCATATTTCTTTTAATTGAAATTGTATTTTTTTGTGAAGGTTTTGTTAACAGTAACCTCCCAGAAAAAAAAATATATATACAGCAGCTTATTGTCATATATTCAGTATCATAAGTGAACACAATTGTACTATATTTCATTGCAATTATTATTTTATTCTATCTTAACTCTAGGCTTTTTTTAGTGTTAGTTATGTAGCTAACTAAGTATTTGTGCCAGCCCTACACACACACACACACACACACACTCGCACACCCACACATACACA
>JBBPCZ010000115.1:21988291-22012594 GCA_037974445.1 Brycinus macrolepidotus | reverse complement strand
TGAGAGGGGAGAGACAACGGAGGAAATGAACTGGAACCATCCAACAGAATTCCAGCCTGTGCTCAAATGACAGGTCAAAGGCCATGATGACCAGACATAATAGCCAGGTGAACTTCATATCGGTCTCTGTTATTTTCTCTTCTTCATTCTAGCTGTAATTCTGTGTTGAGAATATTTATTTATTTTTTTTTAAGTAGTCCCTCAAAAATCACTGAGTACCAGATCCTCTCTGGGTTAACCCTTAGAATTACAATACTACACAAATAAAATGTAGTGCAATTACATATTTAATCATGTTGTGGGAACTATAGTGAATTAAATTTGCATTCTTATATTTGCATATTTGCAGTAAGTTGCATTCGGTGTCGACAGCAGTCTGAAATTTTTCATATTTGTTTCCATGCCCAAAAATGTGTAAAGGCTGGTCAAATTCAAACGATTATTAATAGTGGTGTCACACATCCAATTGAATTTCTCTTGTTTCCATGAACCATGAATGTTATAATGCATATTGCATGACACCCTGCTTTAGTTTTTACCACAACAAAATGTTCAAAGTATCCAGGCACTTCATTGTCCATGTCATGTAGCTCAGTAGCTTAAATTCTCCCTTTGTGGCCAATAACGCCCAGTGGGTTTTAACCTCTAATACTCAGCTCTTAAGCCAAACACACTCATGCACCACCATTAACTTCTGAGGTGGCTGGTTCTGTTTAATGTGATCGTGTCAAAGCCACTTAGTTAAATGTGTTTAGGATACATTTAAAGCTGTACATTCACATTTTAATTTTGTTGTTTACTGCTGAAAATGCAAGTGCTGAAATGTAAACTTACACTGCAAAAATCTTAGTATAAAATGACAGTAATTTACTTGCAGTACTCATACAGTATTATTCAACTGCATTTTTTACTGTATTTCTAAACAGTTTGTTACAGAATTTGTACTGTATTTGTGTTTTCTTTCTCCTCACCCAGATATTTCCAATGCACAGCTCTTATGTGCACAGCTGTCTGAGGGTCCTCAGTTGTCCTACATTATGTAATACATGTAAGATGTAAAGATAAAGGTAAATACTGCAAATTTAGGTAGCGAGCAAAAGCTTAGTCTTTCATGCATTCCGGTACATTGCGGACAATGATGTTATCCAGTCATAATTCATTGTTACGTGATGATTTCCCCACCTTTCTTTATCTGAATAGGCAGACACATGTAAATGTGTTGGTTTTTGTGACATCACAAAACTACATAAATCAAAGTAGTCTGTGTCTGCAGTTTCTGCATGTGGACTAGGGAGTGAATGTTTAACAGGTTTTTGCATAGTGCATCAAAAACATTTTCCCTGAAGAGATTTTAAACAGCTCACTTAAGGTAAAGGGAAGACCTGAGGGCAAAATTCAAGATGTTTTATGCACGTGACCACAGGGCTGAATTATTGCTAGTCCCTCCTCCCCCTCTACAAGAGATATATGGCTTTGATCTATAACAGTTCCTCCATAGTGTACGAGCCCTTTAACCTTTAGCTTTTAACACTACTTTGGCACTTATTACCATTTTCCAGTTCGAATGAAGGGATGTTCTTTAGAGACATGATTTTCACTCTACAATGAAATTCTTAGTTTGTGGGATCGTCTTAGTACAACAGAGAGAGAAAAACATATATAGGGCAAATGAACATACAATTAGTGCAAAGTGCAGACGTGCAAACGACAGACAGGAAGCATAACAGGCTGCAGGGTGATGGATTTCAGTTAGATCAGCCCCTAATATGAAGAATGGGTGATTTTTTTTCCTTTAACTTCAGAAAGGTGATGTTTTGATCAACAGAGACAGACTGGGAGAAAGAATAAAAAATGTTTTATCCTTCAGCTTCTCAACTGAACACTCTGAGCTCTTTGGCTTCTTTCGTCAAGTTTGTTTAATTTTATCCACCCTCCGAACATACTGTGGTCAGAGTCACACACCGCATCGTTTGAACCGTAAAGGACATGCCAAGCCAATAAAAGTAAGGCTCTTTTTTGTTTCCTCATGAATTGCTAAATTGCTGTGCATTAACGTTGCATGTCGCTGTCTCCCTTTGTCCTGGTGGGTTAATTGGGGAGAACTATGTTGTTGTCACTCTTCCCATGAAGCAGGCCTAAGAGCGAGCGAGCGAGCAGCATTCCAGGGAACTCTCCCAGAGTCTCTGAACTGCTTGGCTGTGTTTTCTCTCGCCGCAGAGCGCAGTCATCTGCCCTACACATGCTCATATGCCAGATGACAGGAGAGGGGGATAGAGGGATCGAAAGGAGTGGTGTGGAAGAGACATGGGAGAGAACACAGCGGATGGAAGGGGTGTGCAGATGCGTGTATGTGTGTGGGAGAGGGGCGTGTGTGTGTGCGTGTTTAACATCTGTACTGTACATTGCTGACGCACACTTTGCCAAAAATCTCTTCCAGATCATATAAGTATGATGTAAACGTACACGCATGATCAGCCCAGTACGAGCTGCATCAGATAATGGATTACTAAGTGATTACTAACAAAATCTGAGATTTTAATCCTGCATGCGTCTGGATTATCAGTAATTTTATAAGATAATTAGTCACTTCAGAATTAATGACCTTTCACATTTTGCTGTATTTGAAGATCCCTCAGTAAAAGTTGTCCTGTTAAAATCAGTTGCACCACTTGAGAGCTCCTTCATGGTTATTAATTAAGTCATAAACACCTTAACATAAGTGTTATAAACTTAAAGGAGCAGCTGTGATCTTTTATGTCTGATGAAACTGACAGGTTCAGTGCTGACTGACTGAGAAGACTAAGATCAGTAACCAGCAACATCTGAGCTTTATCAGTGTAGATCAATATGGGCTCACTACTTGGAAAGTGTTTAAATGTGTTAAACACAATTTTTGAGATAAAACAACTTATTAATGATTTTTTAACGTGTTCATAGCCATACTGATCACCACTGATAACTAATTTTAAACATTCATAATAACCATTCTACCCATTTTAAGAGCAGTCTTACTGTAAAGTGGTTTTATATTATGATATTGTTTTGAGAGAAAAAAACACAACATGCAAAGATAATACATGCACATATAGCAATGATGTTGGTAGTTCCACATGTTGAGGATTTCTTTCTTATCCGCATGATCTCGCAGCAGTCTGTATTTCTGGAGCTATGCTGTGAATCATAAAAAATCTTTGCTGAAACTGCAAATTGTTTGAATAAAATGCAGTGACTCGTCGGATCCCAGCAAATTACATTACTGAATCTCCTCTGGTACTAAATACCCTAACTCAGATAGTCCTGAACAGCTAACGGTAGACTGATTGACGTTTTTGGACACCCCCCCCCCCCCCCATTGTTCTAGATTTTTCATCCCATTTCACACAGGTCTACAATACTAAAATCTTCTTGTCCGTTTTTATTCTGGAATAGAAAACACAAAACTGTACCCTGAAGCGACAAACGCTGTCACTGGGGTGGTACCCTCACTGTTATGCCTTCAGTATCTACATTCAGGGAACATAACTGTACCACGTTCCATTACAGTAATGTTGTTTAAGTTTGAATCCATACACCCTACTTATCAAGGCTTTTTATTTTATCTTTAAATTAGGAAAAAATAAATACGGCCCTTTCTCTGTGAATGTGAATGTATTGCACCTTAAACTCGTTTAAGCTGCACAGCTGCACCTTTAGGACCCTGTTGTACCTTTGAGGGTATATTAATGCTGCCTTTACCTTGGGGGGCTAAAATTTACCAGGACAGTGCATTTTTCCAGACAGTATATGCCTAGATATTACAGGATAAAAAAACATGATTTTCTAAAGATTATACCTGTCCTGCCCCATCTGCCACACAAAGCCAGTTGGCCATCCCTGTAAATGTATGTATGTTAAATTATGTGTGACAAATATAGAACTGTGGAACACGCAGGAACTCGCCAGTGCTCCCTGTGAAAGCACGCTGTTGTCGCCCGGGCTGTGTGGTACAGTCACTGACTGTCACTGGTTTACAGTACTCTGACCGAAAAGGCAGTTGAAAGACCATTTCCAAGAAACATGCCGTCACTAGCCTGCGGCTAACAGCTCAACTGATGCATCAGCCAGGAACATTATCGCCTAATACAGGAACTACACAACTTGTGAAGAGTGACAGACTCCTTGCACTGTCCACTTCTGCAGAGTTTAGTACAGTGTGTTTGTGTGTGTGTGTGCATGTGTGTGCGTGCGTGCGTGTGTGTGTTTGTGTTTGTGTGTGTGTATGTGGGGGTGGGGGTGGGTGTGTGTGAAGGTAAGGTACATGGTAGCATTAGCCATGTTAGCCTGTAGAGGCTCACATGGGGGTGTGATGTTGACAAAGCTAACACCTCAGGGTGCATTCTAATGAGGAACCTCTCTCACACCACACTGACACGCACACACACACACACACACACACACACACACACACTAACACACACACATGCATACCCCAAATGCATACTTATTTTTTATCTCAAAGCAAGGGACCATTTTTTCTTTAGACTTCTGACAAGAGAGTATGTGAACACGGTTCATATTTTCATTTTAGGCAGTAAGATCACTCTTCAAGAGTTTATGTGACTCCTGCAGAGACTTCCATTCAGTCTGACGTTGGAAGTCAAAGTTACAGTTAAAGGGCCCATATGATGGAAAACCGAATTTAAAAAGTTATATATATCAAGATATATTGAGATATATAAAGATATACATCACCTCCCAGTCAATACGGTGCATATATGTGAAAAAAGCTGTAAAACAGGTTGCTTTGAATTGTTTTTGTGGTGTCACTAAAACTGACACAATTACATATGTCTGGCTACTCAGCCCACAGCACGATTAGCCCTGCCCATTCACTCTGAACTTGTATAAGAAATATGAAATACTTCAGGCTGGACAGCTTTTTGAAGAAGGCACAATACAGGCTACCCAATCAGAACAAAGCTAATTTACAAATGTCCATTCTAAAGGCACAGTAACAAAAGCATCATGTTTAATTCTTAAAGAGTGGTTGGATAAAAAAGTGCGTAGGACTGTTTGGTCCTCTGTGAACACCAGAGGGGAAAAATTAAATTCAGGAAAATGTAGGACAGAGGAGCTTTAAAGAAAAACACTGATAGAGTCTCTCTTACTTCTTAAAACATTTGTTCTAAGAAGTTAGTCCTGAGTTCAATCAGGTGAGTTAAAGCAAAGAATAATCTCAAATTAATCAAGCAACAAAAAAAATTATATCCAACAAGCAATTTCATGAAAACGGTTGGAGTAAGTGATGCTCCAGGACTTCGACCCGCTGGCCTCACCACTGCCTGCAGCAATCACCATCACTCAGCTGTGTTATGAGCACAGCACTATATAAAATAATCCACAGCATATTTAATAACTTGCCTGCATAGTAGCTCCTCTTCAAATACTATACTGAAAAGTGTATAATAATAAAATAGGTCCAATAAAAGTTTCCCTTAAGTGCCTTCCTAGAGTGCCTAAAATTAAACCTATAATCAATCGCTTGGTTTGATTTGTAACCAGATAAATCACAAATAATTACATGGAAAATCTCCCCTGGAAAAAAAACTGCCTTTGATTATTTTTGATTATTTGATTTTGGTTTCCCCGTTGAAACAAACAGACTAAATGAATGGAGAATAAATAAATAAACTAGCAAATTATTTACTGAAGAAGCTCTAAACACATGTCTGTTCCCTTTATTGTAATGTAACGGTTTCACATACAAATTAGAAGTGTGTGCCTTCAGGACACATGTTATAAATATAAACTAAATTTGCTTGTCTTGCAACAAAATATAAAATGTTTTAATGGAGTATAATCTCCTGCCCGATGATTTCAGATCAGTGCTTATTCTAGAGGTAATTACACTGAAAAACGTTAATTAAAAGTGAGAGGATCTGAGGTTTTGCCTCACATTCAGTGAAACCTTGTTAGACCGCATGGTGAGAACAAAATCCAATATACACGTGTATTCCTCCATTTACGCATCACTTATTATCCTTCTTTCTCTGCAGGGGAATTAAAAAGACGCCGAAATACTAAAAGTAAACAAACATTTTCTATGCAGTTTAAGCGAGTTTGCTCCCCGTCAGCTGTTGCTCCAAGTGATAAAGTCAGAAGTGGCGCTTCCATCCACCCGCGGGTCTCTGCGCTCCCCTTGCCCGCCTCCACTCCTCCCAGCCCGGCCTCAGTGAAGCTGGATGCGGGTGCAAGTTTGGAAACGTGCAGAAAAGTGAATCCCCCTTTTGCAAAGCCCCCCAGGTAGACCCCGAGCGTACCTCTGTTCCTGCGTGGGTTCGCCTGTTTCCTCCGCTTCCCTCCTCTCTCCTCCGCCATCTCCACTCTCACGCGCTCCGGGCTCACCAGCCGCGCGCCACAGCCGTGCGCTCCAGCGATGATGATGTCATGAGGGGCCGGACGGACGCAGTGCGTGCATGTGTGTGCGTGTGTGTGTGTGTGTGTGTCTGTGTGTGTGTGTTGCTGTTCTTGACTGATGCTGAACGTGCACTGAACAGTCCAGGTGTTAATAATATATAAGAATAAACAAATAAGATACAAAGGGATCGTCCACACTGACTAGCACGAGCTCACATGACTAGACTTCAACAAACAAATCAATTAAATAATAATAATAAAAACAGAAGCAGAAAAGCCTGTTCCATGTACTGGACATTTAATAAACAAATAGGATAAAAAGGGATCGTCCATACTGACCAAACAAACTGGGCTCCAGCAAACAAAACAAACAAACAAATAAATAAATAAAAATAAAAACAGTAGCAGAAAAGCCTGTTTCAGGTACTGGACACTTAAGCAGGTGTTAATAATGTGTGATACGGATCAGGTGTTAATAATATGTGATAATAAACAAATAAAAGGGAATCGTCCACACTGACCAGCACGAGCTCACATGACTTGACTTCAACAGCAATAAATAAACCAACAAACAAACAAACAACAATAGAAAAACCTGTTCTAGGTACTGGACATTAAACCAGAAGTCCAGCTCTGCTTCTGTATTGAGAAGTGTGTGTGGGTGTTTTTGTGAGTGTGTTCTGTCTGTATGCCCCCCGATCTGCTGTATTTTTAGTTAAGACCCCCCACCCCCCAAGCCCCTGGCGCTGCTGATGGCTGGAGGAAGTGTTTCATTGGCCCCGCTTTGTGTGAAATGATGGGACTGTAATCTGTTTAGCAACTGAAAAACACATCGGAAAAAAACATCAGCACATTCACACACACACACACACACACACACACACACACACACACACACACACACACACACTATCGCGCAGCGGCAGGATAATGGGTAAAATAGAAATATTTTTTAATTACTGACGATCGCGTTGATTGTTGGTAAACACAGAAAAACAAACAAACAGTTGTAGTTTCTCATAAGAAAGATAAAATTGAAAAAAGAAACTTTAATAAAAACTTTATACAAAAACAAATGATTGTTAAATGTAATTAAATTGACTAAAACGTCATATTATTATTATTATTATTATTATTATTATTATTATTATTATTATTGTGTGAACAGTTCAAATGAAAAACAGAAGGCACCATCACCAGGGTAATTCTGTAATTAATGTACGTTGAAATCACTGTGTCATCAGATCTTAAATTGACATGTTTTGCAGGATGTGGGTGAGGTGGGTCTGATTCAGGACCGTCTTATAAGTGCTTTATCTCCTGTTCCTGATTTAGAAATGCAGTCTGTGTAAAACTCATTGAAAGTCCTCGTAAAAGACTAAAAAAGCCCACCATGCTAATTGTTCCCACAGAATTACTGTTATTTGGGGACATTCATGTAATTGAAAACAACAGTTCATAGAATTTCTTGCCCACTTCCACCCAGACCTGGAAAACCGTGTGAATCCTTTACTTCAGTCACTTGATTTAGTTTCTTTTACAGCTGTTAGGTATAAAACATGTGACATCAGAGCACTTGACTTCAGCATTTTTTTCACATAAAACATCTCAAACACACACACACACACACACACACACACAGGACTGACAGTAAAATCGTCCTAATCTTCCTCCTGACCCTCTGGAGTTGCTAATGGACATTTGTCCTTTCAGGAGCATAAAAAAGGAGGATTCCAGGTGGAGAAAAGAAAGAGAAAGAGAGAGGGATAAGAGGTCACAGGCCTTTTGTTCAGGAGAGGAAAGGAGGTGGAGAAGGCATAAGAAAGCAACACCCTGCTGTGGATCAGGGATGAGAGAAGGAGGAGGTGAGAGGAGGGATAATACTGCTATTCACTTTGTTGGGTTTACACAGAAAACCTTGTGGACTCACATGAGCTAATAACCGCACACTGTCCTAAAAAAAAAAAAAGTTAACTTTAATGTACTGGGATGGAAGAAGATCTATTTATTTTAATCTAAATAAAATTGGTTCCTGGAGATGAAATGTTCACATAGGGTTAAGAGCAGCTACTGTTTTTAATTGGCCATTCTCTGAAAAATAAAAACCATAGAGTTGTGATAAGTTCTGATAAGTCAGCCAGGATGTGTACTCTTGAAAAAAAAGGTGCCACGAAGGGTTCTTTACAGAACCAGTTTCAGTTCCATACAGGACGTTTCAGTGGGAGGTTTGTGAGAGACCCATTTTTATAAATGAGATGTACAAGTGTAAAGGCCCTTAAACTGGTACAGTTTTAAAGGTTCTTACAGGGTTTTAGAGGTTCTTTGATCCTCTAAAAGGTGCTTCACACTCACTAATCTCTTGTTCAAACATGGTTCTTTAGAAGGGGTTCTTCCGTGGCATTGCTCAAAGAACCATCTGTGGCACCTAAAGAGTTTCTGAGGAGTGTGTTATTTTTTGAGTGTAATTTTGTGTATTTTGTTTGAGTGTGTTTTTGGGAGTCCAGAGGTTACTAGATGATGGTGGCTATCGAGATGAGGAATCTGGGCACCAAATGGTCAAACACACACACACACACACACACACACACACACAGGAGAGCCCAGGGTGGGGTGTTCCATAGGGAGTTTGACCATGTTTCTGAGTGGTGTGTGTGTGTGTGTGTGTGTAGGTCTGGCAGGGGTTCAGAGAGAGAGCACAGGGAGGAGCCACCCCAAGAGCATATTAAGCAGCAGTTAATTATATGCCCACAGTTGTGACAAAGAAAAGAAAAAAAGAAGCTTTCACTTGAATGGCAAGAAAAGAAAAGTCATTATCCTCACCTCACTTTTTCGCATGTGAAAACCTCCGCTTGCCATTTCCATTTGTATCCCCGAGCTCAGCGCCATGCATTCGGGCTTAAGTTGAGTTAGCAGTTCCGGAGCTAGTTAACCCTCTCCACTGTCTCTTTACAGTTTGATTTCATTATTACATTGCATGGATCTCCACTATGGATTGACAGAGCTGTGCTGTGCTGTGCTCATAAAATATGCATTGGTAGATGGGTCATGGTGAATTGATAACTTACGGTTAGGATGAGCAATGGATGGATATAGAAAGACAACAGCATTTGGAATAAACGGAAGAACAGAGGGAAAACTGACTCAGAGAAATATAAGCCAAAGTGGAGCTTTCTCTAGTGCTACCCAAAGACATAAAGACGCAGTGTAAGCTCTCTGGGACTTACCCTAGGGTTCCAAGGACCAGCGGTCACAAAAGTACACACCGTCCAGGAAAATCTGTCTCTTGAACTTATATCAAAAAGAGGGCAAATTGAAGAATATTGTGTCCCAGGCTGAAGTAGCAGTGAAATAACTAAAGCAGAAGGAACTTTGTACAAATCAAAACCTTTTCCTATTCCTGCAGTAAATCTGAGGTTTGCCCAAAAACCAGAGTTTCGCTGTTGGCTCCATCTAGTGTTCCTTAAATCAAGGTTCCCAAGCTTTTTTCAGCCAGGGACCCCTTTCAATGTGAATAAAATCCTTTACACTGCAACTGTTCAAATGTTAGACACATTAGGCAAATGCAAATAGAAATCATTTGATTTATTTATTAATAGTATTTAAGTCAGGGTTTGGGCAATATGGCGATACTTTATCATATGAAGTGTAACACCATGTTTTTCTGAGCATATTATGAATATTATCTGCTCTTAAAGAACACAGGCTAATTACAAGAGAGCATGATTACTCAAACTGGATTTAGTGTTGAGCAGACTGGGAAGAGTTCGTCAAATCATTTTAAATGTATTTTTAAATGTGGCACTATCTGGGCTTTTGTTTTTTCTGTACCAACTTATCAAACCTCAGAAAAAGTACTGTCATGCATAAAGATTGTGCTGTGATATTAGCCCACCCCTAATTTAAATGTTAGCCAAGGCTGAATAACACAATACATTTTCAGTTTTTTTCTTCCATCTGGCTAATTTGTAACAATGTGTAAAATCATTTTTCTTTCTCATATTTTTATGAAAAGTGATCAATAGTTATTAAAAACAGACAGTGCCCTAGTAATAATCACATGCACATAAAAGATGCTTCACAACACATGGTTTGCTTCCATCACAGACTGTGTTTATTAATAAACAGGTAAAATATAGTACCTTTACTTTTGTATAAAAATGTAGAAAATGGTATGCAAAAAATATATCACTTGCTTTCCTGTAAATAGGTGTAATAACTGCTAGCATAAAAAAATTGCATGACTACATTAATGATCTTTTGCCAGCAAAAAAGTTTGAACTGTGACAGATATCAGAACACACAGACAAATGCAAAATCCACAAACTGTTTTCTTTTTTAAAAAAGAAAGAAATGTTAAAAAATTACATTCTCTATCAGCACTATGAAGGCACTGCCACATGACTGTATTAGGAAAGGGTGCACATGCACTCTTCTCAGTGCCAATCATCTTTGGTATGCCATGGACAGCTGTAAGGAAACACTGGGATTTGTTAGGGGGGTTAAAACCATACCCTGCCTTGTTGTAATACTCAAAAGTAAAGAGTTCTTCACACTGTTGTGAGGCATCACGTGAGTAAAGTGTGCCAAAACAAAGGATGCAAAGACCTTTAGCTTGTCAACTGGATACCGCCTGAAATGTAATACCATACATCATACTGTAACAAAACTACACCAAAACAGAATAATCTCTGTTTTTTCATAATTTTTCTTCAGCTCAGTGCTGTTGTCAGTGCAATGCTAAGAGGCTAGCTTGTATGATGCAGTGGTGCAGTTTTGAGCCTGGAAACACCAAGGAGATGCAACAAATGATTCTGTTAGCTGTAATATTATCACAGTACGACAAGAACGACACACTGTAATGACAGAGCAATCACAATCTATTCTGAAGCAATTATAAATGTAACTCTAATTGTTCTGCTGAAATCGTATCTGAAATCCTGACTGATATATATCTTTTCAGTAAACCAAAGATATTTTCATTTTAACAAAATGCCATAATTTTGTCAGAGCAAATCAGCTTAGTGCATCCAGGCCTTTAGAACATGTAACAGTAGCTCAGTGCCATTTGACTAAAGCTACCTTTCTGAAAACAAATGAGAAGAAAAATAAGAAAACAAACATGAACATCCATTTAAGTCTAATGAGTCCCACTAGATTAAAACGTAGTTCTTCCATCTTGCCACATTCACTTGTATAATCATCAGCAATACTAACAACTGTTAAGGCTTTGAATACTGCACTGCACATAGGTATTATGACTGCTGGTCATTAAGAGATTCAGAGTTTTGTACCTTCTCTGTCCACCTGTATGACTGCTTCTATCTTTCTCCTGATAATAACTCTTGTACTTGTAAGGAATCACTAGCCACAAAAGGCAAAGGCACTTAAGACCTGATGTACCAGTCACTAGAGAGAGTGGCTTGTAGAGTACCTAAAACTAAAATGTGCTCTCTAACAGTCTCACTACTCCCCATACATTTCATAAAGCAGATGATAGGTTTCTCGTATCATTGTCTCAATATACAGTCCATTGCTGATTTAAAGGATAATATATTTACATTTAAACAAACTGTTTCATTATCAACAGTCCCATCATGGCAACTGGAATGCCCCTTTCATTCTGATAATGAAACCCAATGTAATGTTTGGAAGATCATTATCTGACAAACCAAACCAACAAACAAACAGAAATAGCAAGATCCTGTTGAGAAGCAGAATCACTGCATTCTAGGAGACCGGCCCAGTCTAGTGCGACTCACTACAAAAAGTGAGTGGAAGGTCCACAGGAACCTTTGGTTTCATTGAGGGTCATTCACTGGAGTCCAGTTAGTTTGAAATCACCAGAATGATGGTCCATCTTATAACTCACTACAACATGTGAAGTGGCCCTTTAAGACAGTGTGTTCAGATACTTGTTCTCCCCAGCAAGGGACGTCAGCATAGAGGTCATATCCCCAATGGCCATGTTGGAGAGGCCAGAAGGCAGAGTGATGGAGTTTTGGGGAGTGGTAAGACGGGAAGAGGCCTGAGAAGAGGAGGTTTGGTGCCCCAGGGCCGGGTTTACTGGGCTGTAGGATGAAGGCTCTGGGTCATCAATTATGGAAGCAAAGTCAATCTGAGCATTCTCCAAGTCCAGGTTTTCCAAGGTATTGGACATAGGTGCAGACTCAGGATAGGCCAGTGAGGCAGTCTTTGTAGAAGGTTCTACTCCTGCAAGGTGCTGTTGGGGTAGGCATGATACATCCTGGGGTTCCAAAGGCTTATCCACGTTGTGATGCATGTGGATCTGGCCTGAGTAGTAGAAATTTTCGGTGTGTTGCTGCTGTTGCGGAACAGGTGGTAACCGTATTCCTCTCCTGGGACTAGCAGTAGAGTGGCTAGGGCTCAAGTTAGGTGGGCTACCCAGGTATGCTCCACTTGCCTGTTGGGAAAGACTGTTCTGACGACTCACTGGCTTTCTACTTTGTGGTGGATGTGGCACCATATCATGACCATAGCAAGAACCCTGTATGCCAGCCATCTGTTCCTTGACTGGCATTGAACTGGATACTTGACTGTGTGCTGGGGGACTTATGACATTCTGATTTGGGTAGCCTTGGTAACTGTTATTGTAGAGGTTTGGATTAGGCTGCTGATTTTGAGGGCTATGTTGCATCATAGCTGGTTGCCCTCTCATCTCAATACTGTCTGACTTCCCAGAGAGACTGCTGTCTGCTGCTTGCTGCTCTTGGTGCTGTTCCCAAAGGAGTGCTTGCTGTGACTGCACATAGTTTCGGACCATCATCTCTTTAACCTGCAGCATTGGTGTCTGCGATCTCCGGCCCTCAGTGAGCACAGAGCCTGCACAGCCAAGACTCAGACTTCCACCACTAGGGAATGATCCAGTCTGGCTTTGCTGCTGTCCATGACCTGACTGGACCTTCATCTGAACATGGAATTCACAGCTGGGGTTTGAGGATTTGCCCATTAAAGTCTGCTCTTGTGTTTGTGGTGAGTATCCTTGCTGGCATAGCTCCATAGCATTAGCCTGGCGGTGCTGTAGGAGAGGCTTAGCATTCTGGCAGGCATTAGACCCTCCCATGGCTGGATGGAACTGTTCTGGTTTGATAGTGACTCTTTGATGGTTATGGTCAGCACTGGGATCATACATCCCTTGAGGATACTGCTGTGTCTGCATTCCTGTGTCTTGGAACTGCATTCCTACTTGTACACCCACATGAGAATTCTGGAGCTGACTGTTCTGTCCCCAGGGTCCTGTTCCATCACTGGGTTGACCCAGGTTTGAGTAATGTGGCCCAGATGGGCTGAGCTGACAGGTGCTCATACTGTACTCAGCTTGCTGGAGGAGAGTGTTTGACATGTCATTCTGACTCATCGCTCCTCCAGCACCAATATCCCCACGCTGGCCCTGGTACTGGTAGGATGGATCCATGCATCCTATGCCTTCATGTCCAGGGGATAGCTGATTGCCTGGGTGAGGATGGTGCTGAGACTGCTGGTAGCCCATATAGGCCCGGTCTCCACCTTGTATCGTACTGCCCTGATCTCTGCGCTCTGTGGGGTTTCCTTGAGGCTCCATGGCCATTGCCTCCATCATCACATTCTCAGTAATGCTTGGTGGTCGTGGTGAGTACATGTGCCTTGTGAGGTTGACATCTGACCCACAATGCTGCAAGGCATTGCGGCGTCCCATCATTGCCATATTACTCAAGCTGTTGAAGCGTTGCACCTTGGGCAGACTTTGAGAGTCACCGCCAGAGCGCACTGGATCACTAGCACGCCTTGTGTTGTTGCCAGAAGCCTGGTGTGGGTAGATTATCCCTGTGCCATACTCGGTATTGGAACTGTGTCTTCTGGCACCCCCTTGATGAAGGAATGGTGGCAATGGTTGCCCCTGGTACTCATTCATAAAACCACCACGTCTACCAGGGGTCCCAGGCTGATCCATATTGGGCAGAGGTGTTGGTGGTGGGCCACCAGTTGCTGCTGCATATTTGGCTTTCAAACTGTACTGCTGTGCAGGGGTAAGACTAGGCAGACCAGGCAGCGCACTAGCACTCTGACACAACCCAGTTCTGTGGCTGCTCTCTGGTGATAATGGGTCCCCACCTACATCATTTCCCATGATAGGCTGGCAGTGTCCACCTGTTCCCACCTGAGACACCTCACTGGAGCGTCGGCTTGATAGGTAAGGGGAAACCATGGAGGATCGTCGGCTCACAGTATAGGCAGAGCTAAGGCTACTGGTGCCACTTCCACGGCGGTCATTAGGTGGACATGGCATAGCCATTCCACCAACTCCGCTCATTCCTCCTCCACCCAGCTCAGGGTTAGAGAGTTCCATCACACGACGGTTAGAGAGCAAGGGGGAGGGGCCACACATGGTCATCATCTCACCTGAAGCTGAGGAGAGAAACAGAAAATGGTGTGTAAACTAATGCCACAACAAACCTTAACCTAACAAACTGGAGGAAATGAATAAATAGTACAGACAGTGTAGTTTCATTATATCCTTGATAAAAAACACCTATTGATATGTATCTGTTGGAGGCATATTACTGGAAAGATATACCTTCAGACAGTGAAAAACCATTTATAAAACCATTTCTATGTCCCAGATTTACTACATCCCATCTACCTGAAAGTGTTGGTAGTTTATTTCCTGCACACCGGCCTGGTGGTGTCTGTCTGCGGATCTGCTTTAGTTTATCAATCTTCAAATTCTCCAGCCTCTTCAGGGCCTGTGCAGACATGCCCATGCCCCCAGAGCCCACTCCTCCATTAGGCTCGGTTGTACTGTTGACCCCTCCGTCCTCTAACGCTGTCAGGTCCTCCAGACTCCCTGCTGCATTCAGGTTCATCTCCACACCACTGTCGTTATTGTTGGCGCTCCCCAGTGGCGAGCGCTCACTACTGCAGGATGACTGGCCACCAGGACTTGGCTGAGACTTCTAGTAGACGTATAACAGAGACAGACAAAGTCAGTCAAGAACAAGATAAAAAAATACTTTGTTTGAACAAGATTTGAACTGCAACAATATCCAATCATAATATCTAATAAATATTAAAGAGAGGCATTAAAGAGGATAAAATATGTAAAAGGAAGAGAAAAGTATCTCATTGTATATATGTCAACAGTATCTCACCATTGTATTTTCAGGAGCTAATAGTTTGCAATCTTCTCTGGTTTTTTCCTCTTTTTCTACCAGCAACTCTGAACCTTGTCCTGCAGGGGTTTGGGCAGAGCCAGGGGGCCGAGGACCTGTATCACCACGGTGCTTCTTAGTGATATGAGCTTCAGGCCCATGGACTGTCTTCACATGCTTACGCAGAGAGCTTGGGTCTGTGTAACGTTTTGTACATCCAGGGATCTTACACACATAGGGTTTCTAAGGATGAGAAGTACATATTAGTGTAAAAGGCAAGTGGCTGTGCATATCCAAGACTGTGTGAGCATGCCTTTGTGCTTTGTGTTTGGTTTGTACCTCATTGGAGTGTGTTCTGTTCTGGTGCTTGGCACGGTCAGAGGCGTTGGAGAAAGCTTTGTTACATCCTTCATGCTCGCACACATATGGTTTCTCTCCAGTGTGTGAGCGCAGGTGTGTTTTCAGGTTCTCCAGACGAGAGTATGCCTTATTGCAACCCTCAAACTGATGCACACACAAAGTCATAAGGTCAAGCGCTTATAAGAGACTGCATGTGTATTCAAACTGAACACATTATCAGTTACACACACTCCCACGCCCACATATATGGATACTCACAGTGCACTTGTGAGGTTTTTCCCCGGTGTGTCTGCGCATGTGCACCACCAGCATGTACTGAGCTTTAAAAGGTCTCTGCTCCCGAGAGCAATCCTTCCAGTGGCACACAAACTCCTTCTTCTCACCATGGATATGTTCATTGTTGATGTGCTGGAGGGAAAAACAGTAAAATATTATTTATCAGAGAAGACAGAATAACTGAATGAATCTGAAAAATTGTGCAGCAGTTGCATAGTCCAGTGGTTCCCATCGTTTTGCAACCCGTGGCCCACACAACCAACCACAAAAATTAACCGACCTGATCATTTATAATGCAAACAAATACAGGTATGTTATAATAATCAATAGAATTTTGAAATGACAATTTTCTGTATCTAGCCATTTATTTATTATTTATAAATTCATATATTCAAAAAATGAATGGAAAGCACTTAATATATAAACATAATTACCTAGCTACGTCAGTCACTCATGTTTTTTACCAGACCAATCAATGTGCTCGACCTAAATGTATTTTTTTCATTACTATAACTTAGTAATATTTGTTATATTTTATATAATATCTATATTGTTAAATTATTTTTGGTTTAATGAATATATTTTAATAATGTTTTGCAATAAAAAAAAAAAAAAAAGCTGTACCACTACAGTCCAGTGGGGGGACACAGACCACTTGTTGAAAACCACTGGCTTGGCATATTAAATAAAGGCTCTCTCACGGAGCTCCATTCTCTGGCCCTGTCATCTGTCTTACATGCACAAGCTGCTCCTGAGTGTCAAACTCTTTGCTGCAGCTTTCCCAGTGGCAATTGGTCTCATAGATGGCCTCAGGCTCTGGTTTCTCCTCTTTGTCTAGATCATCTCGGCCTTCTAGGAGTCCAAGAAGAGGATCCTGCAAAAACACACATTCCATGTTGGATATGCCCATGGAATTGTATTCACTTTCACACTGCAGACATTACAACTTCATTAAAGGCATGAAATCAACCCGCTATTCATTTTCCATATGTATCAGTTGAACAGTGAATAATGTAAAGTACTAGGGGTGAAGTGTGTTAAGTTTAGAAATAAACACAGTCAAAATGACAGTAGAAAGTAAATGAAGTAAATCAAATGCCCAGTGGCCACACTTAGTTTAGACCATTGATTGTACACAGTCACTGATTTAGATACTATGTAACTATTGTTAAGAATTAGTGTGCCATGTTTGTACTGTTAAAGAAGATAAATATTAATTACGACAGTTAGAATGTAATACCTGAGTTCCAGTGGAGGATGGACTTGCCACATCTCCCTCTGAATGCTCTTCTAAACTCTTCACGGTTATGCCATCCATCACGCTACCTAAGATAGGTTCCGTCTTCAGCTAAACACACACCATAACCAGTCAAATCCAGGATCAACTCATGATACAGTAAAATTGTGAGAAAGCACAAGACATTGTCTTACATGTCCGTGTTTTGGGGGTGGATGTAGGCGGGGGTTGTGAGGAGGCAGACGAGTTGTAGGCCCAACTGGACCAGAGGGGTGACCAAGTGGAGCTCCATACATGTTCCCCTGTGGCCTGGACTGGTAGTTCATTGAGGGTGAGTAGCCCATTGATGGACTGCAGGCAGAGAGAAAGCACAAATATTAATTAAGCACTACTAGTGTTGGATATTAATTAAACTCTACTAGTGTTGTAGCCTAAGAGTCTAGTCATGGTACCACAATGAAAATGAAACTGTTAAATGCATGGCAAAAATTTCATTTACAAGAATGCAGTAAAAAGTAGCAACATTTGTTTTGTTTATAAAAAAGTAGTTGATATTGGGTGAGCTGGTGAGGAGAACGCAGCTCCGGTTCCAGATTTCTCCTCGGTTCCTCCAGCCGTTGTTTGGATTTGTGAAATTCCATCAGCAGCTCCTGATTTGATTTAATGAAGGACTGATTTAGACAAACCAGGTTTCTGGTGGAAACTACAAGTAATACTGGACTTCCACAAGGATTTAATAGAAATAACATTATACAGTATATAGTTATTTTATGTACAGCATATCAATATACTGTACATAAAATCAATATTTACTGTATAACGCTACTTGTGTTTATTTCTTTTAATTTTATTTAGAATATTTAGAAATATTTTCATGTGAAAAGAAACACTCACTGCTCATCTAAACAATTTTCAAATTTTATTTTCACAGGCGTCCAAGACTTTTGCACTGCACTGTACGTAGTGGCACATTCTAACAGTGTGATCTTTTTGCATATGTCATTTACCTCATGGAAGCCACTGACAGGTGTCCATATGAGCTGGCAGCATTTTGCCCACATCGAGAGTTAACAAAGGCTACCAGAGAGTTGGGAGAGGTACGAATGACCGTCTGCAGGTCCACACTGGCATCAGACAGGGGAGAGATGGACAGTGCACGCTTCTTACTCAACTTCAATATGGAACGAGGAGTGGAGAAACGAGATCCTGGAGGACAGAGAGAAAAAACTTTCTGTTGCTAGATTTCAGACACTTGGCTCTATCTTAAAATGAGCAATGTGTTTAACTGCTGTAATTGAAAAAAAATAAGGTATGCAGGTTGTTACAGTTGGAAATCTTAAGCCATGTGTGTCATATAGAAGTACTCTCTCACCATCTCCTGAACCCATGTGCTCCGAGCCTGCTTGGTTGTGAGGGAAACCATGGTGAGCTGACATCATGCTGCTTTGGCTACAGTAGGGGGTGCTGTTGCCTCCTAATACATGCACAGAAGAAATGACATGAGATTAAAGATCCCTCAGCCGAAGACTTCCCTTTGTAGCTTCTTACAAATTCCTCATGATACTAAAGACTGCTGAAGAAGTCAAGTTTATTTATACAGCACATTGTTATACATAAAGGTCATTCAATGTGCTTTACAAGAATAGAATAAAAATATTAATAAATCAGGAAGCATTAAATTAGTAAGAAAGTAACAATAAAAAGAAGAAATAAAAGAATGGACAGAAAATAAAAGAAGAGCAAAGTGCAACAGACTAGCAAATATTTAAAAGAAGGCAGAGGAGAATAGTGCGATTTTTATCAGCTTTTTAAAGCTACGGTTTGTGCAGATCTGATACTGATGGGCAGTTGGTTGGACAGCATAGTGGATAAAGACCATTTCACCAGATTTAGTTTCAGCTCTTTTCACCACTGGCTGACCTGCTCTTGCAGATTTAAGAGACCTACCAGGACTATAAATACCAAACATATCAGAGATGTATTTAGGGCCTAAACCATTGAGTGACTTGCACAAGGGAGCTTTGTTCTGCTGCTTCTGGCCTCTTCCATTCTCCAAGCCTACCAGTCCTGAAGGTTCTGCAACATGGTGTTCAGGTAGTGGCACTTACCTTCAGGTGGTGGCATGCTACGGTGTCCCAACATGCCAAGAGGTGGGGGTCCTTGAAGGGACCGCATGTAGGGATCCATGCAGGCCCCGGGGGTGAGAGGTGAGTTGTACATTGCTCTGCTCTGTGGAGGCTGAGGCTGGCCACAAGGGGGCGCCACACAGACGGGCGACACCTCACTGTACAACGATCTTACTGACGGCGCCAGACTGCAAACATTCAAAGGTCAAAACTAAGTTTTCTGAACACAGAAATGTGTGGCAGGGTGTACAAGCACTGTGGTCTTAACCTTAGTAGCATCAGCATTACATATAAAAACTCAGAAGACCTGTGAGTACAGCTTGGACAGTGCGGGGTGGGAGGTGGAGGTGGTGTATGTGTGTTTCTGGTGGGGGGCTTGGGGGGAAGGGGGGGCTGGCCCACTGGAATGCACATTGCAATTATTTGCTATTGCTGTTTTTTTTGTATTACCTTAGTATAGCCTCTTCAAATTTCTCTCTAATTTATTTTAATTATTTGATAACTTTATTGCACATTTTTGTCTCAGGTCAATTCAGCTGCACATTTCACTACATGTTGTACTTGTATAACTATGTATGTGACAAATAAAGAACATTGAATCTTGAATCTCTCTCAGTGCGTGAGAGTGTGTTGGTTTAGATGGTTTTGAATAGTAAATAAAATGGCTATACTTGCACCATTTACAATGGGACCCCTGGTTCCTATCTCCACCACTGTAGAGTGGATATGTTTCTTTTCAATTAACATCAATCTCAGTGCACATTAAATCACTCTAAATGACTTTTTCACACATCAAAGGCTGAATTATGCAGAATCAGTGGAATTTCCATATAACTAAGGTACAGTGTGAAGTTGACAATATTTTTCCTATATTGTGATGTAACCTCTTGGCCACTGGGTGGCGCCAAGTGCTTCAGTTCAGAGAACTGAAGCAAGTCTGAGAGCAGTACAGGGGAATTCCCACATTCCTTCAATTATGTATCTTCCTTTCTGCCTGTCTCCCTCTCTCTCTCACACACACACACACATGTAAGTATGTGTGTGCACCTTTTCTCTCCTCAGTCTTTTCATCCCTTCAGTCTTCCTTTACTCCGCCTGTCTTTCACCAGGTTCTCCGCTGGGGCTGCTCAGTGTAATTCTCTGTGAACATCGTGTGTATTCTACAGCAGCCTAATCTGCTTGCACTAATCCACCAAGCCCCCATTCCCCCGATTTCTACCTCCCTTTATGCCCTCTCTTTTTTCCCTGCACCCCTCTTTCGCTCCTGCACTCTTTCTTTCTTTCCCTCTTTTTTCTGTCCCTCTTTTCGCCCCTCCGTGGTAGCCCTGGTGAACATTCTTACTCCCTGTCTCCTTTTACCTCTCTCTCTCTCTCTTTCTCTCTCTCTCTCTCTGACAGCTGCTTATTACTGACTGGTCAGGGAGCTGCTACTCTCCGCATGACTGACCAAACACCACTCAGGTTACTCCAGAGAGAGAGAGAGAGAGAGAGAGAGAGAGAGAGAGAGAGTTAAAGAGAGAGAGAGAGAGAGAGAGAGAGAGAGAGAGAGAGAGAGAGAGAGAGGGGCTGACGCTGGCTCAACCTGGGTGGCATTCTGCAGGAGGAGGGAGGAGAGGGGGATGAGGGGAGGAGCGTAGCTGCCATCTCTACAACAATATCAGAGCAGGGAAAGGAAAGAGAAAAAGTCTGAAACTGTAATTTCAGTCCCCAGGGTCTGTGTCTGCGTGAACGGCTCTGCTCTCAGTGGTGTTTCAGTAGTGCAGCCCCCAAACTGCCCAATTAGATGAACAGATCACTGCTAGTGGACATCAGGCTGCTTCTGTCCTGAGCCCACTGAAGGTATGAGGCTGTGTTGTGTTGTGAACGCAAGCCTTACCCTTTGCTGGGTTGATTGACAGCGGTGTTGTAGTGATACAGCCCCTGGTGCGGCTGCATGTCCACTGGCATCAAGACCAGCACGCCCTCAACTCCCACAAGCCCCTGTGAGAACACACACATTAAGGAATTTATTTTACGTACAGCAAAGTTTTAAAGTTTGAGCTACAATCTGTATGAAAAATGGCCTATAGATAGTTATTATTCTTAGTTTTATTATTATTAATGTTGTTATGTCTGGGTTATGTCTTCGGACCCCTGGAAATATAGAAAAAACAGAAAACTAAGAATTTCTAAGCTCACTTTTTTTTTTTAAATATGTTTTTTAGGGGACATATTTGGGGTTCCTTCAGGGGTCCTAAATGACTGCTTACTCTTACAGCCAGAAATGTTCAATACTAATATATGATACTGCATATTGTTTATAGTTATTAAATATTATATTGTGTATTACTATTACATGAAAAACATTATTAGCACAAAACAGATCCGAGAACAAGTGTACAATGAGTTTACAGTGTGTGTGTTTGTGTGTGTGTGTGTGTGTGTGTGTGTGTGTGTGTTCTGAGGTGTATATCTGGTAACACGTGTGCTAATGTGTTGGATACACTAAATAGAGATCTCTTATGAAGCCCCAGCTGCCATTTGAACAGAATACCATGGGGGGTCCCCATCTATTAGACATGTAGCCACACACACATACACATCTGTCAAAATCACCAGAGGGTATAGCTGAGATTAGTGTGAGACAAAACGCAGCGGCTCTGGATCGCTGGGGGAGTGTGTGTTCGTGTGTGTGTGTGACAGAACAAGTGCTAATGTACGAGGGCCTAAATGTACAACGTATGGTAGGTGTGTGTCAGTAAGGGATGGTAGGGGACTGAGAGTGAGAGTGAGAGAGAGTGAGAGTGAGAGAGAGAGAGAGAGAGAGAGGGAGAGAGAGAGAGAGAGAGAGTTTGCTGATTGATTATACTTAAAGTGTGTGAAAGTATTTGTGTATGAGGCTATATACAGAAGTAAAGACCATACCTCAATGTGTTTATATCTACATAAATAACTGGGCAGAGCATTTAGATTCTGTCACAGGGAGGAGGCTCGACTGGGTGTGTGTGGAGAAAATGAAAGGAGAGGGTTTCAGTTTGTAAATGTGTGTTTTTGTCTGTGATTTTGTGGGAAAGCTTACGTCTGTGTGAGTGTGTGTGTGTGTGTGTGTGTGTGTGTGTGTGTGTGTGTGTGTGTGTTTAGAGACTGCTGATCTGTCCAAAAAGAGAGGGAGAAAAAAAACAAGAGTGGAAAAAAGTAATGTACACGCCATGCTTTTACAGGTGCTGCAGTATCCTGTACTGCCTCAGTGCTACAGAGCTTTACAGAGGAGACCGAATGGAAAAGAGGTCATTACTTATCCTCAGAGGTCACCAGTGATAATAAATGCACAGTATAATCTGATGTACATGTCTCACTTCTAGCTCACTGAAGCAATTCCAGCAATTTTTGTGGGAAGAAAAAAGAACATTCACATTTTATCCATGTTGTCATTTTTGGTCTGAGGTGCAGATTCGAACCTGTTGATTCTGAACAGTCTAATGTACACATTATGTTACAGTACACATTATGTAACTAATAAATTATGTAATTACTTTTAAATAAATCAATCAAATGCAAAGCAAAAATGACTCTAGATATACGAACCTATCATGAATTTTATTGGCCGATTCCAACTCTAATTTCTTTCCAGCCAAGCTGCCTGTTTTATTGGCCGATTTTTGTCATCACACCTCATAAATGAAAGCGTGAAACATGACTGGACAGATGCACTTCCATGCCTATTACACAAAGGGAAGTTTAACAGAAGGAAAGAGTTTTGAAATGGAATAGTACCGGGAAATACAGTAGTCCCAAAACCCAACACGTATTTGGACACTTTTACCATTTAACCAGTGGTAAACATCAAGGACAAAAAAGCATAAAAACCTTATTTTAAGCATATTTTATGAAGCAACATAAGGATTTTCATTGAAGTTTACCTTTAATTAATTGGCAAACTACATAGTACGTACATGGTAAAAAAAAAAATTGGTTAAATGGGTAACTTTAACTTTGCTTCATAAAATGTGTTTAAAATAATGTTTCACACTTTTAGAACTGTATCAGACTTATGGTGCACTCTGTGTGGAGTTCCATCCAGACTGTACAAAAATACTACTGTAGAAGCACAGATGGGGAAACATCAGTCTAGGTCAGTTTTTCTTTCTGTGGTTTCGTGAACTTGTGCTTATGGATGGGACCATAAACCCTGAAGTTTACAGACATTTTGGATGAAAACTTGCAAAGGAACCACTCAAACACCAGCCACCTTCTGAGAGAGCAGTTTGCCAAAAAGAAAATGACAGTCTTGCAATGGCCACAATGTTGGGAACTGTGTCTCAACCAAATGATTATATAGCAGGTATTGCTTCTGTACAGAGTGTGACACCAGCCTGTGACACAAAGGTCATTCACTCTGTTTAACTTCTTGCTCTTCAGACTGTAACTGAACTAAATTCAACATTCAGTCACTGTCTGTGACCACCGTTCTCTTTCTTTCTGTCTTTACCCTCTTCTGTAGGAAAACGTATCAGGGGCTTGAGAGAACGTTAAGGGTGGGCAAAATATCAAAATCTATCATGATGACTATACTTGAAGTCTATTTCATGATAAACAATACATATCACCATATCCTGCCTTTCTGAGGTCTGATAAGCCAATACAGACAAAAACGCCCTACTACTCCCACATTAAAATTATATGGCTATAATGATTTTTGTTTGGATTTTACACACTGTCCAGGACTACTTATGCTGTGTAGTGACGGGCATGTAATTGGTCAGTGCTCTTTAAATGCAGTATC
>JBBPCZ010000115.1:21956388-21980976 GCA_037974445.1 Brycinus macrolepidotus | reverse complement strand
GAAAGAATCGTTAGAGGAACCGATAACGTCGGGAGGTGAACGATTCCGGTGTTTCGCAAAATTAGAACCGGTTCTAAATCGGAACCGGGTTTCGATTCCCATCCGTATATGTGACAGACAGACCTTGATTTTATACTGTAATAGGGTAGATAAAGTGAAACGATCATGAAAAATGTGAAAACAACAGAGAGCTTTTATTCCGACCAAACACTGAACCAATCAATGGTGCGTTTTTGCTGTTGCAAGTGCTGAAAATATACACTATCCCGAAAACCCAATCTGAGGACCTCAGCAAATAAACTAAGTGTAAAAAACAATCTTAAGTTTTAGAACAAGAACCAATAAACCAACTGAAACAGTGAGAATGAGAGAGAATGCTGTAGAACTGCATAACAGTGGAGAAGAGTCCAGTAGAGGGTGAACGGAGGAGATATTCTAGAACAGTGCGAATGGGGAACACATTCTAGAGATTCCCAGGAGGTACAGAACACCTACTAAACCTTCGGTTTTAGAGTTTGACGAAGAATGAGCTGTACATTCAAGAACCATTTAAAAACCTCTATGTTTAAGGGGAGGCCAGGGGGTTCATGAAGTGCCCCTTATCCAACACATTACACTACAACACACACTTTAACTCAAGGCTTGTCAATGAACTGTTTAGTTGGACTAAAAGCAGCAGTGAAAACATATTAACATACAAGACAGGACTGTTTCAGAAACCTTTCTCAGAAACTGATAAATAGGGCAGCAACAGCATGCTGATTGCCATTTATATCACTGACAGCCAACAAATCACCTCACAGTGAAGAGATGAGCAGGGTGGAGAGTGTTATGAGTCATTTCGCCGTCTAGCTGGAGCTAATAGAGCAGAGTGTTCTGCAATGCTCGTGTGTGGCCTCAACGGCTGCTCTGCACAGCCAAGGCTCACACACACACACACACACACACACACCACGCCAGCGGATTTGCACTGATCAAATTACACACACACACACACACACACACACACACACACATTCATGAGCACATGCAGGGAACTAAACTGTTCTCTTAATTGCGCTCAACACCCAACAGTGCAAAAGACTCTATTACAACTTTATAAAAGTCTTCATAAATGGAACTTGGACTGCCTCTATAAAGCAAAACAAAAAAATGAGTTTTAGAATGATGCCAAATTCTTGTAATCAAGCTGTAATCACACACACAGGTCCTGAAGAGTTCAAACGTTCACTAAGAGTTGCATGGTGTGCACCTCGGCAAGATAAGCCAAAGAGAAGAATCAAGGAAGAAAACGTCTAAAAAAGGAGCCGAACATGAGATGGAAAATATCTGGGATTGGAACTGCAGGAGTTTAACCGTGCATGTGAGCATACGAAAGAGAGAGCGAGAGAGAGAGAGAGAGAGAGAGAGAGAGAGAGAGAGTCTGACTGTGTGTGGCATTCAGGCCTCTTGCCCTCCTCCAATTTTTCCTCCACCTTCTTCTGCAAGTAACGTGAATCATAGGGAGAAAGAAGGAGAGAGAAGAATAGACAGAGGTCTGGTTCAGAAGCTCTATGCTTGACTAGTCTCATTGATCTAGCAGACAGAGGAAGGCATCGGTTCCCCGAGTGTTGCTTTGAAGTTCCTTAAAGAATCACTGCTCTATTAACATTGTAAAGCAATTCACAAGCTACACTGAGGCATTTTTAATCTCCCTTCCACATTATTTACCATACTAGCATATAATTGTAAATGTTAACCAGTTAAAGGCTAAGGGTATGTGTGCAATTCCACATTTTAGTTCTTTGCTAAGATAACTATAGATAATAGATAATAACTTAGATATAAGTTATCATTCCAGTGGTGTGGCCATTACGGTTAGCCCTTCAGTGTGGTGCAAAAATGTCGAAACATGGCTAAAAGTGGGAAATGAATACCACTATGCTAACACATAGCGCTATGTATACGCATTTTAAGATTTTAACCCTTTTGTTTTCAACAATAAGCAGAACAGTTATATTGAAATTCAGTAACCAACAATTACAGGCAAATATTATTGTCTATATTGTTGTTCCCAGGAGAGCCCGGTGGTTTCCCAGTTCTAGATCCACAGCAGATACTGAATAATAAGCCTTAAGATGAATACCTAAATAATAAGCCTGTATTTTAAGGTTCTGATTCATCTAGTAATATTAAGTATGCTTAACAGTCCTGTGACTCTTTGTCTCTCTCTCTCTCTCTGCTCTCTGTTACCCTTTGGGACTGACGTCACACATTGGTCTCCGACATTCCAGCTGCACCGTTTCTTTAAACATACAGATTTAGAAAACCTTAGGACACCATTTTGATCTGCCAAATATTTATAATTTTTAATCTTTATTATTCTATCACTGTTATGTAATTGTAAAATTTTATTACAAGAACAACAGCCAGAATTGACTGAATTGTCTTTCTTTAAGTCTGCATTTCATTGTGTCAACCTGGGACAAAACCATGTTTATCATCTCAATGCCTCCATTGTCTGATCTACATGTCTGATGACCACAAATGTTTTTGAAAGCAAAGTTCAAAGGTAAGACTTAATCAGGCAAACAATTTAAAACAATTTAGAAACAAATTTAGAGAGCACATAGCTTCAATCATCCATTAATTACTGCTGCGAAGTGTAAAGTGTAAGCATAAAGTGCTACTGCTAAAATCTGTGACTCCGAAAGCATATCCACCATGTACATGCACTTTTCCACAGTATGTGCAGTCAATAAGGAGAGTTTGAAAGTTTTTCCTTACCATTTCACTTATGTGTACAAACAAAAATGTCAGAATTGTAAAAATTTACTAGAAGTAACTAGTTTCACTACACAGTCCATGAAATAATGGTTTCAGCATTCAAATTCTGTATTCTGGACAAATTCATTCTCTATACAACTGCACTTAGTGCACTTTCGATGGTAAAGTAACATACTTTTGTGAACTGTAGTGTACAATTTGGGGAACATTGAGTCATTTAAGATTCAGCCAAGTCTTTGAGTACAGCAGTTACAGTACTGTTATACCAGTATAATTACAGTTGCTACAGTTATGTCTGTTACTATTAATTTGGCCCCACTGTCAATGTCTTCTACACTGAAAAAATGGTCTTGAATGAACTTAAAGACAGCAATTGTGTTTATGTGACATTTCTTATTTATGTTGGACTAACTGACACATTTTAATCATGAACCATTTTTCTCAGGGTGGTGCAGGATAGCATCCTGCACTTGAGCATTATGGCACTGGGGCAGCTCACAAGTGGGGCTGGTTTAGCTTTTTGAACTAGACCCTTCTCTTTAGGTCACCAGCTACTTCTCCTCTTTTTACCGCCGGCCAAAAAAGAGAGTGAAACAAAGAGACGCCTTTTTACCCCTCTAACCTGCACTCATTCTCTCTCTCCGTCGTTCCCCTGCTACCCACCACTCTTCAGAACGGTCGAGTGGATGAAGAGGCTAAACGCTTGCTCTTACCTGAGGAGGGGGCAAACATTCAAACATTTACGACAAGGAGCAGGGGCGAAGAAAAGGGAGAGGAGGAGGGAGAGTAAAGGAGCGGAGGGAGAGAAAGAAAAAGCTCTTGTGGTTTAGAGAGCGGCTCTGCTGAGAGCCAGGCTGTAGGGCTTTGGGGAAGTTTGTCTTGTAATTGAGTCAATTGTTGACCTCCTGTTCAGCCTGCCCGGCCTACTCTGAGGAGAAAGCCTCCGGAATAATAAATGTTCTCTCCCTCTCCCTCTCTCTCTTCTCTCTCTCTCTCTCCCCATCCCTCTATTCTTAGCCCTCGTCTCCCCTCCTCTCCGTCCTTGTCTCGGAGCGATTGTGTTGCAACTCAAAGGCCATGATTTAGGGGGGAGCCGTACAATCTTTTCACTCTCTCTCTCTCTCCTCCTTTCACATTCTCTCTCTTTTTTCATTCTTCCTTTTGTTCCCTCCGTGGGATGAATTCTAATCACCCACTCCTCCTACAATCGCTCAGTGCTCACCACCTCCCGCCCCCTCTCATCCCTTCACCCTCCTTTACTACCTAACTGTACACCTCTCTCTGGGATAGATACACGTACGTGAGCAGACATGAAGTTCATGTTTGGTCCTGAGAGTTGAAATTCTGTAGTAGTGGTTTCATTGATAAATATTCCTTCAGCATCTGTTTGTGGCTTCTGTTTACCCCCTGTGGTCAATGGTATTGTTTAAAGAAGCCTCCAAGTGACATGCTTTTGAGACACTGCCATTAATTCAAGTCCGGTTTTACAAGGTGGCAAGACTTCCACACAAAACTGACTACAGTTGCTCAAACTTTAGTAAACTTTAGACATGTTTTCAATATTTCTACTAATTGTCTGCACAGACCTGTTACATTTTGTCCCATCCTCCCTCAAATGTGTGTTTAGGTTTATATAACTGTAGCCAATGCAATATATGTGAAAAATGTGCATTATTTGCACTGAAAACTTACTCAAAAGTAAGTTTCTCTCAGAATAAAATGTCACTGGGGAAACCTTCAAATCACACTGGAGGTACCCATAAGGATCTTCACAACTTCAGTTGCAATAATACATATGTTAAGTTGCATTGACTCTATACATCTGGTCTTAAAGGCATATCTTGTCTTAAATATGCCTCTTTTACCTGGGAAACTGAATGTAGTGTACCCTTAAAACCTTAGGACCATTATTGTACTTTGTGGTCACCAAGTAAATATAAATTACCTGGATTCTGTTGTTTTTCTACTGGAAAAGTGGGATGATAATCAGTGATCTCCTCCCACAGTAATTGGCCCAATAGTCCAAGAGCTTTGGCCTGCAGTCCAATTATAAGCATTAGTAAGAGAAGAATGAAACCCTTTAATTAGATTAAGGTGTGTTTGTTAAAGAAAGTGAGTAAATAATAATCTTCTTTTCCTGCTAGGGATATAGCAGCTAATGGGGAAATCTGCATAATATATTAACATTTTTACATAGTTATTGTAATTGAAACTGCTGGCTTAAACCTTTGATTTGATGAAATGTAAATGATTTGATTTAGAAATTATTTATAAATATATTCAAACGCTGTTTGTTAGAGACAGACTGACAGTTTTATTTTGGCCCCAAAAACGATAATCAATGCATCTAAATCATCACTTTCTGATATTTTACCTTTTTTAGGTTTTGAAACATTTGCACTTCTTATAAAAAATATTTTACTTTCGGTTTAAGATGAACAATTTCACTTATTCATGTTTTCTCTTATTCACTTATTCATTGAAAGTCCACTTTCAGATTTATTAATAAATTACCAACTTGCATTTCCATCATTCTTGGTGTCGGTAGTTTATCCCTATAATTACATACTATTACATGTAATTATATTACATGTAATATAACATTACAGGTGGGTGGTTGTAGCCTAATAGGTAAAACACTTGCCTGTGAACCCAAGGACAATAAAGTAACAGGTTTGAACCCCCACTTTCTACCACGGTGTTCTTGAGCAAGACACTTAATCCTCAGTGTCTCCATGGGGGCTGTTCCTCTAACTAATGATTATAAGTCACTCTGGATAAGGGTGTCGGCCAAATGCCACTTTACTTTCTTATGTATATTATAAATGCTACAGTGCTCTGTCACATATCTCTACCTCACATTTAATGTTGTATTATATTACTTTATTGTATTGATTGCATTATAATGTTAATTGTGTCTAAATGACTGTAGTTTGTGGAGAAACAATCAAGTAAGAATTTAATTGGACATTGTAAACTGCACTTTGTAAATATGGAAATAAAACTTTGAATCTTGAATCTTGAATTATTTCAACTATGCAGTTAGCTCTTATATCCCAAATGATTTTAGCAGGAAAATAAATTCACAGTATCCGTTACTTGGTTTCTTTAACAAATCCATCTTAATTGAATTAAATGGTGTTCTTTCCCAACAGCTACTGTTTTCTTAAATGGAATGCAGTTGCTGATGCATTAGGAAATTTACTGGAGTACAGTGATGACGCTGATGTACTTTGATCTCAGTGACTGCGAGGCCCTGTGCAGGCCTATAACACTACAGAGTTCTGGACTCTATGAGGGGCATAAGCCCCCAGCCTATACCTACTGTTTACCTTCTTAGAAACAACCACACAAGACTTCGACCCACTAATACCCCACCTTTATATGCCACTGTTTACTTTATTTAACCCCTTAAACCCTAATAGGCCATGTTTGGGCCCACACATTCTCACACTCATTAAAGAACTTGTATTACTTTCATAGCATGTTACTGAACAAAGAAATAATGATAACAGGGTTAATGTTAATTATCTTGGTCTTCAGCCTTGAAACATCCAACTGGTAGCTCAGTATTAGCTGTATAATATAACTTTACCTCTGCTGCCCTGTAAGAAACACCTGGTTTGTGATTTGCATATTATAATGCAAGACAATGTGACCTGAGGTGAGACCTGTGGACACTGAAGTGACCTCTCAGGCTCCCTGTGCTACAGTGAACAAGCAAGTGAGTGTCCCTGCGCCCCTTTCACTCTCTCTCTTTCTCTCCATCTCTCTGCCTCGTGTCCACCACCGTGTGTCCCTTCTCCTCGAGTGTTTGTTAGGAAATCCTGAGTAAACCACGACTGTTTGTCCTCGCTTTGTCAATGAGCTGTTTTTATAGACTCCCACTGTTGACAGTCGCTCCACTTCTGTTGGCCTCATGCAAGCTGGATAACACTGTGCAAATATATGCGTTGTACACACTCGCAATCTCTGCAACACACCCACAGACACGCACCGTATGCACACTTAAGTGCACATCTCGCTTGGAGAACAATGCAAGCCAAACACTTTAAAACAGTCTTACTCAAGTCAACTGGCTGTTTAGTTAAAAAACAGAATTATTCAGTTTAATTAGACAAACCCGCACTTATGGCCTCCTTAATTCCTACTGTGAGTGGCATGTTATTTTTGTTATTATTTGCTGTCATAATTATTATTATTATTATTATTAGGATTTTGTTGTTGTTTCTTTCATTTTTAAACCTACAGTTCAAATTATTTACACTTTTTTTTTTCGCAAACAAAAAAGGCTCTTTGTTTGATTTTTTAATTCAGTCACTACTATGATCTTAAGTGTTATCTGAGATTTGGGTCCCCATACAGGTGGATTACTCAAATAGGGCCACAAGTGATGGTCTTGAATAGTTTTTGAGGCTTGGGACAGTATCCAGTGTTACTTAATACTGTGAGATTTCACCAGTATTCCAAATGAAAACTTTGCTCTAATCAAAACTTCTCAAATTTTTTTTTTATCACACTATTTAACTAAAGAACATTTGATTAAATAGTGCAACATTTAACCAAAGAACATTTATGCATTCCGATGGTTTTTGAGTTGACCCAGGTCTATACATAATGATTGCTTTTACTGTAGAATTCCTGAAGAACTGCTTGTCCTCACAAGTAAATAATAACATAAGATTTATTATATTTCCAACAATTTTATGATCTAATAATATTTTAAAAAGAAAGCCACTTCTTGTTAAATGGGGTGAAAAGGGGACAGTTTTACATTTTTAAGAGACTATACTAACATAATATGTAATTATAAATCATAGAAAAAAACTTGAACGTCATCAGATGTTTAGGTATGTCACCACAGTAGGTGGGGAAAAATAATATTAATGAACTCCCTCTCCCACATCAGCTATCATTGAGCAAAACTATTCAGCTAGCTCAAAGACCCTCCTTAATACTGGGATTCACACTGCCAAAACCGACGAACTCAGAAAGATGGTGTCCAGCATCAGAAGACTTACGGATCTGCAGTGGGAGTTTGTGGAAAGTGGGAATGGAATGGAAGAGTTGATTGAAGTGGTCGCTGGTAATTAGTTCTGGACTGTACCACAGAGTGTATGTTGGGTTGAGGAGGGTCATTTGATGCTGGTTCGGTAGGTGTTTGGTGGGGGTATTGTTGAAAGTAGCAGGGGGCTGGTTTGGAGCAGCTGCTCATTAGTAGTTCTTTGGCCCAAACTATTGGCCTGAAGTTGGGTTCCATTCACCTTAACGCAGACAGATCATGGATCACCACGGGGGACTTCAGTCCAGCACACAGCAGATCCCTTCCCTAATACCAGCGCTTTCCTTTCACACATCATTTCAAAGCTCTATCCATCCATCCATCCATCCATCCCCCTCCACCTCTCCCTCTGTCTCACGCTCTCGATCCATGCCTGGTCACAGGCCCATGACAATAGCCAGGCTGCAGCACCTTTTTTGTGTATTGGAGGACAATGTGGATGTCACACCAGTCCCATAAATGCTTCCTCTTCGCCCTGGGAGGAGTGTGTGAGTGTGTGTATGGCCGCTGCTAAATGGGTCATTACCATAAGAAGGTGAGACAGTGAGAGTGTGATAATGACAGCCACAGGGTCTCTGCTTCTGTCATAGGGGTGTGTGACTGCTGCAAATGCCATGAGAATACTCCATTAAACACTTTTTTTGCCAAAACAACAGGAAAAAGAATCTAAATTAACCAAAGGTCATTCACAAACAATGTATAAGTCAGGATAAGTTGCACCACCTCACTAATTTGAATATTTGGCCCCAAGGCAGGCATATTACAGGGGTTTACAGTCACATTACAATTCACTGCATATTACAAATCCTTGCTTGAGAGAATCAAGTTCACTTTGTGGGAGAAAAATGGCCTTGCAATTACTTAGCCACAGAATTATAGGGCAGTAAATTGAAATGTAATATTGGTGGCCCGAAAAAAGTGCCCCTTTGGGTTTTTAGTTCTGACAGTATAAATGTGGCTGCTGAGTTCGGTGCAAACACAGTTTTTTTATTGGTATCTGATAATGTTTAGTGAAGGAGATCCAGTGAACAGGTTAACATGTTTGAAAGTCAAGAACGTGGTTGAAACTCATGCAGCAAACCTGAAGACAACTCAAATGTTAAAGTATTTTATTTTGTTAGTGGTTAACATTGGTTTGGAAGGGTAGGAGGAGCAGTTTAGTGGTAGTATCTACTGCATGTCTAGCCAAAACAACAGGAGATTGACTTTTTTATTGCCCCAATAAAATCATCTAGTGATAGTAAATAAAGGCAGCTGTACAGTCTTGGTGTCCTCTGATCACCTTGACTTACTACCGCATAAAATTAAACAGCCTCCACAATCAATCTGAGCATTTGACTGATCAATCAATCAATCAATCAAATGCTCAGTCAAAACTAACAGCACACTGGTATCCCTTTTCACAGATTATGTATTAGGGTACCACTACTAGGTAGGGGTGTAACAATCAAAAAAATAAATTAATGCAGTGGAGCTTCAATTGAAGTTTTTTTTTTTTTGATACAGGGGAAATAAAGAATGGCTGAAGATGTCCCTTGTGTTAATGTTTTCATGTTCAGTCTGTTACAGCATCCACCACAATATAAGTACAATACTTAGACTGAGGTTGTGATTCATAGTATCCTAATCTATTGCTCTAGCCACAAGCTCATCTATTAGCCCCAAGTTAACATGCTAGTCTAGAGGTGCTAGACAAGGGGTGTGAATATCTGACACTAGGCTTTAATTTGATTCCAACTAATTAGGAAATATTTGTCTACGGGAACCATTTACATGGTAGCAGAAAATATTACAGACAATAAAAACAATTTTTGATTTTTTCATTTTTTTCTAACGAATTAGAATCAACTCTAAGATTCCAAAATTGATGTAGTTGACCTGCTATCTTCAGACTTGCCTCTGCCCACATTAAACCACAGGATGAGCTCAACAGTTGTGAGAATGAGTTCAACTGATTACTCACATCAGCTGTAAGATGCACAACATGCAGCACAATCAGTTCAACCATGAGATCAGAAACTCCGAAATGAAGAAGGGCCTAAAGCCAGAAGGGACATTAGCATTTTAACAGTCAGGTTGGGGGCCTGTCTAGGCCTGTCTTGCCACACACACACACACACACACACACACACACACACACACACACACACACACACACACACACACACACGTAGGCCCCAGAGCTGAGTGCCCGGCTGACTGGTTGCTAGACAATGTACTTGGTTATGTGGGTTATGTAAAGACCCTTGTGCACACAAAGCCAGAGGGGCTGCCGTTCTTCAGCATCAGCTCGTTCCACACAGAACCCCCTCTCTCAGAGCAGCCATCACACTTCAGACTGCTAAACGCCTTTACTCATTCTGTTTACGGAGGGATGAGGCTGTGAATTATCCCTCCATCTCCCCTGCCTCGCCTTTACTCCAGCCTTGGGGTTAAAACAGCTGCCTCCTTGACCAGTGTGTCTAGCACCACTGGAACAAACTTGCCATCTACGTGTATGTATGTGTGTGTGTGTGTGTGTGTTTGTGTGTATGGGTATGTGTGTGTGTGTGTGTGTGTGTGTGTGTGTGTGTGTGTGTGTGTAGTCCAGTCTTTGGAATGATGCCTCAAGGCTTCTTGGGCTGAGCTGGAAGAGGCTTTTAGAGAAAAAAAGTTGTCCAGGGTCCACCCAGTGTATGTGCATGTGTGTATGTGTGTGTGTGTGTGTGAGTGTGTGTGTGTGGGTTTGTTTTGGTACATTTTCAGGACAAAAAGGAAAACTCAAGAACAACCTGCAATGTGAGGACTTTCAAAATGGAGTGCTTTTTTTTTTTTTTACAGAAAATATGTCGGAATGGGTAAAACCATATCTTATTTAAACAAAAATGAGTACACATGCACTAAAGGAAAAAATCTTAAAATATACACATTTTAATGCACTAGTTTAACATTTGGAAAAAATAAAACATAAAATGTACAGTAACTTTTGTACAGCACATTTAATGTTTTTTTTACCACATTAATTCCTTTTTTTCTCAAAATGTGAAATTCAGCAAATAAACAGTAACTGTACATTAAAATATGCAGAATAGTGTTCTCTATAGAGGATGCGTTCTTACTGACCAGGGACACCCAAACTTTTGCATGTTTTCAACAATATAAAACCAAATTGGTTGCAAATAAGTGTTTAAAAAGATTCTAATATGGTCATCTTGTTCAACTTCATAGCTTTCGGATTATTAGTAGGATACTAGGAAGCTAAAAATAAAATAAAATGTTTAGTGTGTGCAAAGTCGTTGAAGATTTTGTAGATAATCTATGAGAGGCTATCACTATAAATCAGGCACAGAATGTTATGCCTTATTTAATAACATCTTGTTGAATGAATTAGCGAAATATTGAATTTAATATCTAAAATAGTTTGTAGTATTTAAGTCCACATTTTATAAGTTACTGTATACAAAAAATTAATTAATTGGCAAGTGTTTCCAAACTTTTGAAAGGCAGTGAACATACACACATACGTTTGAGACATACAGTCATTTGTCAAACTACATTTTAATTGATTGAAGTGATCTTACAAAGCACATGCCTGTTACACATTATCATGCACAGCATATTTACTGAATTGAACATACTGGAAAAAGCTAATACACACTTTATATTTATGTTTTATTTTTCCAATATGTTTTTACAAACAAAGCAAATTAACAGACTCATTTGTTTCACTACATACTGAAATAAATTCATTAATGTGTGTGTGTGTGTGTATGTGTGTGTGAGTGTGTGCACGTGTATGTGTATGTGTGTATGCGTGTGTGTGTGTGTATCTGTGTGTATGCGTGTGTGTGTGTGTGTGTGTGTGTATGTGTGTGTATATGTGTGTGTGTGTGTGTGTGTGTGTGTATGTGTGTGTGTGTGTGTGTGTGTGTGTGTGTGTATTAGTGTGTGGTGGGCTGACTGCACAGTGGTGAGCCACACACCTCAGAGCCTCAGCAAACACTCACTCTTTGACTGAGGCAAGACAGCTCCAAAGATGAGCAAACAACGGTAAATAACTCAGACTAACCGTAATTCTACCACAGCAGGAAAATGGCCCATAACTCAACGTAATCTGCCCTTACAAACACACACATACACACAAACACACGTGCTGGCAACACCTGAAGAAATTCCTCCACTGTTGACTGAGGTGAAAAATTCCTATTTCCCACCATTCAATACCAACATCACACACACACGCCTAGCCACAGCACCGCAACTGTATGTGTGTGTGTGTGTGTGTGTGTGTGTGTGTGCGTGTGCACTGAAAAACTGATGCAACAAATGGCTCAAATATGTGAATCACCTCCACATGAATGTACTATACTAATGACAAAATTGTGTTGATGCAAATTATTAACATGGGAAATCGTGAGGGTAGTGAGTACAGTGCATAACTTTATGCAAATGAGTGCCACTGCCAGACTGTACTCAGCCAATCAGGTGAACTTTTCCTTTGTTTTCATAGCAGAAATGACCAACGAGTGGGCGTGATTCATTAGTGGAGCCACATATTTCTAGCTTGCTTCGGACTATCCCATAGCAGAGGCTGCTTTGCGTCAGGGTGCGTGTGAATCAGTGTGATGGTACGTGAGCATCCCGCTCCCTCACAGACGTGATGTACAAGTAGAGGGTTTGGCTCTGAAGGAGGGGCTTTGACCCATGACCCTCTCTCTCCCTTAAAATGCAGATATTGTGTGTGCACACACTCACACACACTTTCTCACACTCCTTCGCGCCTGGTGTATGTGTAAATCTCTCTCTGTAACAGGCCACTCTGCTGGCTGACAGTCTAATAGGTTTCGTTGGATACAGGTGCCTCAGCAGGGAGCTGCTGAGCGTACGACACACACACACACACACACACACACACACACACCTGCTCATCAAAAAAATGGACAACAGAGAAGCTGTGTTGAACCTATGGATAAAATACTCTCCCTTTGACTTTTATATTCATCATTCCCTCGCAGCTCCATGGAACGTCATGGACGGTGCAGATTATAAACTTTCAGGCTATGCCACATTTGTATTTGTGAGACGAGACAATATTTTGTGAGTTTAAGTGTATTGTTGTTATAATATTTTGACCATCAAACAAATCAAAAAGTCAGAACTGAAGACCCAAAGCTGGAAGACTCAAAGTCAGAACTGAACAAATCGTTTGTCAGGACAAAACCTTCTATCTACAAAAAGGAGACATTAAATGCTATTTTTCAGTTCTGAATGGAATAGAAATGGGACAAGATTTTTTTTCCCCAAGTTATCTTTATCCATATCTATTGGTCCATTCATTATGTAATTGTCACACACTTTTAAAAACACCTGGCATTTTGTAATTCTGTAAAAAAAAAAAAAAAAGGGAAAAAAGTTTACAAGGCTTTGTCCCAACAGTAACATTGGGTAACTCACTATGTAATTTTGTATGCAATTATGTAATTATACTTTTTAGCAGTATAACTCTGACTTCAAAGGCTAAAAAAGCACAAATACACACCGAAATCATTCATTATAGAACTCATGGTGGAATTCATTATGTAATTACTTTAAACCCTTAGAAGTTTTTAATAACTCATTTGTCCATGTAGATACTTAATAATAATCCATAGGATATAATAGGCCTGTGTTAAGTGGTTTAAATAATTGTTTAACGTAAATGTAATGGATAGAAAAACAATAATAAAGGGTTAAGATCTACAGCTGTGTTTGAAAATCCACAGTGCAGCTCAAAGCTAGTGTTGATAACTTTATGCGCAACTAATCCTGGCTCACTAAACACATTCAGCTTAGAGCAATGGGTCAAGACTCAAATGATGGATTTGAAAATATGAATTAATATAAATAATATAAAACAAATTAAACAAGACTAACAGCTAGATTACATACAACTCTCGCTGCATGTGTGTGTTTTCTGTCATTCCCACATGTGGTTGTTTGCAGCACCTGAGCAGAGGTGAGACAGTAAATGCAGGCCCTGTGTGAGGGTGTGTGTGTGTGTGTGTGTGGAGCTGCGGGATGAGCTGCAAACCCCTCACCTCACTGTTTAACCAGGTGTGAGCACACTTTCCTCCCTCTCTGCCCACCTGGGAGAGACGTTCACCAGAACAATGGATTTACATCCAAAGTACACACTCCTATCTCTCTCTCTCTCACACACACACACACACACACACAAACACACACACACACACACTCAGCTTGTCTCATGTCCAAACTTCTGTCATCTCAACTGACCCTTTACACAAATGATAACTTCAAACTTCAGCTCCCTTCATTATCTGGAATCTCATTTCCCTAATGACTTGATCTCAGATCAGCTGTTCAGCCATTACAATAACAATTAACACGATACTGGGTCAGCAGCTAAGTGCTCAGCCTGCACTCACGTCACTCCACGTCTTGTGAATTAAACACTGACTCGAGTCATGCAGCAACTTACCGGGTAGGCCGTTAAGTTGGATCAGACAAAAAGAGAAACAGGTGCCATATTAAAAAATACTGTCAAAATGTGCAATGATTTATTTTAAATGTTTCTCACACTGCATGGCACTAAACTTTTTTCTACAATGAAACATGCAGCTGGTCAGTGTACTTTAAGTACTGACGATATCCGCAATATGATCAAGAAAAGCATATTGTGGTGTTTCACAATAACAATAAATAATGCCATATTGTCCAGCCCTATGATATATTATTGTTATTGTGACAAATTATGTTACAACATGCTTTTCTGAGGGTATAATGTTTATAAGAACTCTGAACAAGTATTGTTTCGATTTACATGAATTACATCGCCATATTGTGAAAGTTAATTACCATATTGTGAAAATGTCTTAAAGTCTCGTGATGTTATATTTTGTCCATGTTGTTCCCTTAAGTTCACATTTGCTGAACTTGCCTGTTAGTGATGTTCCTTTAAGTCCTTTTTCAGTGGGCCAGTCTCATCATGGGCCTTCAATCCTCCACATAAAACCACTCGCACAGGGAGAGAGAGATCAAAAACCAGCACAGATCCACTAATGCTCTTTCTTCTGTTCTTTTATCCTCCTGCTCTCTGGTCTTCTGTGAGGCCACTGAAGATTTTTTCCATGGTCCTTCTTCAAACTTGTACTCCTCTCTCTCTCTCTCTCTCTCTCTCCCTCTCTCTCTCTCATGCTCTCCCCCAAACTTCTGATGGCAGGTGGACTTGTCGTGAACTCTCCTGACAGAAATGTTTAGAATGGGGGTAAAATGGGGCAATTGTGGATGAGGGTGGGAAGGTATGGGAAAAGGATATGCGGGGGGTGGGAAGCTGCATCTGGGGGAAGGAGAAATATCAGCTCAGAACCTGAAACAACAACAGCTGCAGCGGTGCTCCGACGGTGCAACATTTGCCATTGACTAAGAGGAGCATGGAGCCTGATCTGACCTTCCCAATCAAAGGAACATAATTTGGCTAAAAATCAATTTATACATTTTTTCCTCTCACTTCAAACTTAGTCAGTCAGCCAAGACATGCTTGGTGTCTGAAGTTTGATTCTTTAGTTTTGGACTGGGCCAATGAAGTAATGGAAGCTAAGGCCCTAACAATTAACCTTCAGCAAACTGTATGCCTGAAACATCACACACTTGCCACAAACTCTGTTGTTATGTAACCTCAGAGAGACTTGCTTATGTGGTTTCTACCATGGTAAGACATACTTTTATCCATAAAATGGATCATTTTGAAGATAAAAATATAAAATTCAGTCTTCAAGATTAGTGCTTTCAAGCTATGAATCATAGTTCAGACATCATCTTGGGTTGTATCATGTAATTTTTGGCAACTATTTCTTTGAGAATTAAAACCAAAAGTCTTCATTACAGGAACAAAAACAGTTAAAGGCAAATGACAGCACCTTAGCTGAATCCTGCACTCTACATTTCTAGACTCTTCAAAAAGCATGGGCCATGCCAACTCAAAGAAAACAAAGATAGCAGGTTTACAGACAAATCCACTTGCAAAGTCCCATTTATATGTCTACCACACTGCCCTTCTCTCATGATACAGTTATTTGCAGCTTGTAGATTCAGGGCTTGATAACAAGATAAGTGCGGTAGTCGTCTGCCTTCAGTTGAAGAACACATCAAATTTCACATCTTTCCATTGTAAAATAAATCTTCAGAGACCATTAGGTTTTATATACTTTAGTGTCTTTCAACACATGCTGCTGCTGCTGTGTTCAATCAATTATGTCTCCAAAATGAGATTCATATTTGCAGACTCTTCTTTAATGGTTCGTAACAGAACCTCTGTTTGATCTGGGCAATATGGCAATGTTCATTGTTTTCTCGATAAATTACATCACAATATGTCTCTGAGCATATTGTTTACATCCTCAGTACTTAAAGAACACTGATCAACACTGTTTCATGTTTCATATTGCCATGTCTTTTGCCACAGTGCCCTCCCCTAACCTCTGTGTAGATCTCTGGTTTCCCACCAGCATTGTTTTTTGTTGCCACATAATTAGAAAGTTACAAGAAAATATCATAGCCTTGCGTATTGCTCCATCTTGTGCTTATGCACAACCATTTCTGGTCCAAAACAATAATTTTAGTGCAAAACTGATTTCAAATCAGGGTAAAACAGCAATAACTACTCAATAAAATCACTACTGAAATAGGTCTCAATAGTGACTCTAACTCTGCTGGAAATAGTGGCACTAGTGACTTTAACCATGTTGGTCATGATGGCACTAGTGGACTTTTACTCTTTTGGAAATAGTGGCACTAGAGACTTTAACTTTGTTGATCATAGTGGCACTAGTAACTTTAACTCTTTTGGAGATAGTGGCACTAGAGACTTTAACTCTGTTGATCATCTTGGCACTAGTAACTTTAACTCTTTTGGAGATAGTGGCACTAGAGACATTTCTGGTCCAAAACAATAATTTTAGTGCAAAACAGATTTCAAATCAGGGTAAAACAACAATAACTATAAAACAGCAATAAAATCACTACTGAAATAGGTCTCACTAGTGACTCTAACTCTGCTGGAGAGAGTGGCACTAGTGACTTTAACCATGTTGGTCATGTTGGCACTAGTAGACTTTAACTCTTCTGGAGATAGTGGCACTAGTGACTTTAACTCTGTTGATCATAGTGGCACTAGTAACTTTAACTCTTTTGGAGATAGTGGCACAAGTGCCTTTAACTCTGCTGGTGATAAATTATAAAGTGATTTATAATCAAAAAGATTAAAACCTTGTTAGGTTTACTGTTAGAAACTGTGGTCAGCCTCATCTGATTTTCACTTTCCCCTTTCACACACACACACACACACACACACACACACACACACACTTGACTGATGGTAATTATCACCATTACACTAGAAAGGGAACTACCCATCTGACCAGTAGCTGTGTGACATGATGACACACGCTCCTTCTGGTGAGAAAACATTTGTGGGAGTGCCAACAACTACACTGCATTAGCATGGGGGCGGAAGGAGATGATATCGTGTGTGTGTGTGTGTGTGTGTGTGTGTGCGTGTGTACGTGTGTACGTGTGTGTGTGTGTGTGTGTGTATGTATGTGTGTGTGTGCATTTAAAGACACCTGCTTGCAGGGCTTTCTAAACAGGTGGATCCCAAAGCAGATGGATCCATATAAACATATTTGCATTTGCATTCATGCAGTAAAAGATCTGCCACCAGACTGAAATGTTTATGAAATGTGCAGCCACAAGGGAAAATGTGTGTTATTGGCAAAGGTGGGTAGTATTGCAGAAATATAACATCACAATGGTCTGTAAACAAGAAATCACACAAAATGGACAAATGGACATAAATGCCCCAGCAAGACAGTAGTGCTCTTCAAAAAGCAATGAAAAACTGTGAATAAAATGATATTTTTAAACGTAACATTTGCAATAAGCTTGAAATAAGCTTTAAGAAGAAACAGGAAAAAATGAAACAATTGTTATAATAAATGAATAGGATAAAACAGTGTCGTAATGTGATAGTGTCTAAGCATCTACTCGTAGTTTGTGTGCACTAATTGCTGTTTATAGGCTTTCTATAATGGTCTAAACCTTTTTATGTGGTATGTAGGGATGATAACCATGATACATTCAAAAAAGCACAGTTACGCAATTTATCGCAATAGTGATAACATATCATTATATTGCCCACCCCTAATTGTTGGTTTCAACATCCTTGCAGCATCTTGAGTGCAATTAGTGGAATGGAACGATTTTCCCATTGCTCCTATTATTTGCCAAGAACTAGGAGAACAAACACTGGAAGTTCATCGAAACTATCTCTTGATACATGTCTCAACGGGACCTTAGCATGACCCCAGCAGCTGAGAGTGCAGTAACTCAGAGGCAGAAAGCAGGACACAGTGGAGACCCCTTGTGTAATTAATGGGCGCAATTATTAAAGACCTGAGGAGGGACTGCAGCTCAATGAAAAACAGATGCATGGCGTCCAGCATTCAACTTGCTTTCACACGGAGTCTCTCCTTAACTGACTTGACCTGGTCTTGCACACACACACACACACACACACACACACACTTTGCCAGTAAATAATAGCTTTAATGGCTTACGAGCTTGGCTGTTACCATAAAACCTTCATACTGCATTAGCAGACATGGGACTGAAGGTGGACACAGAACACCAGACATGTTATATGATTTGTAATAAGGAATATTTGAGGAGAGAAAAACATTTTTTAGTGCTGAATGTGTTTTAAAGTTTGTGTGGAGCATATTTGACTGAACAGATTTGGTTGGTGAATGGTATGATGTTATAACCGTGTCACTTTCCTTTTTGGTTAAGTCAATAATCCAACAGTTTACACACACTGTACAGCTACACTAATCCGCCTCATCCCAGATCCGTCATTTCTTCTTCAACTGATAAAGGTGGGATCTCAGCAGTAGGCACTGACAGGCACATATTCAGCTAAAATTATATCCTGCCTGCTGCTGACAGGACATATTTAAGGCACGGTAAGGCTGGCTTATTTATGCAACACATTTAGTACACAAAGGCAATTCAGAGTGCTTTACACAAACAAAAGCGAAAAGAACATCAGAAGGAAATTTAAGGAAAAGTGCTTAAGTGGATAAACCAAACTAGGAAAAACAACAAAATAATAACAGAGTAGAATAGACAGTCTTGTCCAGCAGGCTGAGAGAGGAAGATCACTAAAAGTTGCCACCTCTTACTGGATAAATGGCAGCCATAACTACACTGTACTTTGAAGAAAAACCAAGATAACAGTGCTTGCATGTAACCACCAAGAGAGTCAAGCCGGTTAGGCCCGGGATGACCCAAGCGTGATTGTACTATCCCTGATTATAGTAAAGGGCTTATTTCGTAATAGCTAATTTTGCTAAAGAACTAGTATCACAGAAAAAAAAATCTGTTATTTAAATAAAACAGAATAGTATGTAAACACTGACAAAAGTAGAGCATAAACATTATTAAAGTATCAAAACATACCATTCCCTTGATAGTCCTTTTAGTCCATATTCGGAAACAGTGCTGAAATACACCCTGTTTTCATGTCACTTTATGTTACAAAACACATTCTCGTATCTGTCTATTCAGCCTACAGCAGTTTAGTACCACCCATTCATGCTAAAGTTATAAAGAGTGTTTCAGCCTGAAGTGCTTTTTGAATAAAGTACACTCAGTCAAAATGAAGTTCATTTACATTTTCAGTCTAAAGGAGCCTTTTTAAATCTAAAGGTTAAAGAGAAGTTGGAACATGATCATGTAAAATGAATTATGATACACAAAAAAAACACAAATTTGACTAATGGACCTCAGTGAAAATATAGGATATGAGCCCTTTAATTAGTAACTGTCACTGTATTATCTGTTTACAAGGGCTTTATTGACACTCTGCATTAAAATATTCTGAAGCAGGTTCAATCTACAGAGTAATAGCCAAGTCAAGTCAAATAAATGTTTACTTTCATTTCAACCATCTACATACAAAACAACATTCCTCCAGGACCACATGCAACACAAAGAAGGAAAACAGAAACAACACAAGACTACGCAAGTATAGGCAGGGCAGGACTACATACAGTGCAAAAAGAAAGTGAAAGTAAAACAGAAGAGAAACAATATAATATTCCAGGATAAGAAAACATTAAGTGCAGGTGATAAGAGCAGTAACAGTACAAGTGTAAGTGAATACAGTTTTATAACAGATACTGTATTCTAGCAGCATTAAGTGTGCAAAAATGAAAAGACTGAGGTAGGATTTACTTATACGATTTACTTCTAATACCTTTTGTGCTCTTCTGCTAGAGATGTACAGCTTTTAATTGTTATCCCAATTTTGGTCTGCAACACTGACATGGCTGCATATGCAAAAGAGCCATCTAAAACACTTTTATTGCATCTTCACAGCATCCTGATCAATCTGAAATCTTCTACAGGAGTGCTCTTTCTGTTTCAAATAGATCAAAGCGTAGTCCAACAATCACAGGTAATAAACAACCCATGGTTTTATATATTGCCAGATGTCGCAATGCAATATGTAGCAATATAAACACAACATGGCTTTGCAGCTTTACATTCTAACAAATCAGTTACTTTATTCTGACAATCAAATTATGTGGAAAGAAAAAGTCATTTCAGTCATAATGCCTTTGTCCAGCTCCTTATATCTTTTATTACAGATATGTAATCTGTTTCCAGATTAGTTTTCTAATCTGTCTGTCATGCTGCTGTCAGACAGGGATGCCCCTATAGGCTCAGAGTGTCAGTACGACAACACATCCTCCATCTTAGATCCAGCCGGAGCGGAGGAGAGATGCGGGCTCTGATTTTTTTTCTTTCTCTCTAGTGTAAAACAAATAGAGCAGGCTGGCACGAAAGTGCTCATAGCAGAGCGAGCCTTATCAGATCTAAAGCTCCGGCTGAGATCTAGCATTACTGCAGCCAGCGGCTCGCCCTCGAGAACACCCTGTACCTCACTATCAGCCCATTCCACTCTACAGCCCTCTATACTCAATACACACTACGATTTACAGCCCTGTAAGAGAGCCATTTCCATCAGCAGCCACACTGGACTCCAGAGACATTTGAAAAGTATTAGAGTAAAAAAAACAAGCTTTGATTTTGAAAGAATACAAAAATGCACGCAGGAATGTGTTAATGTGATCTTTCCCGCGTCACGTGTGATGTAAAACACAGTCCCCGAGTTGCAGGAGCGTAAAATTTTCCGCACAGACACCCTCTCCACCTCTCTCTTTCCTTTCTCTCTCTTTCTCTCACTCTATCTCTCTCTTCCTTCTCCATTATCTTCCTCTACTTTCCTTCTCTCTTTCTCTTATCTTTCTCCTCACTCTCTCACTTTCTCCCTGTCTTACTTTCTACCTCCCTCTCTCTAATTTTTTTCTTTCTCCTTCCTGTCTCTCTTTGTTTCTCTTTCTTTCTTTTTTCTGTTCTTTCTCCTCTCTATTTCTATACTTCTCTCTCCCTCCTCTTACACCCTCTTCTATTCCTCTCTCCTTATCCTCTTGTGTCTTTTCTTTAATTTTCTTCCTTTTCCTTACTTACTCTCTTCTTTCTCTCCCTTTCCTCTTTTTCTTCTTTTGCTCTCATCATCGTTGCATTCCTCTGCAGATAGTTCACTTCTAAGTAACATAAACAAGTCAGTCGAGCTCCAAAGCCAATCTTAAAGTGGAGAAACGCGAGCCAATCTGTGCAGCAGATTTTTAATAACACACATAAGACAATAACAGGAACAAATGTAGAAAGATAAACATGTAAAAAAAAGAACACATATTTAAAAAATACAGAAAGATAAAAAGAAAAAGAAAGAGTGAGAGCATAGAGGGAAATGTGTTTCACAGGAAAACCTGCAGAGTTCCTTCTCTCTTGCTTTCTCTGATTCGCTGATTCGCCGCTCAGACTGCTGCTCCAGCCCACCCAAGAAGCAGCAGCAGCCCATGGGCATAAATCTGAGAGCTTGACTCACTGTGGATTTAAAACAATCTGCAGCTCTCTCTCTCTCTCTCTTCCTCCCCCCCCCTCTCTTTCTCTCTCTCTCTTTCCTCTTTCTCTCTCTCTCATTCTCTCTCTCTCTTTCTCTCTCTCCCTCTCTCTCTTTCTCCCTCCCTCTCTTCCTCTTTCTCTCTCTCTCTCTCTCTCTCTCTCTTTCACTCCTCCTCTTTTCCTCCTGCTCTCACTCTCAAAAGCTCAGTTGGTAATGAAACAAAACTCTTTCTCAGAGCTCGCCAACAATATTATTTGGCTGAGAATTAACTGCGTTTGCCTTTTAGTGACTATGTGTGTGTGTGTGTGTGTGTGTGTGTGTGTGTGTGTGTTTGTGCGCAATGAGACATTTCAGAGCCATGCATTAAGACATGGTTGGATAAACCTATTAGATACTGCTGGTGTGTATGTGTGTATGTGTGTGCATGTGTGTGTGTATTGCGTGTGGCCATCAGAAAGTCTTTATCTCTTCCAAGATAGAGTGAATGAGTGAAGGCCAATCTGAACATCAAGCGTTTCCACAAGGACACAGTCTAACTCGCTTTGCCGCGAATCACAATACTCCATCAGAATAACTTCTTCTGCATCAGCAAACAACCTCAATGGTAAATACTTGAAATTCTCGCATTGTTTCAGGCGGATCTGCTAATTGAGTGGCCACTCTGTTGTATCTAATTTGTCAAACGCTGAAAAATCCAGGCGAGGAGAAAGGAAACATCAAAGCCGTATAATTACACTGATGACAGCACAAGACTCCGCCATCTCCGTGGCAACCACAGCAAACAATAAACACCCCCTCCTCTCTGTTCTCAGAGAGGTGGACATCCGTGAGTCATCCGCGTACACACACATACACACACCATACGGAGGTACACAAGAACACGGACCGGAACAGGCATCCTTTAACTGTGTGCAGAAATTCAGAACTTCAGAACAGTGAGAGAGAGAGAGAGAGAAAGAGAGAGAGACAGAGGGAGGGAGAAAGGGAGAGAGAGAGAGAGAGAGACATTTGACCAGGGGTGCCCAAACTTATGCCTATGACTGTATATTTGTGGACCGTTTCCACTGGTTTATTCATCATGAAATTTTGTCACAATAAAAAGAACAGCTGGCATTTTCAAATTATATAAAAAACAAAATATAACCAGCCCTGACAACAATGACGCAATGGAATATAGGCTACAGTACATACAGACAGTCCTCAGACCCGCTAGATTTCCCATGCAAGTCCATTAAAACACATATGAACACATTCCAGTAATGAAACACACTGGGGGTTTCTCTTTCTGCATAATACAATAAGAGTTATAAAGTTAAAGAGCACTAACTGTTAAGTAGGACTTGAATGTAAATCCATATTGCTGCTGTTTTGTTAATATATTGTCTCATACATTGCGTCAGCAATTTATAATGAATGGCCCAATACACAATAGTCCAGAATTACTCCAAACTTAACCTCATAATATTAACACAAAAGTTAAGAACTCTTCTAATTTTCATATAAAGTTATCATTAGAGATAGTCCTGGTATGCTAATACAAGGTGCCCCCTTTCTACTGTTCTACTGGACAAAATCTGCAGGTCCTATAAAACCCCAGTGCTAGAACAAAATCATGTGTGCGGAATCCATAAACTATGGAAGGATTGGGGGTTGGGGGGTTGGAGGTGGAGTTGATGTGGGCAGCGCTTTCATGCAGCAGAAAAAAGTTGCAATGAAATATGGTACAACATTTATGTTTCCTAACTAAGGGTATTAAAATGTACACCACTAAAATGACACCCAGATGCCAGGCCTGGTCCTGCATAGTGTCACCTCATCACAGTCTAAAATGGACTAAACGTTTATAATAAAGAACTATTACTGTTCCCACTTCAAAGGTTTATGAAAAGTTTTCAGCATTTACTGAAGCACATTCTGGGCTTCTAGTTAATGCTCAGTTCTGTTTAACTCAATTAGCCAGCTGTTCAGGGGGGCACGGCAATCAGAGGAGTTCCTCACTTTACCTCAGCCCCTCAAGAACAGATAGAGTTTCAGTTCTTCTGCCCTGGATTTCAGACCCAGCAACAGGCCCTTACAGAGCAAAGCTCAGGAATGAAGAACTGAAAAAGGCTAGTCATGTTAGCGTTAGCACCTGGATCTCATTAACTACAGTATTATTACTAATATCTACCACATGGGCCTTCCCAGAGCCACCTCTGATCAAAGAGGCCGATCAGTGGAGGAGAAGAAAGAGGAGGTGGAGTTGATAGTGAGCACATTAAGGAGCATAAAAGAGCATTTGACAGCTATTTGATACTGTAGATGCAGAGGCATGTCTTATTTTTCACAGAAAACTCAACTTATCCACATATAAAAAAGCGTTGTGTGGAGTTGCTCTGCTACTGGCGCAGCGTCCTTTAACCATTTCCATTGTCTAGATGAGTCTGAAGTGATTATCCCGAGGCCAAACATCTAATGCCTTTGGCCTTTTGTGTCAAACCAACTACTTAGCAATACCGTTCAACCCCTCCCCCACTCAATAAGTCTTGTTGAGTAGAGCCGAGTCACTGACCCCACAATCACTGACCAAAACGTTACAAAGACACAGAGAGCACACCTTCTCCCTCCTTTTTAATGAGGAAATTCTACACTTTCTACACCTGTGGCACTGCAATAACGAATCCAATTAAGCCACCATAAAGAGTACTGAAGAAGGACATGCATAACTCAAACAGGTGCTGGGAAAGAAAGAAAGAAAGAAAGAAAGAAA
>JBBPCZ010000115.1:21940636-21956288 GCA_037974445.1 Brycinus macrolepidotus | reverse complement strand
GAAAGAAAGAAAGAAAGAAAGAAAGAAAATAAAAGAAAGAAAGAAAAGAAAAGAAAAGAAAGGAAAAGAAAAGAAAAAAGTAAGAAAATGAGAAGACAGGACTGAAAGCAAAGATTTAAAATGTCTTAAATAAAAATTACATCCTCATTGAAGTAAAGAAGATAAAAGATTCACAGCATCAGCTCTGTCCTTTCTTCTGTTTTTCTTATCCTTGCAGAAAGAAGACAGCACAGAAAAGGCTTCTAGGGGATAAAAAGAGTGAGAGAGAAAGAGAGAGAGAGAAAGAGAGAGAAAGAGAGAGAGAGAGAGAGAGAGAGAGAGAGAGAAGATATTTGTCTGTGTCTCTGTCTGTCTGTCTCTCTCTCTCTCTGTCTCTCTCTCCCACTCTCTGGCTGTGGTGCGGATGGACAGCTGCTATTAAACTCTGATTGTTTCAGGTTCACGGGGTGTGAAAGGGGCTGATTGGGGGCTACGCTCCCTATGAGGGTGGTCTCCACGCTGGGGGGGAGGAGCGGGAGGGACTGAGGCAAAGGGAAAGCTCACGTGACGAGTGCGTCTCGCTGTGCAGCCCCAAAAAGGAATCCAGCACGGAAAAAAACACACCACTTGTTGCCGCCTGCCTGCCTGCCTGCCTGCTAAGGCACTCCGCCTATGCGAGCTTTATTACGTACACACACACACACACACACACACACACACACAGGAACAGTAAGGAGCATCCCACCCACACACATTTATCCGTTCACAACTCTCATCACACAAGTGGCAATGAAGCTTAACATGAGAAAACGTCTGTTTGTTATTAACTGTGTTGCTGAAAAATGGCAACAGCACCACCACCACTACTAACAACAACAACAACAACAACAACTGTTGCTCTACACCAATCTATATAATCTCAAAGCACGGAAATGCTCTTTAATCTCAAAGCTTGAAAACACTTCAACATCTGCCCATTCAAAATCAAAAAATACACTTACAATGGAAGCCATTATAAGTGTATTTTGATTTTGAGTCAACAGGTTTTCTGCTCCTTTCTAGATTCAAGAAAATAAATCAAAACTATTGACCTTAGTAATCAACAGTATGGTAGATGTGGAAGATCAGGATAAGTATGGAAAATGCTCTAAAATTCCTTCAGACTGAGCTTCTGAACTCTTCACACACATTTAAAGAGCTTGTGATAATAGCATAACAACTCCATTCATATGACACTAAAGTTTAATCTCAAGTTCTCCACCTCCATGTTAGCAAAAGGTGGCACGCATACACCACCTCCTTCACACCTCTGCGTGAAGGACTTCGGACGGCCTGCGAGGCCAATTCTGAAGGAAGTTCAGCAGTGTGTGTGCATGAGTGTGTGCTAACGAGAGCCTTTTGGCCCAAACACTGCTCCATCAAACACTGATAATGAATAACAGGGGAGAGGAAGAAACCCTACTGAGTCTTTCTCACCTCGCATAGGGCAAGTTCAGCTACCGTGTCAACCTGAGGCTGTCAGAGGAGTGTGTGTCTGTGTGTGTTTCTCTTCAGTGACTAAACAACAAGAATTCCTTAATATCAGGAAGGATAATATTTATTATCAAGACGTAAAGGGTTATTTTTTATGGGATGTTCACATCCAGTGTAAAAGGCTATAGTCCTGACCTCCAGTTCAGTTCAGTTCAGCTCAGTTCAATTCAATCCCAATCAATTAAATTATATCATTTGAAATATGTCCAGTTCAACTGAGATCACCTAAATAGAACTCAGCTCAACAATATTCAGTTTAGTTCAATACAGCTTGGCTCAGCTCAGTTCAGTTCATCCCACCCCATCTCAGCTCAATTCAGTTCAGTTCAGTTCCGTTCTGGTCCGTTCAGTTCAGTTCAGTTCAGTTCGGTTCAGTTCAGTTCAGCTTGATTCAGTTCAGTTCAGTTCAGTTCAGCTTGATTCAGTTCTGTTCAGATCAGTTCAGCTTGATTCAGTTCAGTTCTGTTCAGTTCAGCTTGATTCAGTTCTGTTCAGATCAGTTCAGCTTGATTCAGTTCAGTTCTGTTCAGTTCAATTCAATCCCTTTCAGTTAAATAATTTCAATTAAACTCATATAAACTCAAGTATGTTTAGTTCAGCTGACATCCCTTTAATACAACTCAGCTCAGCAATATTCAGTTTAGTTCAGTATGGCTTGGTTCAGCTCTGTTCAGCTCATCCTGTCCCGCCTGGAAAAATTCAATTCAATTCAATTCAATTCATTTAAATTCAATTCAATTTTACTTGTAAAATACTTTTTTTACAGGAGGCGCTGCCACATAAGTAGCTTTATAGAAACCTGGGTCCAGGCTCCTAGTGAGCAAGCCAAGCATGACAGTATCAAGGAAAAACTCCCTGAGGAGGAAACCTAGAGACGAACCAGGACTCAAAGAGGAACCCATCCTCCTTGGGTTGACACCGGATAGCAAAGCAATAACACAACAAGAGCAAAAAGATTTATAAACAGCTGTAAATGAAAAGTAAGCTTACAGAGATGATAACAGAAGTCAGTGAGTGAAAATTGTCCTGGCAGACAGGACTCGGGAAAAGATAATGATAGTTTTGGGCTCTATGAAGTTAGAGTTTGCTAAGCTTTAAAACTTTTAAAAGCACGTTAGAAGCACAAAACCAAGTCAAAACTGCTGATCCTCAAATCATAAGAACATCTGTATTGTCTGCTTGCTCTTGTGGAAATACCCCAGTTCACACAACGAGGCCAAAACTCTGAGTTGGTGTGTTTAAGATGGTTGGTAGATCAAACCACCGCAAAAGCCTAACAGAGCTCTTTACATTGCAATTACATAGATTAGTAAAGATTACATAAGCTTTTACATTCTGCGCTGTGGACCTCCTCCCTCTTTCAAAATCTCCTCCTCCGCTCTCGCTCTCTTGTTTACAGGTCGAATCCACTTTATGTTCTTATTTCAAGTCACAGAAATGGCACTTTAGCCAGGAATGAAAATGAAAAATAATGAGGCAGATGTGAAAACTTTGCTCATCTTGTTATTTACGAGAGTTTGATGTCGGCCCGTAAAAACCGTTTGCCTGAGTTTTCTCAGTTTGGTGTGTAAATATGGGAATCTGAGGACGTCATCAGAACCGAGGACACGCTGCTGTTACGTGGTGGGTCGACATTTGGAAAAGATATCGGCACCTCAAGTATTTCAGGTTACAAGAAACAGCTGCTGAGGTGCGGCCTATGACCCACACAGGAATTCCGTGACCTCTGAACACAAGGAGAGCTCTCCTTGGGAGATTCTGCCAAAATGGAGAGGCAGAGTTTCCACGGAAAATACTCATCCTCCAGTAGGTATGCAGAAAAGAACCTCAGTGGGTATCGTCTGGAAGGCCACGGCCACATTTGCGTGTTAAAGCTTAAGCGGGAGCTGCACAGTCTGAACTGCTGGAGACCACCAGAACACTCAGGATGACCCCAGGAGACCACCAGCAGACAGATTTTTTTCACCGTCTGATGTCTAAATATGACATGCATCTGAGCTGCGAGACACATTTGCACATACAAATGACATATACAAGAACTTAATGTAAAGATACTGTTTTAGTTTTAATCTTCATAGAGCCATTAAGTCCAAGCCTTGCTGTTATTTTAGCGTAGGTCGTTGCAGGTCTTTTAATCTTTTGCAAATAAAGTATGTATGCATACAAAAAGTTCTGCATGACCCAAAAGGCAAAGAACATCAGTACATCTGAGCTGTGGTGAGTGGGCACCCAACAAAACTCCTGAAAGACCCTGAAAAGCTTCACTTTAGAGGGTCTGGGTTGCCATGTTTGCATGTATACCTATGTTCTTAAGTTCACCATCTTAGTGAAGTGACTCTCCACACAGTAGTGAATGTCAGAGAGAGAGACAGAGACGGAGAGAGAGAGAGAAAGAGAGAGAGAGATGTTTGGTTTGCTGATCAATGCGCAAACATTCCAGTTGATTAACACTCCAACGCACTTTACTTGAGAGACCACCACTCAGACCAGCCCCAAGTCAACAGCCCCTCCATAGATTAGTCCGTTAAAACTCTCAGATCTCATAACGAACGGTGGTCGCTCTTTTTTCCTGTCTTTTTCTTCTGAGGGTCGCTGTGCACCCCACCGGTCACTCAGTCGCTCTGTTAGGAGTAAAAGTTTCTCTCGCTGTTAGAAAGTTGTCAGTTAGAGGAGAGAGTGGGACAGTCAGCCTACCTTTCAGAGCCTCTGCATCAGTTTGTGTGGCCTTAAAGTGATCCCAGGAAAAACTTGGGAGAAAAAAAGTGGAGCTGAAAGCCGAGAGCGTCCCACTGGGGGTTCGAGAATTTCCAATAAAGCCCCTCTTTCTGCTGCAGGATACACACATGCAGATGGAGAGAGGGAGAGACAGAGAGAGAGAGAGAGAGAGGGAGAGAGAGAGAGAGACGAGAGAGAGAGAGAGAGTTCTCCTGAGCCGCAGGGGCTCTCCTGCGGGTGAAAGTGTCTCTAGCTCCTCGGAGAGGTGGGCTCGGCGCGCGGCTCCATGTCTGTCCGGGTCCCGCACGGCCAGAGCTGCTGAGCTCCAGAGTGGGAGAACTCGGCTCTCCTCCCCCCGCTCCCCCTCCCTCTGCCCCACACTCCTCGGACCACCCCGAAACAGGAAGTGCACTTTTTGTTTTTCTTGAAGGGGGGAGAGGAGAGAGGGGCAGTGCGCGAGGCCTGCGCTCCTCCAGCGGCACGGAGCGCGCATCTGCCCGGCGCGCGCCCTCACCCCCCAACACCTGCACCCTCCAGGTAAACCAGGACACGGGTAGAGTCTTAAAAAAGGTGATGATTAACTGGAATAAAGTTTTCTTTTGCTCATTTTTGCTAAATTCTGAAAGAAGAGAAACTTCTAAAGTGTGTCTAAACCACCTGAATCTGCCTGACCTGTAAATCTGTAGATTACTGTATTATAATTACAGCACAGGTACTCAATTTAAAACAACAATAACAACAACAACAACAATAATAGTAATAATAATAATAACAACTACTACAATAAGAACGAAAACAACAACAACAACAATAACAATAACAACAACAACAACAACAACAATAAAAATAACATAACAGCATCATGGTCGACATTATTATTATTATTATTATTATTATTATTATTATTGTTATTATTATTATTATTATTATTATTATTATTATTATTATTATTATTATTATTATTATTATAGAAGACGTACTAGTATAAAAATAATACTACCACTACCACCACCACCACTACTACTGCTACTACTGATAATAATAATAATAATAATAATAATAATAATAAGAAGAAGAAGAAGAAGAAGAAGAAGAAGGAATAAATAAATAAATGCATACATACATACATACATGCATAAATGTAAACTGAACATATTCTCTACATATCACCATAGAGAACTATGGAGGCAATATTTGCTACACCAGTGAACATTAAACCTTTTCTGTTATAGATGTCCTTTAACATTTTAAAATAATGATTTGAATAATAAAGAAAAGTAATTTATTATTGATAATAATATTAATAATAGTGCTAGTCCTTTTGGTGTTGTACAGCTCTTTTATTTATATTTTTTATTTATATTTATATTTTTATTTATATATCCACTCTGTACATATATACATACATATACTCATTGTGTACATACATACTTATACTTATCTAAGTTTACATATACGTATATATACATATATCTTTTCCAGTACACAGGTCCATATTTTATATTTCTAGACTGTATAGTGTACATTTTATACTTTACTGTTAGTATAGTTTTTATTCTATTGTTTTTCATTTTTGCTGCTCTTATCTTGTTCTATCCACTTTCTGCCGTGACAATGCAATTTTCCCACTTGTGGGACTAATAAAGGTTTATCTTATCTTATCTTATCTTTTCCTCTGTGTTCTGATTCCTGTGTGTTTGTGGGGTGTTATTATAAAACCACTGCGAGTCAAACAGAACAAGACTCCTCTGGACTTCTTAAACTGATTGATAGATATAGCACAGTTAAGCGTGTGTGTGTGTGCGCGCGTGCGTGTGTCGGCGGTTCAGAGCAAAACCCGGAGCGGATTTTTTGGTGGAGCGGAGGAGAGAGAGGGGCTCGGGTTGCCAAGACTGGATTCAACAACTCAGCAGCGAATAAAGAAATGAAAAAAAAAAAAACATGCTGAAAATATCCTCAGTTTCATGTTACCACGAGAACAACGTTTGACCACAACTCTTAACATTATAAAAGCCTTCCTCTTCAAAAGCCTTAGATTTCCTTTAACATTTTTAAAACTTTTAATTTAAACTGAATGGATTTTCTGAAAGTTTCATCACCAGACACACTGTTACCTTTAAAAAATGTCTGGAAGATTTGATCCTTGAAAAAAAATCTAAGTTTGATCCTTGAAAAAAATCTAAGTTTAAGAAATTGCTGTCTTAAGCAATTTCTGATAGTGTCCAGGCTGTTCCAATTTAGGATTCATTAAAATGTGAAACAACAGAAATCCATTTAAACATTGATTTTTTTTCAAGGATCAAATCTTTCATACCTCTTTTAAGAGTAACAGTGTGTGTGGTGATGAAACTTTTCAAAACATATTCAGTTTAAATTAAAAGTTTATTTCAAAATGTTTATGGAAGCCAAGGTTTACCTTTTGAATGTTAAGAGGCGTGGTCAAACGTTTAACATGAACATGAGGCTATTTTCATTATATATTGTCCATCATTCCTGAATGTAAAAGGTAAGCCAGTTTACTTGTCCCTCCAGTTACTGCTTACCACCTCAAGCCTTCAGTTCTTTATCAGTGTGCCAGCTGTGGCCAAAACATGTACCTAGAAATGAGAAATAAAACGAGATGTAAAACGACCTATGAAATGAGATTCATACATACCTTTTCACACAATTACCCAAAAGTGTTTTTCTTCCTGCTCCATTGCCCTGGATAGGTGTGCTAAGACTTATTTATAAGGAACTTTTTTCCCCTCAAAAACAGTTGCAGGATGCCCTGAAAGTCACAAGAACAGCATAAGCAGAACCGTAAGCAATGAACTGCACCCCAGAGATCTCCCTTCCTTCATCCCACACAAAACTATTAAAGGAGTCCAGAGGTGCACCGCTAACATTTGCACATAAAAGCATTTAGACAGACAAGAACTGTTTTAAACTATGTAATGTTGTCTTGTAATGGAGAAAGAAGAGTTGCACAAATGACTCAAAGAATACCATTTCCACCACGATGTATGCAGGTGGGAGTATCATGATATGGTAAATTAAGTCTTGAAATGGGAGAAGATTTAACAAAACAACAACCTCAAACTTACAACCAAACTAAGGTCCATTTTACTTAACAGTGGAGAATCTGAGACAGTTTGCCAAGAGGGATGGATCAAAATTGAACCACAGGGCTATAGAAAAAAACTGATTACTTCTTTCCATAGATAGAGGCTGTAATTGTCAATAGCAGCTTTGCAGCAAAGTACTACTGTCATCAATTTGTCAAATTTGTATTCTTCTTTCTCCACTCTTCTTATGCTTTTAAATACATACTTCTATGTAATTGTTCATAGTACATTATGTACAAGGTCAAAATACTTTGTGTAAATCTGAAGTGGATATATGCCAATCAGCTGTAATATTAAACCAACAGTATTCCCTAATGGCAGTGGCCTCTTTCAGCAGCCAGTGCAAAACACTGCAAAAATGTTCAGACATTGTTTGAGGAACACAATAAAGAGTTCAGAGTGTTGATTTGGCCTCCAAGTCCCCTAGATGTCAATCCAATTGGGCATCAGTGGATAACTGGTCTGGTGATGAGGGAGTTGCCCCTGCAATCGGAAGGTTGTGGGTTCAAATTCCAGAACTGCCAATGGCAACACTGAGGTACTCTTGAGCATGGTACTGTCCCCACACACTGCTCCCTGGGCGCCATCATCACTTGGGTGAATGGGTTAAATGCAGAGGACAAATTTCACTTTGTGCTGTGATGTAGTGTGTTCACACGTGACAAATGGTTCACTTCCAGATATGCTGAACAAACCATGGAGCACCTCACAACATGTGGGACTTACAGGACAAGGATCCGCTGTGCTGATACCACAGCACATCATCAGAGACCTTGTGAAGTCCATGCCTCGATGGGTCAGAGCAGTTTTGGTGCCACAAGGAGGACCAACACAATATTAGGCTGGTTGTTTTAACGTTAGGGCTGATCAGTGTATGTAGTCTATGTATATGAAGTCTGTCCTGTTTCCGCTCACTGTAGGTCTATGAGTTCTGTAAACAGCAAAGGGTCAGAGCCGAGGGCTTTTCTTTGAAGCAGATTGTAATAATATATACAATATCAGTTATACAGTTTTATAGACTGTATATATTTAACATGTACAATGTTATTCCCTTAAAGACAAAAGTACACTGAGTGGTGAACTTTTGAAGGTTAGTAGGTTGATCTAAAAACACGTTGCCTGTTCATGTGAGGAGAACAGGATCTACCCTGTGTAGTACCTCGAGTAAAATGTTAAAAATGCTTTGGCTGTAATGTATTTGTGAATACAGCACTTGGAATTAAATCAGTTCATTTTTAGGGTGAGTGTTGGATAGTTGTGTCAGGAAAGGCTTCAGGTTAAACAAGTTGGTTGATTATGAATCTTTCTATGATAACTCACCTCAACTCATCTATTTTCATCACATTTTCTCTTTAATTTATTGTAACTGCATTGCACATAGACGTTTCAAGGGCACATTTCACTACATGTTGTACTTGTATAACTGTGTGTGTGACAAATAAATGATGAATGATGTTCTGAAGTTCAGGATTGCTCTAATAGTGTTGTGCTGTGTTTGGAAGGATCATTCTTAATTATTTTACTCTGTTCACATTTAGAGTGAAATATCTACACACAGATTTTGTTCCTCCTAACTGTGTGGCAGCAAGTTTCTGGATCCGGCTGTCAGAATGATGATGTCTTGCTAAACAGCCTTCAAGATTACAGATAAGAAAATGACCAGCAGTTAAGAAACGGATTAATGAAGGAGAACAACTTAAGAATAATTGTGTCAGTAATGTATTTTTTTTGCTGATTTCAAATTATTGTACTATTTGAGTTGACATATGTCTGCTGCCATTGTTTTATGTGTTTATTTATTTGTGTGTGCGTGTGTGTGTGTGTGTGTGTGTGTGCATGTGTGTGTGTTTTAGGTACATATTAGAGACCACAATGTAAATAAGCCTTTAGGCTTTTTTGGGTTGTCCCTGACTGTTATCCCTGATCTTATTTCTGTTTCTTAAAATTGACTACATAAATACATGCCTGGATTATGTTATTTGCATTTTAAAACAAGAAGCCAAAATATTCAAAAATCTAAATTTCACGAATTACAAATATACAAACATAAATATACAAACATATTTTTATGGAAAGTTATTTGTGGGACCAGCAAAAGTAGAGAACCATCCACTGAAAGGTTCTTTTGGGGTTATCTTGTTGAAGACACTTTTTGGTCCAGCAGGCAAATGTATTTTTTATTAAGAAGAGAATTAAACCATTAAATGTTAATAGATCATTTTTGTCTGTTGCCTGATTAATGAAGGTTAAAAATATACAAAAACATGGCACGTCTGTAATTCTCAGATTTCACATTGTTGGTGATGACTAAGCATGTTTGGTCATTTCATCTCAATACCACAGTGAGACAAGAATTCAAAGGTGAACGTGTAAACATTCCTAAAGATTATGTTAAAACAATACAATTATTATTAACTGTCACATTGTCACACTTATAAAATTTTATATAAGATTATTTTTATAAGGATTTGATTTGGAATGATTTGTTTGGATTTTTTTTCTTTAAATAATTTAATTGAAAGGTCAGAATTGTTTACTTTCAGTGAAAGATTAAGCTATCAAGCAACAAAGGAGGAGCCTCTGTTTGTACCCACCTTGCCCCTACTCTTCTAGGAAGGCTTTACACAGACGGTGGAACAGTGCTGTGAAGAGCACCCCAAAGTAACTGAACTGACTGAATTCACAGTTATTATGTTATACAGGGTTATAATGTGGCTGATTATCGCACAATATGAGCAAATATGAGGAAAAAAATCTTGTAAACATTTTTTTCATGTAAAAAATCTTGATTCTGTGGTCATTGAACCATTCTTTGTGTAGATTTGGACATATGTTTTGAGTCATTATGGTACAAGAAGATCCAGCTATGACCTAGTTTCAGATTTGTGCCAGAGGCAGCCAGCTTTTCTTTTAAAATCTCCTGTAACTTCATGGAGTCCATGGTGTCATATATTCAAATGTTCCAAAACATCACATGTCCTCCATATTCAGCAGTGTATGTACAGAACCTGGTCCCAGTCAAAGTTTCACTGGTGTCTAGCAAAATCCAGGTGCGTACATTTTGATTAGATGAAAGAAAAGGGTTTCTTCTGGCATGCTTTCCAACTGGCATCGAGGTGACATCTAAATTCTTTAGTCCAAAATCTTTTTTTGGAGAATTTGTGACTCCACAATGCTACTGTCTTTTCCAAATCTACATCTGCGATCCTGGGAGAACGTTTTGTCTCTCAAATAAACATTGTCGTCTTCTAGGCAGGCTCACTATAGCTTTGGTTATTTTAGGTCTTCATTAACAGCACATTTTCAGGCATGTAGTTATTTTTTAGCAGTCAGCAGACTCATTTAATTAATGTATTCCCCAGTCTTCTCCATGTTGATGTATGACTGAGAGCATTTGGTCTTTTTATCACCTCATATTTACACCCCAGCGCAACAGGAAGTCATGAATGACCAGTTAGAATATCTTGAACACTCAAGTGAACAAGTGAAAGGCAAAAACGAACATGCTTTTGTTCAATTTTGTTCAGAAGTCTCAATGGGTGCCAATATTTGTGACTGAGATTACAGTAATAACCACAGTTTTTTATATTCTTTTCATTTTTTGTCACAGCCAGCTCACCTGTGCCAAGCCCCCAGCCTTCCCGGTCCCCGGAGTAGTGAGTCTGGGCTTCCCCTGTTCCTTTGGTTTTGGTTTCTCCCACTTTTCCTATCAGTTACACCTGCATCTCATCAGTCTGTGTTATTTAAGCCCAGCTCAACCTGGAGTCCAGTGTCCGTTTACCCTTGTATCTACCATTTGGTTTGTCTATGTATCTTCTATCTATCTGTCTTTCTGCCTCTTGTATTTGTGACTCTGTCTTGCCTATCCAAGCCTGGCTCCACCCCAGCAAACCTGAGGACACTTACCCAGTTCTGGATTAACGAGTTGGATCTCCTCACTGGAACTTCCCAGAAGTCAGAACACGTCATTGCACATCCCGGTGGAGGTTTTGTTAGATCCTTTGAGCTTTTACTCACAAACTTGTGTTTTGCACAGCAATCTTTAGTTTGGCATTTTTCCACACAATAAAACCATATCAAGGAATCTTCTGTGAGAGTTGTGACACTAGCCAACATGACACTTTTGGCTTTTGATTTGTGGTGTCATGTGAATCCTAGCTAGGTTGGCATCAGGCACAACAAAACTGGGAAGAAAAAAACACTAGCAATAAAAAAAAAAATGAAAGGGTGTCGCACAGTACTGTATAATGTGCAAACACTGGCAGCCGGACCTAGACTCTGAATTCCTTAATTCCCCCCTCTCTCTCTCTCTCTCTCTCTCTCTCTCTCTGTCTCTCTCTCTCTCTGTCTCTCTCTCTCCCTCCATTGAGAGCATATATAGCATTAAGTAAGGAGCAGATTGTGAATGAGAGTTGAGGCTATGTGTGTGTGTGTGTGTGTGTGTGTGTGTGTGTGTGAATGTGAGTAGTCAGTGGAGTCAGATACTGAGAGCTTATTCTCAGACAGATGCTACAGCCATATGCCAGTTGGAGACCCAGACGACTGCCTTAATAAGCACTCGCGCTCTCTCCTTTTCTATCCCCACTTCTCCCTTCCCACAACACGTTATATCATATGAGAAGGACTACCTTCTTATTGTAAGAGATTCTAAACATCTAGGTGACTGGAGGTTTATTTCAAGATTCAAGATTCAAGATTCAAGTTTCAAGATTCTTTATTTGTCACATACACAGTTATACAAGTACAACATGTTGTGAAATGTGCCCCTGAAATGTCTGTGAGACTGTGCAATATAGTTACAATAAATTAAAGAGAAAACTAAAGGCTAAAACTAAGTCGTAAAAATGTAGAAAAAAATATATGTAACAAGTGTAACATTTACGAGTGGAAACAAGATCTGAAGTATGCAAATGTACAGAATAGAGAATGTACTGTAAAGTGCAGTGTGCTAGTTGCCTTAATAAGCAGGTAATGTCGTTTTGTGGTGCATATTTTTATTTCTGTGCCCTAAGCGTGCCCTAAGTGAGGTCCTCATTTATACATAATGTTTCCAAAATTATCCAGACTCTCGTTATAATTGAATTTGGTACTTAAAGGTGCACCCACAACCGTGCACATGCATTGCCTCCAAAATCTCCATAGAAAAGCATGGCCAATAGAATAGGTCAATGCCAAGCGTCTATTAGAGAGGTTTAAAACCCAAAGCAGTGGACTGTGGAGCAGGAGAACTACATTCCCTGGAGTGACTGTGCTCCATCCACTCCCTTTGGGATGAGTTGAAGCGCTGTTTGTGACCCAGAGCTAATCATACGACATCAGTAAGATAATGTTTCTGTTCCTGTAATTAATCTTCACACCAATGTTCCAGTACCTAGTGTCAAGAAGAGTAGAGCAACACAGCAATTTTGCTGCAACACATTGTAATGGCCTGATCTGCAAACTCCTCAGGTCAGGTGCAGCATTTGCTTCATCTAAAAGTAGATTTTAAAGAGGCATTAAAGAGAAATCCACCTGTCTCTCAGTTAAACTTGTGACTAAGTCCAGCTTTCCTAATTCAGTCTCCAGTATCGCCCACCTGTGCTTAGTTCTGTGAATAGGTATGGTTGAAGGGCAGCTTAGTTCACAAATAGATGAAAAAGTTACAGGTGTCCATTCACAGATGTCTGGCCGAGCTCATTGAGAGCTTACAACCCTTGGCGGATTAGTTTAATGGCATGCTGTGAGCCAGAACACATTCTAACGTGGCCAATCTATTCACGGGACTGAAGTGAAAAGAAGACTCATCTCTGCCTATCACTTTCCAAGCAAGAGTGGGGACTTCAGGAACTCCTGAGCGTGCCAGTGTGTTACACAAAATACTTTCAATAATGGGGGTTACATATCTTGAGACAAAACAGTTCACCAGCAGCTGATACGAAGGATTAGGAATTGATGCATATCTTTTCTGCATTGTTCAAAGATTTACAGTTTTTCTCAGATGCTTTGACGCATTTCCCAAATCATTATTGTTTGCACAGCAGTAAGTGCATTTCTCAAAACAATGTGTGCAAACTGCAAAACACAGTGAATTACTTGCAAAACCATGCAACTTGCATAAAATAATTAGTTTATATTTCAAAAGCAAATGTTTATGCCGATGAAACTGTCAGTGCGATCAGAATGACAATTCTTGTATATGAACAAGATGGTCAAAATGCTTAGTCATGTTGTCAGTATAGCAGTTTGCTTTATAATGTACAAGGCAGCACTTTTTTCTGTCAGGTTACAAGGTTACACTTTGTGGGGGGTTGTTTGCAAGTGATTCAAAATGTTTGCAAGTGATTTTTACTGTATTGTACTGTTTGTACAGTAAAATGCTGTCCTTTCATTACTGTGTCAAAAATTGTTGCACTGTGTTCTGCTCCGTTTATATATGCTTGTAAATTGAAGGTTTGTGCAATTCACCTCTGAGCTGCTGAAGAAAACTGGTTGATCATTGGTTGATCTGATGCTTCATGCACTCCCCAGTATAAGTAAAATTTAAGATCCACCTGAGACTGATTAATAACCAACAATAACCAACAATTTACCAACAAATGTAAAAGATATGTATAAAATATGATTGATAGATTAAGACAACTAGTTCAACACTTTTGCATGACAACTAGTTCAACACTTTTGTAATGACTCAAGCAATGGAATGCCTAGATGTTTTGGAGCTATTTAACAGAGAACCAGCATTGTGCATTTTGACCAACGTGACATGAGCAGCTGATGTAAAAAACAGTAGACAATTGTACACAACTACTTGCAAGGATGTGTCAAAGCATTTGCTGTTTGTTCAAGATAATGAAAAATTGAAAAAATGAAATACTGAGAAAATGATTGACTAGATGATGTGGAGTTTGAACAAGCAGTTTTCGGAACGTAAATTCTGATCTGAGAAATGCGCCAAAGTGACTGAGAAAAACAGCAATACAGAATTTAATGCAGAAAAAGCACAAAAATGCATACTAAAGTGAATGCAGATCTTTGAGCATTTTAACATTTGTTCATCTTAGGGTCATTTCAGGTCAAATGTCTGGTGTTTCTGATGAAGTGAAAACTCTAGTAAAAAAGCTTAACCTCGAATGCACATTCTGCTTCAAGCCACACAAGGTGAGAGTGTGCATTAAGATAGAAAGGTGAGTGTTTATGTGTAAGTGTGTTTTAGACAAAGCACGAGTGCATCTGTTGCCTTGGCCTGAAGCATCTGGACGATTCTCCCTTGCACTGCAAAATCCACACCATCTTTACCGGATTTGTTTTTCCATTACAGATGGTCTCGTGCACATGTTTTCTTCCCATTGGCTCAAGATCCAGAGCTGCTACTGATACACCACACACAGCGCTGCATAAAAGGCAGCTTCTCCCTCACTCTGTTCCACCCTTGCACAACAGAGACGAGAGGAGGAAAGTGAACAGACGAGGCTCGAGAAGAAGATGAGCGAAATCATGTCTGCAATTTTGCATAGAGCAAAAACGAAGAGCTGCAGAACTGTAAATACAGGTAAGTAATAAAGCACTGTTGAATTTTATTCATTTTTTATAGACTGCATGCATTTTAGAGAGAGTAGAATATGTTTTCTCATTAAATTACGGATAATAATGTGAGACTGAAATGAGTGAGTTTATGCAAAATGATCTTTGCACAAACATACTGTGTTTTTGGCTTGGATTTACTAAAATAAATGATACAGACTTTTTCAGCATCCTGTGCCGTGTTGCTGGATTTGGATGTCTAAGAATTTTTGCATAACAATCTAGTAAGTAATGTCATAAATCATTAAGCAGGAAATGTATAATGTTTTCCGTTTAATTCATTTCAGATTTAATATGATTCAACAAAACTGAAGTATTACTTAGCAGTCTGAAGTTGTTTTCATGATACGCATGGTCAATAATAACAGCCTGGTCAACAATAAATTAAACTGTAATAGTAATGCAGTTATAAATGTTTAATAATATATCATATTTTAAATTAAAATAGTGTAAGAGCTAACTCGCGTAACATCACAGTCAGTAGGATATAGATAGAAAATATTAAAGTGAATAACACAGGCTAATTGTTATGAATATAATACACACACACACACACACATATATGTGTGTGTGTGTGTGTGTGTGTGTGTGTTATAATATATCACATTTTAAATTAAAATAGTGTAAGAGCTAACACGCGTTAGCTCTTACACTATTTTAATAGGATATAGTAGGATATAGGATATAGTAGGATATAGATAGAAAATTTTAAAGTGAATAACACAGACTAATTGTTATGAATATAATACACACACACA
>JBBPCZ010000115.1:21910517-21940536 GCA_037974445.1 Brycinus macrolepidotus | reverse complement strand
AGACAGATAGATAAAGTCTATATGTGAGGGTTCAATGAAAACAGGTAAAATACAAGTGAGGAAAGTGAAGAATGCAGTGGTGTGTCATGTTATGTGCTCTGTCTTATAAGTCATCTGACGCAGAGGGTGGATAAGTTCAATACCACACAACAGGCTAAGGACCCCCATACCACCCCCTGCGTCACCGTGGCCATTTTAGTCTGAAGCTGAAAGTGCTCAGCTCTTTGATTAAACCCTGATGAAGAGGGTTAGAAACATTATCCATGATGTGTAACAGTTTAGCCTTCATTCAGCCGTGAAACTGCCCAGTGCTGCATAGAAAGGCTTCCACTGAGTGATGCACAACACCTTGCAGCTTACACAAAAGAGCCTCAAGAAGAGTCTACTGTCCCTTCCTATGGATTGCTTACAAATAAAAAATAAAGAAACTATGGAACTAATATGATAGTACTGACAGTGTTTGACAATATTACAGTGTGTTAGAACATCACTATCACATTGGACTGTTGGATAAACTTAATCCAATACTACTTCAATGCAGTGTGTTTAGTGAGGTCAGGCACATTGCTTTTGCATGTTTGAGAAATGGGACACACATGAAAACGCAAACACCAGTACAAATGCGAACTTTGATACTGCTCGAAACTTAAATAGGTGTGAACAATATTTTTCTTTGTTTCAGCTGGTGATTAGTGGTGGTTAGGGAGTTGCCCCTGCAATCGGAAGGTCATGGGTTCGAATCCCAGGACTGCCAGTGGATCATTTCAGGTACCCTTGAGTAAGGTACCGTCCCCACACACTGCTCCCCGGGCACTGCCTCGGTGGCTGGCCACTGCTTCACTTGGTGAATGGGTTAAATGCAGAGAATGAATTTCACACTGTTCACACTGTGTGCTGTGCTGTGTTGTGTTCACGTGTGGCTATAAGTGACCAGTTTACTTCACTTTACTTTTTAAATTCCTTATGTCCTGCATCCTTGATTCATCTTCTTTCCACCAGAGGGCAGCCTCACACAGGATCAGAAACTAGATCACACCGTCTCAGTGTGATAGGAACTAGATTGCACTATTTCAGTGGAGGAGAACTTTTTTGGTTCAGTTTTGAATATTTTTCAAAAAAGATATTTGTATGTACACAGCAAATTCAGTATCGCTATTGTAGGTCCCTCAGGACCCTGCTTGGAACTGTGGTGCCCTGCACTGCGAAGTATGGTCACCGAAAGAAACCCAGTGAAACTTAAGGTAAAATCACTGATAAAGCATTAAAATAAATCCTCTTGGAGAAGATCACACCAATGTTCAAATGTCAGCTTTAATCTTTGCATGAGCTTTGCCCCCTCTGACCAGGAAATGCTAACAGGCCTGCTCTGCTCTCCGCTCAGTGAAACTATCATCCACATCAGCTTAAGCACCTCCCAAGGCAGCCTGGTAATTTCCATCCACTTGAACCTTAAAGAATTAGGTCTCCTTAGGAAATTATGTGAGTGGTTGGAAGCCTTGAGCCAGAGGGGGTTTAGGGAGAACAACATCGCCTTTGACATTAATTCCCCTGAGCTGTGCTGATGCAAGCTCATGCTGGATCACTCACTAGATAAATATACTAGTCCCTGTCCTCATTGCAAGAACTGCATGCTAGACCCCCCTCACTGTACAGACGATTCTTCAAGTGATAGGCTATATAAATAGAAAAAATGAAGCAGCACTACACTGAAGATACCTATTTGACTAGCTTAACCTATATTTTTCACTGTTTGACAGGCAAACATAGAGAAAAATAACTAATGTTAGTTATAACTAATACTATTATGACGAGTTATATCACCTTATGCAGTGTATCTTAAAAAGTCTTCCGATTGTAAGTGACTCTTATTATCTAACTAAAATGTTGAGTGTCAGAATGCAAATCATTTCATCCAAGCTGTTTTTCCAAGATGCCAAATCATAAATCTAGTTCTAACATAATTTTGTTTGCAGTTAAAGCAGGCATTTTACAGTTTGGAGTATATTCCCTTGTTGGGTAATGGAACAATAAAGTTGACTTTGTGCTCAGTGTTCAAATTCAGTGTTCAATGTTTTAAATCAGGATAAACATTTATTTATTTTTTTTTTAAAAAAAGGACCTTTAGGTCTTTACTTAAGAACTTACAAAACACAACACATTATTGTAAGGCACAGATGCACCTTTTGCTTGCCTAGGCTCCTCCCCGTTTGTTATTACTCTGAGCAGTGCTTAGAGGGCTCCAAGTCACGCTAATGATCGTTTTCTTTTTGTCCGTGTCACTGAACTGTTTTCTCTACATCTGTTTCATTAGAGTGTTTTCTCCACGTCCCTCTCACTGGACTGTTTTCCCTGTGTCCGTCTTGCCGGACTGTTTTTCCTGGGCCCATCTCATCTGGGCTGTCTCTCCCCTCTTTGGGATCCAGGTGTCCCATCACCCATTTTAGTGCTTCCTTTGGGCCCCCAAACCTTTTAGGACATTTCCAAAAACGCACACAGCACATTTTCAGTTAGGTACAACACATCTCTTCTCCCCTTTTTCTTTTCCTCAAGGCACATATCTTGCCCATTCTCCCAGACTCAGCAGGAGGTTTCTTCACCTTTTCCTTTTCTCTCCCGTCGCTCTTGGGCTGATCCCCAGTGAGAGGCATTTTGCTGGGTCACTGCCCCTACTCAGTGGCTCAGCAATATAACTCCTTCTGGTGAGCACTCATCAATAACATCCTGAAGCATCTTGTATTAAAGGCATTGCCAACTTCCTTAAGATGACTAGTTAAAGATGAGGAAGGGTGCTCATTTCTCATGTCAAGTCTTGAAATGTAAAAATGTGAAATTATCACATTTCATCACTTAGAACCAAGTATGTAACTTGTGTGCAGGTGTAGCTTTTGGATATATAATTGAAAGGGAGGGAACTGTCAAAAAACCCAGACCACAGTCTCATGAATGCATGTCACAAGGCACAAGCTGGAGTTGACAATTTGCAGCTTGTCATAGAGAAAGTTAAGCCATGCTTTCATGTTTTCTGTCTCTCACCTTTTTGTTGGCAGGAGACTTCAAGAGAAAGCTAAAGAGGAGAAAGCTAAATGCTCAGTTCGGTAAACATTCTATTTACCTAAGAGATGCCCTCGCATAGCTAGGACTGCTCTGTATCAACAGGAAAAAAAGGAACTAGTACATTCTTCTGAACAAACAGGAGCATGTTGAATATGTAGCCATGAATGTCTGGCCCTTAATGTTGCTGGATATTCGTAGTTGTAGTTTATCCAACCAACTTCCAATTCGCCGTCCCCTAATCTCATGAACGAGGTAGTAAGATACTGTTTCTTTAGAGAGGTCTCATTGTTAACCTGCTTCATTACAAATCAAGGCTTCACTCCTGTGATGCCCTTGAGCAAGCTCTGGGGAAGAAATACAAGCAAGAAAGCTGACTTATCAGCTTTGTTAATGTTTGAAATGAAATATACCTCAGCATTTGGACCGGTGATTCTAAGACAAATCACTGACTGATCCTGCTTCCTCAAATTTCTACATGGTGTTGGTCCAACTGCAGTGTAGCAGACAACTAGCAAGCAGACCTGATGTTCTTTTGCATCCAAGAACCCATATCGTTGGTGTGGGAACAATCCGAGAATTCAGAAGTGATACTTATCCTGTTAGGATTTTTCAACATTTGTAATAACAGGTGATTTATAATGGGCAAACTGCAGTTGTTTTGGCTACGCATGAATAGAACAAAGGAGTTTACCAAAGGTTCTGCAAAATGCATCTCAACCATAGTCAGGAATATCTACCAGCCAACAAAGATTAACCCTCCAAAGATGAACCCCCCCTGGAATTCACCAGATAAGATTAAAACATATTGGGATGTATCAAAACTATGAAGACTTTTCAAGAAACTACTAGTTTTATGTCCCTAAAAGGAGTACGTAAATCTGTCATAGGCCACTCAAAGGTTCCTAATCGAATAAATCTTTCCCACCTTTACATTGAAATCTTAGATAATATTCTTGTTCTGAATGCTTCAGATGGGATTCAGCATGCCTCACCATGGTTTCAGCGTGAAATTCATAATTGCTAACTAACCCATTTTTTAAGTGTCCCTCTCTCTTTGTCCTTTTCAGTTGATCAAGATCTAAAAACCACACCTGACTGTCTGAAGAAGTCTCAGATGTAATCTACATGTAAAGACATTTGTCTGTGAGTAGTTTTGGACATAAAAGCAGTGATCAGTGCCACAGAGAGTTCATGTTGATTAGAATTCCAGGTGAGAATATCGTTCAGGCAAACACACCCATGTGTTTGCAATCAGCCATTGTTTTTGAGCAAGGTTAGGTTGTTGAAAAAACAAGTCACTTACTTTCGTCTGCCTAAGTTGTAACAAGACAGAATCTGTCTTTCTTTATAAAAGGTATGTAAACAGAGTGGGTTTTGGGCTTTTTAATTCCATTCCAAAGTTAAGTAATCAGAACCTCACTACTGGACTTGCTAGGTCTAGGATACATTCAAACTTTGCAGTGCATGTCAACAAAATCTTCAAACCAAATATCACGCCAACGGTGCAGTGAATGGTGTACCAGATGGTTACTCTCTAGAAAAGAAATAAAACAATACTGTACGTTTTCTATGTTCTTAAGCCTTGTAACTGATTACCCTACGAATTACCAGAATTGTTGGACAAAATATGAAAGACATTTCTCATGCAGTGGAATGTCCCTTTGTAGTGGAACACTTAATTATGTTTATATTTAGTTTAACAAAATTTTTCCAAAATGTTTCTTCTATGTTAATTAGCATTATTATAGTCCATATTTGTAGTCTAGGAATAAATCTTTTGGCGCCACCTGTTGACACTGCCATGTATTTGTGATCTGAAAAAGGCACAATTTCTAGTTTCAAAGAAAACTTTGTACACATATGCTCTTTGATATGTTGTTCCATTATACTGTTCTGTATCTCCAGGATGAAACGTTGCTGTTGTCCTGGAAGAAACTGACAGGTGTCAGTTGGTTGGTGAAGATACCCACATGGAAGACCCTTTGAGAAGGTCTAGAGGTAAATACATTACTATAGCCATAAATAGATCTAATATGTAAGTGAACTGTAGTCTGTTACAACTGTCAGGTAACCAGCTAAGTGACCCAAAAGTAACCTATGTTTTCGTTAGCATGGTCACTAAAAATTAGCCTTATCTCAGGGGTGTTTTTGTCTTTGTAGGGATCGCTTTGTCATGCCCTTTGTGGGTTAGGTTTGTTAGAACAGAAACTCCGGTGCATTCTGCAGGCCTGTTGTCCTCTATGACAAGGGCGTCCAATCTTATCCGCAAAAGGCCAGTGTAACCTTCAGGTTTTCGTTCCAAACAAGCAGGAGCACACCTGATTCTAAGTCATGGCTTGACCTGTTGTATTGCTCTCACATTCACAACGAAATCTACACAAGAGTTTGCTGGTGATCTTGTGCAAGATACACCGCTGAGATTCTGTCGGTATAAAAAGATCTGAACTGGGGTGCGTCCCCAGATCCCAAAGCAGAACAACTCCAGGTTATCCAGCCAGAAACAAACCTAGACATTGGGTTTGCTGTGGGTGATTGTAAAGAATAACTACAATGTTCTTCCCATTCACGCCGTACTCTAAGTCTCCCCCTTTTGTGCTGTTCTAGAATGTTTTTGCCCACTTGCACTGGTTCGTTTCACTTGTCAGTTCTTATTTTGGAACAGTATAAAGAAAACTGCCAGAATGGTGCTTGCTGGGAATGTTAGGCCAGTGTTCTGGGGTCTTAAAGTTTGACAGTGCTGTCCTCATGCATGACACAACACAAAATTACTGTGAGGTCGTTATATCAAGCCCTGTACCGGCCATAAACAGTCCACCCAAGTATACTCTTTTGAAGCTGGTCAGAGGTGTTGGAAGACCTTCTTCCTTATGTCTCCCAATCCTTTAAACTAGTTGTCCAAAGGTGTGAGTTTGTGAGTTAACCAAACATCTCTCTTGTAGTACTTCAGCCATATTTTCAGTCCACATGTTTGGAAATGATGTGCCCAAGGCCTTGTATCAGAAATGATTGCAAGCACAGTACAGAAATAACATGAAAACATACCTCTCAGTCAGCTTTCAGTTGATGGTGTACTCTGCATGATTGCTAGCACTGCTTGCAACTGGGATCTTATTTTTCACTTCAGGTGTGTTCCACAGGCTGAGTCCCTCATGTTAGATACATTCATAGATACTTTGCTCTATCTTTAGAGGTTGACGCTAGTGGACACAGGCTTTAGACGCAGGGGTAAGTCCCTCAATAGAGCAAACCCCCATAGTTGTATATCAAGAGGGTTGCTTAACGGTGGTGTCAGTTTACAAAGTTTACAAAGTACTCTTGATCTTACTTTCACTTGGCATAGCATACAAAGGACCGGATACTTCTACTGGCCAAAGGTTGAAGTCACATTTGCTGGTTACAACAGTTATACTGTATATTTCTCGTGCACTAAGATAGTCTCTCACAATGGCATACACTTGCAGCATGACAGCAAGAGTAGTACATTCTGGTTTTGAGTTAATTTTACTATGTACTATAAATCTTATACCTTGAGAAGAACTGTGGACCCCTAGTGGCCAAACACAGCACTTACAACTACTGGTTTTATTTATACTGCCCTCAAGTGGAGACTTGTACTACAAGGCTGGTAGGCTTTAGGAGTGCTAAAATTCCAGAAAACTTGCCTTTGCTGCTGCAGAACTGAGATCACTGGCAGATAACAAACATTATTATAGTATTTTTGTGGTACTGAATGTAAGTCCTATGACAAATATATCTGGATCACTGCACGCCTGGTGTTTATTCACCTGTGAATCTGTTGGTCCATCAATTTTTTATGGAGGACAGGAGTAATTAATTAAGTTTCAAAACAAAAACAACAAATGTAAAGTTGGATTCTTGAAACAAATCCCCCATGAGCATGATTTTATTTTAGCAGCTTTGTCCCAACATAATTTTAGTACATGCCAAGTCATATTGCAAGTTCCAATGACAAATCATAAAAAGTAGAAATACTTGCAATGCTAATGATGTTTATTAATTAATTGGCTATATTACTTCTCTATTCTCTTCTTTTTCTTCTTCTTCTTCTTCGTCTTTGTCTGCTACTTCTTCTTCTTCCTCTCCTTCCGCTTCTTCTTGTTTTTCTTCCTATTATTACTTTAGCACTTTGATCACTGTTATAGCTTGCAAGTTTAGCATCTGGACTGCGGTAATGTCTATATTTTCACTTCATAGAGAAAAAAAAAATTCCTTTAAATGAATTGCATGAATTACATATCAGTCCCCTTCCAAAACAAATGATTCCAAGGAATGCGGTAAGAAAATTCATAGTTAGTTTAAGTTGAACAGTCAGAACATGTGTTGAAAGTTTAGGTTTGGCCCCATCATTTCATCACAAGAGAAAATAAGAGAAGAGGGAGCGCGCCTTATCAGGGGGCGTCTTCCCCCAAGTTACATTTGTTGCACTTAACCATTTCCTAACTTCTCCTTAGGAGTCTAATATCTACAGTAATCATTCAATGTCTAGTTTTGCCAATTTACCAGACTTGAACATCACTGCTGTACATCATTGATAAGGTCTTGCATTGAGAGTTTTCAAGGAATTTAGGAGGCTTAATTTTTTATTGTTTCAACTTTGCTAGCGAACACCAGAACCCAACAGTCAAAGCAGCTTTACAGAATCTGGGTCCAAGCCCCTTATGAGTAAACCTCAAAAGGAGCCCAAGACTTAAAAGGAGAACCCATCCTCCTCTGGTTGATACCAGATATTGAGAGAGAATTAAAGAATACCACTGTGGAGATGACTAACAATAAGAGGCAAAAGTGTGCAAATGTAATCACTAAAGAGCAGTGCAGTCTATAGTCAGTGAAACAGGATCAATCAAAGTCTGTAGCAGCAGCTTCTGTTGGAGTCTGTGCAAATAGAAGTAGCTTTGGTTAGAACATGGGGAGGATATGCATGTGGTCCATGATGGTTGAACTGGTCTAGAGGTCAAGTGAGCAGGGGACCCCAGTGATGGTTGATCTCAACTAAACCTCTGAATGCTGGTCAATTAAGATGAACAGATGGACAGCAGTACCCCTTTGGAGAAGATAAAAAAGATAAAAACAAGTAAGCTAGTGGCCTGGTGGTTAGGGAGTTGCCCCTGTGATCGGAAGGTTGTGGGTCGAATCCCAGGACTGCCAGTGGCACCACTGAGGTACCGTTCAGCAAGGTTCACTTGGTGAATGGGTTAAATGCAGAGAACCAATTTTTTGTTGTTCACACTGTGTGCTGTGGTGTGTTCATGTATGACAAATGGTCATTTTACACTTAGTTCTGTTTGAGTTTACAGGGTACAAATTGCAATGGTAAAGACTGTAAGATGTGACTCACAAAGACCTAGCTAAAACAGCCTAGCCAGAAGGACAGTGCCATGAAACTGACATTTCTGACAAATGAAGTAACACTATTGTGAAAGAGAGAGAACTTAATTTGCCACACTCATAACATAACAATAGTCACACATATCTTTCCCATAAAAACATCCCTATAGCTTCTCCTACTCAAACTGCATCCACCTCTTTATTAGGCATGGTATTGTCAAACTTCACTGTGTAGCTGAAAGGCTGCTGCAGGCCACCTTTTAGACAACAATGTCTGTTTTCACAAACCACATCAGGAGTAGGAGTGCTGATCTAGAGTCAGTTTTTGTGAAAATGACCATCCTAAATATGGAAGGATCTGATTCATGATCAGTTTCTCTTAGGACTGCTTTGTGATTACCAACCCAGGTGTTGTCTGAAATGGCTGAGCATTGTTTTTTTATATATATATATATAGCTCATACTGCATTCTAAAGCAAATCAAAACACCTGCACCACCTTAATGAAGAACTGGATGCAGTTTGAGTGTGTTTTTAATGACTCTTCAAAGTATTCGTTTAAGCAGATAGGTGCATGAGTAACAACATACACACAACCATTTTATGCTTTACAGTTGAGAAGCTCTAGTGTTTCTAAAATCGATCCATTGTTGTAATGACACGCAAAATTGTGAAGCGTTCCTTATTTTTGGGGCAGCCGGTGGCCCAGTGGTGTTCGTCCTGCGATCAGAAAGTCGTGGGTTCGAATCCCAAGACTGCTAGTAGCACCTCTGAGGTACCCTTGAGCAAGGTACCGTCCCCACACACTGCTCCCCGGGCGCTGTGTTCCTGGCTGCCCGCTGCTTCACTTGCTGAATGGGTTAAATACAGAGAAAGAATTTCGTGCTGTTCACACTGTGTGCTGTGGTGTGTTCATGTATGACAGAATGGTCACTTTACACTTTTAACTCTATCCGTGGTTCAGTAGGTTTATTAAAATTTCCGGCATATGTACAGTACACAGTGAAACTAAACAACTTTCCTCCAGGACCATGGTGCAACGAACAAAAAACAGAACACCACACGACTACATAGATGCAGGTAGGACAGGAATACACAGTGTGCTAAGAGAGCAGGAGAGAGAGTGCAAAACAACATATCACGCAGTCGACAAAAGCAGTAACAGTACTAGTTTAAATAAATACAGATACTGTGGCAGTTGGGGTGTACGTTTTTTTATTTGTTTATATCAGAAACAGTTCAGTGTATATGCATTGTGCTAGGAGAAGTTCAGGGGTGTGCTCGTGTGTGGGTACAGCTTATGATTCATGTCTGATTGAGAAGTCTGATGGCCTGAGAGAAGAAACTGTTTCCTGTTCTGGCACTGGAGGCCCGCACGCTGCGGAACCTTTTACCAGATGGAAGGAGAGAAAAGAGTGTGTGGGAGGAGTGAGTGGGGTCATCCACAATGTTGGTGGCTTTGCGGATGCAGTGTGTGGTGTATATGTCAGCAACAGAGGGTAAAGAGACCCTGATGATCTTTTCAGCTGTCCTCACTCAGCACTGTAGGGTCTTGTGTTCTGAAATGGAACAATTCCTTTACCAAGCCATGATCCAGCTATACAGAATGCTCTCTGTAGTCCCTCTGTGGAATGTGAAGAAGATTTGGGTGCACTCTCCTCAGTCTCCACAGGAAGTAGGTGTGCTGCTAGGCCTTATTGTCATTGGAGCTGGTGTTGGGGGTCCGTGTGAGGTTCTCCATTATGTGAACACCAACAAACTTGGTGCTCTGGACGACCTCCACAGAAGATCCATTAATGTTCAGCAGAGAGTGATCACGGCGTACTCTCGTGAGGTCAAGAACCATCTCTATTGTCTTATCAACATTCAGAGACAGCTTGTTGATTCTACACTACTCCATTAGCTGTTGCACCTCCTCTCTGTATACCACCATTCTCACTGTTCAAACCCACCATGATCGTGTCATCAGTGAACTTGATAATTGTAGCACAATCATAAATCAGCAACATGAAGAGCAGAGGGCCTGCTGCTGTTGCTCCCAGTCCTGACTGACTGAAGTCTCTCAGTCAAGAAGTCCAGGATACAGTTGCAGAGGGAGGTGTTCAGCCCCAGCAGTCTCAGCTTTCCTATCAGATGCTGAGGAATGATGGTGTTGAATGTTGAACTGAAGTCTATGAACAGCATTCTCACATAGCAACTTTTTGTCCAGATGAGTTAGGGGCAGGTGAAGGTATCTTCCCTTCGTTTGTGGCCAATATACATACTGCAGTGGGTCTAGTGCAGGGAAACAGCTGTGATTTTGTATGCCTCATGACAAGCCTCTTGAAGTGATTCGTGATGATGAGTGTGAGTGTGATAGCAGGACACTGAAGACTTATTTCAAGTGGATGATGGTAGTGGCTTTCAGGCAAGTGCTCAGAGAGGTATTGAAGTTGTCTGTTGTTACATCTGCCAGCTGGTCTGCACATCCTCTGAGCACATGACCAGGAATGTTGTCTGGTCCAGTGGCCTTCTGTGGGTTGGCTTTGAGCAGAGTCCTCCTCACATCAGCCATGGTCAAACAGATCACCTGGTTGTTGTTGGCAAGGTGGTCTTCCTCACTGCTGTGTCGCTCTGTGCCTCAAACGATGCGTAAAAGTCATTCAGTGCATCTGGAAGGGATGCCTCACCATCACAGGCCTTACCATCACATCACCTGACATAACTCATGAAGGACATGAAATATACTTGGCGAGAAGGTCCACACAAACAGAATAGAGCAATGCTGCTGAACATTTACTACAATTCAAAATTCTATAAAAAGGATATGAAATGATTTAGATGTAAGGGAAAAAATGAAAATAGCATAAATTGTTTAGATGCCTTTTAACCTGTAGAATAATATATATTTTTCTGCAAATGTTATTTTGCAGTCATGGCATATACATTTCCGCCACTGTCTATGAACAAATGACCTGATGTTCTGAACAATACATTTAAGATGGTTAAACATTGGATTGGAGTGATGGATTGGAATGGAGAGTAGTTATTCTCCATTAGAGTGGTGCTTTAAAGTTTGTGAATTTTATATATTTCTGCATAAATATGACCTAAAATAATATCAATATTAATCTTTGCCATTTTTTTTGGAAAATGTTCTGATGTTCCATGTCTCTGAGTGGCAAAAGTATGTGAACCTATAGGATTATTACACATGTTTGTTGGAGTGCTTGTGGCATGAACAAAGGAGAATTCTGAGGAACTCAGAAAAGAGTTAGTGATTCTCATCAGGCTCGGAAAGGTTACAAAACCACCTCTAAAGAGTTTAGACTCCACCAGTCCAGAGTCAGACATTGTGTACAAATGGAGGAAGTTCAACACCACTTTTACCCTCCTCAGGTGTGGTTCATCTACAAAGAACAAAGAACTCAGATTGATGTCTAAACAACTAAAAGGCCTCTCTCATATTGGCTAATGTTAATGTTCATAAACAATGAATTCTGGATGTATGCCAACAAAATCTAAATATGAGGACACCTGTCCATGAACTGAATCTCAAGGGAAAATGGGACAGGTAGCAAGAGCATACAAGTTGTTCTACCAAAGAATGAAGAATAGCTTCTACCCTGGCCATTGAGAGGTGATGTTGGAGAGTAGTTAGGCTTCCAAAGTGACTGTGATGTAACTGAGTGGATAAATCAGGAAAGTGGGTCTTGAGTAATGGGATCAACCCAAGGCTTTGCGAGTTATTTGAAGTGGCTTGTGTTGCATTGCACTGTGGGAACATACAACAGTACAAACAGCCTACATGTGACCTGCGGAGGACTGTGTAGGCACATGCTCAAGGTTATACCATTAATGCTGTGAAATTCAATGAGGATGTGGAAAAACATTCTCAAAGCATTACTGTTGGTATTGTATGGTTTCTAAACATTGGAACCGTAAAAAAAAAAAATATGAAATGAATAGGAATATGACAAGCTCAAGACATCATTTAATAATTGGATAAAAGAGATTTTTTATTACTATTATCTATTATCTTACTATTATATTACTAATCACATAAATTTTTTTTGAAATTTTGTTTTTTAGCAAAAAGGTAGGGTTGGATCATGATTAAATAAAAACATGTTTATGCCCGTTGTAAGCACTGTCTATTGTTTATTTTTTTAAATGTAAAAGTAGAAGTAATTATAATTACTAATTATTTAATTTATTTAGTCATTTGTGCATATTAATAGGGCTAATGGTTGATCTGCAGTAGACTGTCACAAGGATTTGAAGCACCTCAAGTTTCAGTTGGTTTGAGGCCCCTGAGAGTCAGAGGTCCATTGATACTGCCCTGCATTATAATGCGGTAAATTTGCAAAGTTCGTGATTTTTATAGACTGCTACTTGTCATTACACACCACAACTGAGCTATTACATCTGAGAAAATGGTACTGGATTGTACTGGATCGGTGCAGTCTTCTTTGCGGAGCAGCCTTGTTTCGCTCTTTTGAGGTCATGTGTCATCAGGTGTCTCAGGAGATCTTGTATTGTTGGAGGGAATCCAGGTCAGATCTCTTGGAGGGGGGTTGTGTCTGTACTAGCTTGAGTGAACAAGATCTCAATGTCATGAGCTGATCTTAGACCAGATCTCAGTTACTGAATAATTAAAGGCAAAGCTTAAAAAACAATGCACTTCACTGTCTTTACATTTATAATATTGCTAGTGTAATTTTAGTGACAATCAACTTAGTGTGTATATATTTGCCATGTGGCATCTCCAGACATTTGGGAGGAGAGTATATGGTCCAGTGAGGTCTCCTCTCTGTTTGAATAATGAGACTTTCTATAGTTCAGTGTGGCATGTAACCCAGCTGCAAGGACACGTCTCACACCTCACAGTGTGTGAGGATTAACAGGATTGAAGACTGTGTATGTGTGTGCGTGAGGCTGCGTGTGTGTGGGATTAGGGTAAATCAGTGGGTCTGTGGGTTAGTGTGTCAGTGTATCAGTGAGTCACTAGGTTTCCCCGGAAGACAACCTTCTTTCCATTAACCATACAAAGCAGACACTTCCTGGTCATGTGGACAAGTTCACACACTTACGCATGTTCACTTTTACACACACACACACACACACACACACACACACACACACACACACATTGTTCTTACCAGTGTTGTTCAGAACAGATATATATATAATGTGTAATTATAAACCTTTCAAGTCTGGCAGCTTCATATTACATAACTCTTCAATGCCTCTGTCCTCCCTCCTGTAATTTGTGATACAGCCCATCTTTAAGGGTGTATCAGTTTGCTTAGTGGAATCAAGGAGTGAGTAGAGAACAGGCTTTTAGGGCGAGGAAACACAGGTGCATCTTATGCTGAAAAGATTTTTTCCCAAGCATGTGACATTGTAGACACGTAATTTCTACGCCTCCATGCTGTGTGAAATGTCTTGTGAATGGTAATGTCCTAAGGTGTATGGTCGTTGGAGGGTATGTCTGCTCCTGAACTCTTCTCAAGTCCAGGAGACCTCCATCAAGGTTGAAGAGGTGAGGGTTTCACAGGGTCCAGGAGAAACCAGGACCAGGTGCAGTTGACATAGCTGTCTTAGTAAAGTGATATTTATCAGTAAACACTTTTTAGCTTGCATGGAGCTTTTTTAAGAAGGACAGCAAGCAATGTTGCGACGGTGCTGGAGTTTCTAATAAATCTCAGGTACTAGATTGTAATCAAGAATCTTAAACTCATTGTGGCTTGCACACTACATTACTGATCAATGACAAGGGGGTAACACACTACAAGATCTTTCACCATCAACAAGCATGGTATATCCCTATTCATAGTTACACTCATATTCTTTTCTATTTCCTCCTTATTTAGTCACTTCAAATCCATGCACAAACAACTTGGATCATTCGGATTTGTCTCCAAACCATTTGTTCTGAAGTAGAGACATACAGAATGACGCAATACCATGAGCAACACAGTCATTTTTTTCTTCCAAAGAACCAAGTGATCCAAGCTGTTTGTGCATGTTTGCAGTGACAAACCAAGGAGGAAATAGAAAAGAATATGAGTGTAAGTATGAATTGGGTTCCGCCATGCTTGTTGATGCTGTACAACTCCTTCCCTGGGTTTCTCCTCACCCCGCGGTTTGTGCTCTCGTTGATTGTAGTTCATTGCCGAACTCACTGCCAGTCAATTTTCACATTGCAGGACCTGCTGGGACATCCCAGCAGGTCCAGATATTTTACCTGCTTTATATCTTTCAGGGGACTAGGAGGCATTGCGGAGCCTCTAGGATGCAGTCTTATGAACAATTCACACATAGCAATCGATTTGCAAGCCTTTAGGAAATGCTTCAAAAACGGTCAGCAAGTGGAAAATCAGGGCATTGCTTGCAAGTCCTTAATGATCCTGGCAGTTAGTTTGTCCGTACTGTCCTTATATAACTCATGTGTTCATCACGTTTGGCCACATAGACAAGGATGTTGTCATTGTAGTTGAACACTGTTGGATTTGGAGTTTGTATCTGCTCCACTTTGTTGTATAAGTGTGCTTCAAATGGATGCTGCAGTGCTACGAGTGTAAATACTGTAAATGAACTACTTCATAGGTACCCAGCTCTTGTCCTGAAGAGTTCCAACTTTCATATAACACACTTGCTTCTGTTCATTAAGGCCCTTGTGAGCATCTGTATATTAGAGCCATCCAGGACAAGAGCTGGGTACCTCTGATTTAGGGCAGTCCAAGTACAATCAGAAGATTTGGCAAGTCTATGACAAGGAGGGAAAAGTATATTGAATAGGAATGTTGGGTGCTATATGTCTGATAAGGAAAGTGTCTGGTCCTGGTGATTTTGCAAGCTAAAGGGATTCCCAACAAGGGTGTGAATAAGGACAGGTAGCGGGTATGGTTTGGTTGAGATCTGGAAACCTTGGACTAATTTGCTTGGAAGCCTTAAAAACTTTCTTGAACATTCAGAAAGTTTGCTTCTTGAGGGATCATATTTGTGGAACATGGGGATGTGTTGCTGTGTCCCATGTTGTTGAGTATTAAAGAAGTTTTATGATCCAGTATCAGTGGTAACTAGTGGCTTACTCTTCCCTCTCCTGCAAACCCTCTTGAGAAACATTTCAACATGGCTTTGGGAAAGTGCAGATTGGGGAAAGGTTGATGGAAAGGCTCTATCGTTGTTAGAACAGAGGTGTGTGTAAAAGATTAGCTATGAATGATGAATGTGAGTTATTCAAAGGAACAGTGCCTCAAGGGCTGAGAGTGGTGTTGCAACTCTAGTTGCAGTTCCTTTCAGTGGGTTATCAGTCGGATGTCCAAGGTAACAGGACCAGAAACAAGGAGTCAGTTCAGCTCAGTTTGCACTTTTACTCATAACCCATGACAAATGACATTTTCCAATTTCCCCTTTTTCACCAGCCTCCCTGTCTTTTGCAAGATGGAAGAACATGGAGCCAAAAATTGAAGTAAAGGACTGTGTCTCCTTACGCTGATGGAATGATCACTCATTCCAAAGGTCCTGCCACACAGTAACAAGATGACCCGTACAACTTAAGCATAGTCAGGTAGGAACAACATGGTTGTAACAACTGAGCTAAAAGAAGAAATGTTTGTAACAGGAATCTATAACAGGACTCGCTGAATCAGCAAACCTGTCTGTAATCAACACAATTCATTCACAGTTTAACTTGCTGAATGGTGTATATCTGAACAGACTAAACTGGACTGGACTTCCTGTGGAAGCAGTTCAGATGTTGTGCCAGTAGTTTGATAGTCTCTGTACTGGTGGATGCACTCTTGGTGCTGTTTCTGAAACACATCTGTGTTGACTGATTGCACATTTGGCTATTGCTTATGCTGTATCTGTGTTTGTAGGCAATCTTCTGTGACACACAGGTGAAAATGCAGGCAAACAAAAAGCAAATGTGTAGACAAACTAATGTCCAAGACAAAGAAGAACGCAGGAAAGGTGATACAGAGTATATTGCATAGGACTAGTAGGACCTTAAGACAAGGATATTTTTTAATACTTTTTTGCTGTCAGTGATCAGGGAAGGTGAGGACTGGTGCCTTGCTGGCAAGAATGCACCAGTGACTATACAGCAAAAAGGTAGTTTTTATATGATAACAATTCAATTGGAAAATCAAGCTGTACTCTTATTAGGACAAATTAATCTGGCATTAGAGTCAGTGGAGCCAGTTTTCTACACATTTTGCATCATGTCTGCAGTCACAGGGGCAGTGGCAGTAAACTGTCTTTACAGTTAACAATTAACAGTAAAGATGCAGTGTCCAGCTCTGATTCCCACATATTATGTTGAGTAATAGCTCACGAGGCTCTCTTTTTCCAACTGTGCTTCAGGTTGAAGAGTCACTGATTGTTTTGTTTCGTGAGAAGGCTCGTCTGTTTATGATATGTTGTATGCTAAATTTTGGTTTTGTGCACATGCACAGTAATAGTAGATACACAGTGGTAGGAAGAATAGTCCTTAGACTTGAGTTAATGTTAAAACTGACCAAAATAATCGCTCAAATATAAATAAAAGTAGTAACTTGCATAGGAGTAATGAAGGGTCAGATTTGCGGACCATGTTTGGATTTGGCGATCATATTGGTCAGTCCCATGTTAAAGCAGTTTGTGTTATAAAATCCAGCGTCAGTGCTGCTGTATGATCTCCATTCTCATTGCTGCTCATCATTTTGAGGAGCATTCAAACATTGGAGAGGGTGCAAATAGGGATAGTGTGTTAAAGGTAAGGATTTAATGAGCCAACAAGGAAACTTTAAGTGCAGCTGGAATAAAACCTGACATCTCTTAAATGGTTCCTTTACAAGAAACTAAAAAAACAGTCCTAACCTTTGTAATGAGTAAATGTAATTTTTCAAGACATTTGAACCACTGCTATTGGTCCATTCATCATTAAAATTGTCATTAGGCAACTGAGGTTATAAAATTGAGGGAAAAATTGACAAAAACAAAGCTTTTTTTTTTTTTTCAGACAGCGTTGACATCCACTTGGAAACAGAATATGCTCTACATTTTGATGGTTATCCATGTAAAAGTACAGAACTGGATAAGCACAAAGATGCAGTGTCGGTCCTTTGTTCTTATGGAACACAGTTAGCTTAGGCGTTGCCAGAAAAATTTGACGAATGTTTACTTGACAAATATAGACGGTCCATAAAAAAACCAATTCAAATGTTTGCCCAAGCAAACACGCTCTTTGCCTTTCAGACGTTATTGATTTTGAGTCCTCAAAATCAATAATGGGGCATATAGAGATACCAATGGGGCAATCAATTAGTTGAGAAGTGATATTTTATGAAACTTGATTGATGTCAGAAAAATCACAGTGCTTTACTATCTTCTGTTTTTTGAAAGAACATATCAGTATCATGTTGCAGACTATTCTGATGATTACTGATACTTTATGTCAGATGTTATGATATTCATGAGTGCTCAAGTTGATGAAAACCTCAATGAAGCATATGATGCAAAAAGTAAAATATACTTTTTTCATTTATTTTTATATTAATAAAAATAAAAAAACTTTCCACAAAATCACAGTGCAAGATTACAAGATTTTCAATCTATCACACTGTAAGAAAATAGTACTTTGTTACAAAATTAAACAAATTCCATTAATAAATGAATTACTGAGCAGACAACTTTAAGTTACAGTTTTTGCATTTGGTCATAACTTACTAAGTATATTTAACTTAAATCAGTGAAGCAAACAATGTACAAACGTGCTGAAGACAGATTTACATGACCCAATTTAAATTATTAAATTAAAACAAGTTTTAAAAAGTGCAACCACAAACATGAGTGGTGTTCAGTTGTGAGGGAGAACTGTTCAGCTCTGCTTGCATGCAGCCCAAGCATGCAGCGATAAATCCGGAAGCGTTATAAAGGTCCATCATTAAAAAGACTTTGTTCTGTGAGCCTGACCCTGAAATCAATAGAACTGTAAACATGGAAAATGAAGCAAGCTATGATGCCATAACCCCGAGACCAGTGTAACCACACCCCCCACTAATGTATTTCAGAGGAGGAAGTGCTTCAGCAAAAAAAAATGATCAAAAGACAAAACTTTGGGGACAACCACAGCAAGGTGTTCTCTTTGTCTTTTTTAGGGTGTTGAAAAAAAGCTTCTCTGTTGGACTTTTGCAGAAATTTCAAACATTTGCCAGAAAAAAGGCATCTCTAAATAAAAGTAACATGTATAAAGAAAATGTTTTAACTTAACACACACCTGAACAAAACAATAAATGCACACCCAAAACAATTCAGCTTAACGTAAACAAAACAGTACACAAAAGCGTTGAGAACTTCGGTAAAACAATAGTAAAACATTTTAACATTTAACGCTAGAATATGCAGACTCAGGCATGATCTGATCTATAGCTCTCCCCAGAACTTTAAAATCAAACATTAGCATGTCACATATGCCCAGTTACCGCTATGCCTTTTTAGACTTTCGCTTCAGCGTGTGGCAATAACTAAATGTTTACCCATCTCATTGGGTAACCAGGCAGAGGTTAGGCCAGTGGCCTCAGTTGAAAACTAATCAAACAGTACAGTGAAAAGGCCCAGAGGATCAGATATTCACTACAGTGGCTTTGGTTCACCTGAGCACTGCTTTTGTCCTTTTTTTTAAATATCACATAAGATATTTATAAGCCTTCCTTTGTACCACATAAGGAACAAGAGGCCTGTGTGAAGGGATTTGGTTCTAAACTCTTTATCCCATTAAGCTGATAAACAGCATTGCTTCATACCATTATTGCATATAAAATGTATCTGGGTGTATACATTTGTGTCCACAATCTCAAACAACATCTTGGTAAAAGTGCCTTTTGCAACATGAACTTGTCTCTGATGCTTTGTCCCTGTTCTACGTGCACCCACAGGACTCTACGATCATGTCAGGGACGTCGGTCTTTACGATGCTGTGCTGCGAGTTGAAGTAGACCATGGACAGTGGGCGTCTCTGAATGGGCACGCAACAGGATGAGACGGCCGTGTGGATGCCATTGGCCTTCAGCTGGCTGAAGACGGTGGCATGGAAGGAGGAGGCGATGCCCGGCGAGCCGGCCAGATGCTGCGGGCACTGGCCCATGCAGTAGTTCATGTGGTAGCCCTCAGGCGCGATGATCCAGTCCTGCCACTGGATGTCCCGGAACTTGATGTAAAAGTCTTTCTTACAGCAGACACTGACGTCGTCGCCACAGCGTAGAGAGCGTTTACTCAGAGCGTGCTTGGATGCGTCGTCACGGAGACGCACCTGCGCCACCAGGAAGGGCTGCTGAGAGGTATCAGCGGCGCCCCGGCCGCACAGGTTCTGGCCCCCGTCCTCACAGTGGACCTCCAGCCGCAGACGCCGCTGCCCACCGTCCAGGAAGGCCTGCAGCGTGCTGGTGACGGGGAAGGTGTGCCAGCCACCCCGCGCCACCTCCACGTTTCTCTGGAGAAGCAGGGTGCGGTTTTCGGTCTGACCTGTGCCGGAGAGGTAAACCTGGGCGGAGACGCGGGCGGCAGGGCGAGGGCCGTCAGCCGGACGCACATACAGCCACAGCGAGGACTGCAGCACCTGCACGCTCTGACCACGCTCCTGCAGGAACTGGAAGGACAGGCTGGGGTCGATGCCGCTCGAGTCCATGTTATCTGGAGGGAAACGAGAAAAAGGCTTTTAGAAAACAAAGGTGCGAGGGAGGAACACATGGCTGAAGGAGGATGCATGGATGGATGAGAGATGGAGAGATGGAGAAAAGGAGAAAAGTCATAGGTGAGGGAAAGAAATGACAGTTGTTGGGTTTGTACACTAATACATGGCAAAACCTACAGTTTCATAGTAGTTACTTGATATTAAACCTCCACATTTATAGATGAACTGAAAATGGGGTTAAATGAACATGGTAGGTGTTAATGGAACAAAAGCAGCTTCTTCGTTCTGAGTTATAAAAGTTATTCTCTGAAGAAATGAGAATATAAAAAATAAAACAGAAATAAGAAATAAAAATTAAAACTCAGCTCACAAAATAGCTCAATTCTTTATATCTATTTTACACTGATAAAGCAATTTGTATTTTACTTCAGTCTCAGTATAGACACCTGCAGGCCCTTAATTAAACCTACACAGTCTGACAACAGTAATGGATTAAATAACTTGAATCAAATGTAAATGTGTCCATTGTTGCCACATATATTAAAACAATATATAAAAACGTAAAAGATCAACACAATTTTTACATCAACACAACTATAGCCAAAAGTAAATGGACAAAACTGTGATAATGTCTGAAATGAATAAATTCAACATAATACTTTTTTCAGGGAACTTTAAATTGTACCTTTACAAATAATATAAATATAAACAGATTGTTTACAACCACTTAGTGTTGTGATAAATTAAACATTTCTATTTATACTTCTTTTAAAGCTTTCTGTTATCTAACTACAGTTTGGGCAAAAGGCACCAGACCAGTACTTTTAGTTGTGACAGGCATTTAAGTCTTCTGAGAGCACTTAATGAAAATGCTCATAAAGTTTAAGATCAAACCCCACATGTTTGCGTTTACAGAGTGGAGAATTTGGGAAACTCTTGAATGAGTAATCGAGGAAACCAGACCAAGTGAAGGAACGTGTGATGGAGTGGAAGTCGTGCCAGGGGTCTCAGCTCCAATCCTGGGGATCCACCTGTCTCATCCAGCGTGGACCACCAGCCCAGCAACACCGCCTCCGGTTCCTGGAGAGGCAGGCGGGTCCCAAGGAGCGAAGCTGAGAAGGAGCGAAGGGTTAGTGAGTTTGGAGCCCTGCTCTTACCCGTGTCTGCAAAACTGACTATCTCGTACGCCTGGTCGCTGAGGCGCGCGCTGGCCGCGCTGTTGTCCAGCTCTATCGTGCCGTCCGGACGCACGCGTCCCGCGTGGAGCTTACGGAGCGCAGTGGCCAGGGCAGCGCGCGGCACGGTGTGCGTGATGTTGGGTCTCTCTCGCAGGTGCAGCTTGCTGAGGATCTGCTTCTTGGCGGCCTCGATGAGGAAGCTCTCCTCAGAGCCGTCGTCCGGAGAGGGCGAGGGCGCGGAGCACGTGGTGCACGCGGGGGCCGCGCCACCGAGACCCTGGAGCAGCACCAGCGCGCTGAGCAGCAGCCGCGCGGAGACCCACCAGCCACCGAGGGTCCGACCGTGAGGAAGCGACGCGGAGAGCATGGTGCCTCTCTGCTCCACGGTGTAGAAGATCGAAGAGGAGGAGGAAGAGGAGGATGGACGCTGGACGCAGCGATGGACGACTGGTGACCGAGGCGCGAGAGAAGTGGGGTAATCCACCAAAAGTTGTGACACGCTTCAGGGACGCGCCAATGAACGCTGCGGGAGTCACGCGCGCGAGCGCGCGCGCGCGCGCGCACACAAACAAACAAACACAGGGAGGGGGTGCACGCGAGCGATACGTGAAGTGCGTAAAGTTGGTCACGTACTCCCGTGTGCTCTCTCAGGCCAGGCACTAATCTGGGAAAATGAACGCAGGGAATGTGCGGGCCGACCCGGTTGCTGCTGGACCTGCCTGAACCTGCCTGAACCTGTGACCTACACACCACCTGCAGCGGCCTAATTCTTCATTCACACCTTTACCCACAGGCCCCGCCCACCGGGCAGCGTCCGTCCTCCTGCTCGTCACACTCAGCTACTTTCTACCAAATTCTAGCAAAGTCGAGCATTTGAATCTCTAGCTGGTCCTAACAGAGGAGTTTGAGCTTCAGGCTGGTCCCAGCTCCAGTCTGAAAATAAGCTACAAATCAGTGCCAAACTATGAAACACTAGGTAATCCCAGCTGAAGGAACTACGCTACTAGTGAATCCAAGCTTGGGAGTCTGAACTAGGAGGCCTTCTTCGTGCAAAAATATGAACAAGCCAGACTTAGATCAGGAATACAAACTACTGGTCAGTCCTAGTTTACAGATATGAACTATAAGCCAATCATAAGGCAATAATAAGGACATCTAGCTGCCACAGGTGCTAGCCAACTACTACTTAACTACTAATACTAGTCAGTCAAAGCTATAACTACTTTAACTACTAGCCAATGAAAGTTATTCAAATTTTTGTGAATCGTAGCACAGGAGTAGAAACCGCCCGCCAACCGTAACACGGGAAGACAGGTAGGAAAAATAGGTAAATAAAACAGGAAGCAGGACTTGTTGGGATACAGGCAGGAAAAATAAATAAATAAAATAAGATCGGACACTGAGAGAGCCAAGTCCAGCTCCTGACCTTTCTCCCAATGACCTCCATCCTGTCACACATCCAAACCAAACAGTGGAGCTTCAGGAAAGCATAAGGCAACACGTGTATTGTAAACATAATGCAATCCAGGCTCCTCACCTCCATGGGAAAAGCAGCTATAGCCTGCTGGTGTGGAGAATGGAGGTCACCATTATGTCGGACTGTTTGTTTATGGTACATTCTGGAGGCTTTTCACATCACCACTGTTGACAAACATGGTCATCTGCACGCTGAGCATGCAGTTAGATGCTTGTTAAAAAATACCGGTACTTTAAGAAAACACATGGAAGCAAAAAAAGAAATAAAAAAGAACCAAATAATTAAACAAACTGTTTTGAGTGTGGACAGTTGCACCATATCTACTTTATAATGTAGATTTCTTTTTAAGGCTGTTGTCTAAAGCGATGGGCCTAAAGGCACCTCAGACCGTTCTGTGAGCTGATGGACACTTTCACAGCTTAGCGACTGCTCTCCTGTCCTCACAGCTTGAAGTCGCCGTCTAGCAGCCATATGCTGGGAGTGCAGTAAATCTGGGACAAAGAAGGCCTGAGTTTGGATGCTAGTTTTGTATTCGCTGAGGTAGAGTTTCTGCTTTTATTAATTTTAAAATGATTATTGCTGTCCAGTACCTTAAGGTAAGTGGTCCTCAGCTCTTCTCCTCCGGACCCCCTGCTCTGCCAAGTGTCTAGAACCAAAACAAACAAAACCAAAAAAAATGCAGTTACCATGTAACCAGAAGTGCAGAAGAACAGTTTTAAGTAAAGCACAAATAAAGAGGAGTAAATACAGCAGCATATGAATGATTTTTGTAATGGCTCCCTTCAACCAAACAGCAATTAGTGTAGACTAACATTATTTATGTCTACACATAATAATGCTTTAATTTATGCTTTACCCTCGCATCTCTCTCGCTCTTTATTTGTATGTCCTCACCCCTATTCTTACAGGTCCCTCTGGAAAATGCAGTCATAGGAACTAAAATACAGGAGATTAAACCTCATGACAATTCCTATATGAATAAAAATGTTCTTTGGATTACAAATGACAAAAATAACAGAAAAAGTGCATGATCAGAGATGCATAATGAACCAGTTGTATGTGACTTTGCATATTAAATGCATATTAAATATTATACTCTTACATTACTTAAACTGAGGAAAAATGTTCACTGATTTGTCACAGTTTCTGTAACAGCTGCACCAGCAGCTGTGATGGTAGTTCCAGTAAAGGGCCCTAAACCTCTCAGTCGCCCTCTAGAGGCTTGCCATCACCACAGTGTGCAAAGAAGACCAGTCGGACTACAAAACCATTTCTATTGCTCAAACCCCGCACCCTGTTGCATCAGAACCTGCTATTAGTAAGATTTCATATTCAATTTGATTCAGTGGATCTAACCTGTAACATAATACATTTAAGAGTCTTAATTTTTTCACTTATATAAAAAATCCACAGATTACTCAAAATGGTTCTAAATGGAAGCCAATATGTGGTATTGCACAGTGTCACATAAGATGACCCAGATGAGAATGAGGCTGAGAGTGTATACCTGCATTCTGTGTAGTAAGCCCCTTGCTTGGCAGGTGCTGTTGTGCAGAATAAAAGACTATTTTTTAATATTCTACAACTGTTCTTGATGCACAGTTATGATGACTATAGAAACACTTTTGCATCATGCTTCCACGCAACAGCTGGTGAACCTTTACCTTGGACTATGGAATTCAGCAGCCTAGTCTAGATTTTGTATTAATAGCTGAATGCTTTGGTAGATCAGTAAATTAGCTTTAAGAAAAATGAGGCAGAGAGTGCATGCCTGCTTTTCATTCACTTGTGAACACTTAATTTAAAATATTTTTATATTTTTACATCATGATAAAAAAACAAACACCCTACCCACCTGCACTCTTAGAGGGGCAGGTGTTCAAAGTTAAAATGGGGCACATGGATAAAAATTGGAACTCCAGCACATCGAAACTAAAACAAATAAAACAACCAGGATTCAACTCAGATATTGTTTCCAGACTAGACATTTTCACTGGTACAGTGAATAATTCTGATACAGATCTAAAAAAATGACTAAAAATGAGAAGAATGAAAGGACTCATCAGCTGTTTAACCTAACAGCTCAGCTAACCAACCTTACTATGTCTACCTAACCAAGTTACTGCAAAGCCAGTGTGGCAACAGTAAAGTATATGTTACCCACTTCAAGTGAAAAAGGTTTGGATAGTTCCAAAAACTTTGGAAAAGTTTTGGTACACAAAGCTTATTTCAGTCAAAGTCAAACTTCTTTGTCATCTCAGTTAAATTCATGTATACAGTGAGGTGAGACGGTGTGGCTTCACATTTTACAGTACAAAAAGATTCATAGAATATATATATATATATATATAAATATATATATATAAATATGAGCTCTATACATTTTTAACATCCAAAAATTGTGCATCAGCAAATGTTGCATCAGTAGTCAAGTGGAAAGCAAACAGAATATTGCAATGTAAGTGTGTGCTTTATATGTGCAAAGGATCAGCAGGAGTTCAATATATTATTTTTCATTCAGACTAGTTCCAACTTTATAAAGAGCCTTTGCAAAATAAATAAATAAATAATTCAAAAATTAATTTGGACATCAAGTGGCAAAGGGCAGGTGCTTGGGCAACTGCTGCCCCACAAGCACCTGTGGTATACATCACCATCCATCACCACCAATTTCAAACCTTCCCTTTGCTAGACCAGATGTACAAAGAATAAAAAGTCAGAAAGTAAGAAAGAAAGAAGGAACAAAAGACAGAAAGAAAAAAAAGAAAGGAAAAGAGCACTCAATAAATATTCTCATTACATCACTTCAAAATACTTGAGTCTGGGGTCTTTTCTATCTTGGTGCTTTAGTTTAGAATGATGAGAACAATTTTATTTTTGTTTTTTCTTTCCCCTGGCTAACTTTTTTCCTGCATGCTGCCCACAACGTTTTAATCAGACTGTATAGTCCCACTGTTGCATCATGCTTCCACGCAGCGTTGGGAGAACCTGGACTCCGGACTGATGAACAATAGAAAGGATTCTGTATTTACAGGTGGCCTCATACGCTGTTGACTGTAGAGCAAAGATCACATGAACCTTCCAACTAAGAGCACTATTAGCCTTAACATGTACCGATAGAAATTAACTGGCTTGATGACGTTCCTATCATGATGTCACTTTTATGACTGGCCAGTCATATGATTTTTATGTTATGTACTGGGTTATACTGTATGTGACACAACTTACAGTAGTCCTGCAATAAATGTACCAGACTTGGAACAGATGATTATATTGTTCTATTTTATTATACAAATAATACTGAATACCAACAAGACAGTGACACCGTAATTTTCATTTGGATTATTTTGTCTCTCCTGGCCTTAAGTTGTCTCTTCCCCATAACCTGGAGTGTTACTGTATAGATGGAAGTTTTCGTTACACACAGAGATGAAGTTATGAAGAGCTGGTTAACTGGTCAAACTGGCCCAAGAACAACCTGAAGGCTGCATGTTACCATCGCAGCTGCCTCTGCACGTATAAAGCACATTCCAAGGTTCATTTCTGAAAGACATTCAGCCACATAGGCATTTTCTGACACATAGGCAATGGGTAGGGTTGCCAACGTTCATGGACTGACCTTGAGACTCAAGCACTCGGCAGATGTCTCTTGGTCTCCTTCATACTTTTAATATTTTTAAAAGTATTTAAATTAACCCATGACCCAATGCTTTTGTCCATATAGTGTATCTATGACTGGGGTCTCCAATTCTATCATACAGCAGTCTGTCTGAGATACAACCATGCATTTATTCTGATGCATTCAAGTGCTTGAGTCTCAAGGTCAGTCCATGAACGTTGGCAACCCTATCCATGACCACACAGAAACCAAACATAACTGAATGCTCTAAATAACTTACTACTGCCAACATCATTTTCCTAGTCAGTTATGTAGTAAGTTATTTTGAGCATTCAGTTATGTTTGGTTTCTGTGTGGTTTCCTTTTTTTTTAAGAACAACTGACTTGACTATGTAAAATAAATAATTTAGTTTTTAGAAACATTTTCCTACTTTAAGAAAGCTCTTGTTTTGTTCTATTTTACTATATACTGTATTGCATTGTATTTTGTATTGTAAGTTTTTTTGCATTGTGAAAATTCTACACAGTCACACGTTCTGACATAAACACACAATACAGAGCTGAAAGCTAAACAACCTGCATTGTATTAAAACTTTCTGAAAACTCAGAACTACAGAGAGAACTATGGAAAATACTCCAGCATGAAGAACAAGGAGCAGTCTAGGGATATATAAGGGCATATAGTCAAAATGTAACATCATGATACACAACAACATGTTCATGATGCACAATACGCATCATGATATTACATTTTTCGGAGGTTTGATAAGTTGGAACAAGCAAAAAAAAAACAACAAAAATGCTACATTAAAAAAACCAAACATTTATTTTGAAAACCACAAATATCATACCAGAAAGTGCTCTAGTTCCAAAAAAACTAATGCTACAATACACACTTTTTAGTATGGGTTATTAATTAAGTAATGAACAAATGTGTACAAATCAAAAAAGTCTAAATATTCCTAAACATTTAAGATATTTTGTGTTGTTCTGGTCATTCCTCTGAAATATAACCAAAGCAGAATTTAAAGGGCAGGAAAGGAGATCCATTTCTTGGGGACCCTGGTCAAAGCTGACAGTGTTGTCCAAAGTTAATTTGTGTGGGCTTTATAAGTGGTGAAATTATTACTTATGCTGATAAAGGGCTTATCATTTTAACAGCCCATGAACATAAACTATTTTTATTGTTCTCTTTTTACGACAGGTGATAGTAATCATTAAAGATTTACGATGGCAGTAACTTCAAAGAGCGAAATAGTATATTACGTAGTCAGAGGCACTCAGTCTTTTAAAAACATTGAAAGTTTGAGAATACAAGAAAAGCCTGTTAGGTAACATGACTTAGGTAACATGAAATACTAATTTATTGAAAACTGTAAGGTGAGATTTCAGCCTAGGTATTTATATTCCTTTTTTTTCTAAGGATTTGTGTGGTTAGAAGTATCATGCCACCCTAACCCCACACGTTCTGACTGGCTGGTCAAACATTCCCTCCTGCAGTACTGCAGTACTATTGTCCTACTTGTAATGTGATTGGCTAGTCGAAATTTCCCTCTAGCAAACTGATAGTTTAGCTAAATTTTTAATCTTGTATTGATAATGTATTGAACATACACTGTATGGACTGTATTGGAACGTCTGACAATTACATGAACTGGGATATTAATGAGATTGCATTCAAATAGATAGACTTTAATATGGAGTTGGTCTCCCCTTTGCAGCTATAACAGCTTCCACTTTTCTTGGAAGGCATTCCACAAGATTCTGGAGTGTGGTTGTGGGAATTTGTGCCTATTTATTCTATAGAGCATTTATGAGATCAGGCACTGGTGTTGGACGAGAACGCCTGGCTCGCAATCTCCATTCCAATTCATCCCAAAGGTGTTGGATGGGGTTGAAGTCAGGGCTCTTGACATCCATCCATGTCTTTATGGACCTTGCTTTGTGCTCTGGGACACAGTCATGCTGGATTAGACAAGGACTCTCCCCAAACTGTGTCCACAAAGTTGGAAGCATGGTGTTGTCCAAAACGTCTTGGTATGCTGAAGCATTAAGATTGTCCTTCACTGGAAGTAAGGGGCCTAGCCCAAACCCTGAAAACAGGTGTGTCCCAATACTTTTGTCCATATAGTGTAATTTGCATATAGTGTTGTCTATACATCCGGCATGTTACATTTTGTCACTCTACACAAAGCCATCATCAGCTTTTTTTTTGGGGTGGCGGGGGGATTTGTGAGATTTTTTTAGCAGGGATGCTACCTGAAGTTTTTGTCATGAAGGTGTTGGGGGTTTTGTGCTACTCAAAATTTACCTCCCTCCCTCATGTTCTGCCCTAGGTGATGGCCCAGTACACCTATATGGTCGCGCTGCTCCTGTACATGTCTGAGAGCCCACATGCATTTCATTTTACAACACACTCGTCCACGCGTTGGATGACAAACTCTTTTTTGATGGTTGCATTTTCCCTCCTGTACTTGACTGGCTACTGATCTACAGTGATAACATTTTCTTGTATATTAATTTGTTTATTTCACATTAGGTTGGAATAAGGATCTATTTTATGTTTCAAGAAATCACCTTGTGTAGAAGTAATACAATATAGTAATTCAATACAATACAATCTTGACTGAAAGATTATATATATATATATGTATACATATATACATAAATTTTTATATTCCCTCTTTTGTATAAACCGAGATTATACATTCACAAATTATACATTTCTCTTCTATTATGCACAACCCTAAACCAACCCATGTTTACAGTTAGTTGGGGAATCTGAGACAAGACTGTTTCTTGAAACTAGACTAGTTTGTTTCAGACTATTCTAAGGCTTTCCGATCGTGTAACCTCTTCATAAAAAGTGCAAGATACTTAAGAAACTATTTAGGTATTTTTAGGTAAAACTGTAGACTGAATGCAAATGAAATTATAGAAACATGTAACAGCCTGTTTCTGTAATTTTATTATATTTCTAACTCATGTTAATCATCATTACCTTCACAATGGCATTCACACCAAGTGTTTGTTACTAAATATCTAATAGCTACAGTGCCATCTATTGGACAAAAACTCAATTCAGCTGCCTTACAAGTTATCAGTTTGAGGAAAGATACATAGCATTAAATACAAACACATTGAATACTTTATTTTGGCTTCTTTGTAGTTTGCTGAGACCCATTTTCTGTCACTGTAAAACCACAGTCTACTCTTGTTACACTGATTTTGCAGGCCAAATTGTTGGTCAGCACTGGGTTTGGGTTCTGGTTCAATATAAGCAGAAAAGGCTTTTACCTTTACTGATTGTTTTTGACCCTGTACATGCCACTGCTAAGTACTTTTAAATTATTAGCCATTTTACGAGTTATTATGAATCTTTTTCGCCAGGTAAAATGTAATGGGGACAGCATGTCCTAAAATGTAATGGGGACTGAATCACCCTTGTCCTTTCTTTAACTCTACGATTTATAGCACACCAAATGACCAAGTGAGGCACATCACAGAGTGTACCTTTCTTCAGTACAGCCATCCTTGCATAACCAAAACAAATATGAACAGAGGACTATTTATGTTCTGTGTTTTTAATAGTGCTTCCTTCACCGTTTTCAATAGAACAGACGTCTGTGGTTATATATATATATATATATATACACACACACACACACACATATATATATATATATA
>JBBPCZ010000115.1:21882691-21898252 GCA_037974445.1 Brycinus macrolepidotus | reverse complement strand
CACACACACACACACACACACACACACACACACACACACACACACACACACACACACACACACACACACACATGTACGCACACACATACGTGCTGATCAGCCACCTCATTAAAATCACTGACAGGTGAAGTGAATAACATTGATTGTCTTGTTACAGTGGCGCCTGTCAAGAGGTAGGATATATTAGGCTGCAACAGTCACTTCTTGAGGGTCAGAGCATCTCCAAAACAGCAGGTCTTTTGGTTTGTTTCTGGGACGCAGTGGTCAGCACCTACCAAAAGTGGTCTAAGAAAAGACAGCAGGGAACCCTGCGACAAGGTCATGGGCGGCCAAGGCTCATTGATGCGCATGGGGAGTGAAGACTAGCCCGTCTGGACTGATCCCACAGAAGAACATCTGTAGCACAAACTGCTGAAAAAGTTAATGCTGGCTGTGATAGAAAGGTGTCAGAACACACAGTTAATCACAGATTGCTGTGGAGCTGCATAGCTGCAGACCGGTCAGAGGGCCCTGTCTACAGCCAGAAGAGCCCTGAATATGAGAATCAGAACTGGACCATGAAGCAGTGGAAGAACGTGGCCTAGTCTGATGAATCACATTCTGTGTGCGTGTGTGCGTGCGCACTTGTGCGCGTGCGTTTGTGTGTGCATGTGTGAAATAAACAGTATGCATGTTCATAGAAAATAACAGTGACAGTAGCCCACAGGATAACTTAACACAGCAATTTTTCGTTCGGCTTATCATTTTTAAAAATTCGTTTATAGACTGTAAAAGTGTGATTTTTTTTTTTGTATTAATATTTATTTTATTTTATTTATTTAATAAGTATTTAATAATTTATTTATTAAGAAAATTAGTCATTAGAAAAAAAAGTTCTTTCAGAAACTAATGAAACTAAAGTCACTGAAGCCTTGAGGCACTCCAGTGATCGTTTAGTGATTTTTCTTCTGAGGGTATAGCGATCAAAATTTTGCAATCTGTGTTTTCAGTAACTTAAAAGCCATGTGGTGTCAGACTTCACAGTCTTATGTACTTACAAATAATTATAGAAAGCTGTAAAATAAATAAAAGTGAGTTATAAAGCTGTAAAATAAATAAAAGTGTTTGGAATGATAAACAGAACTGTAGATGATTCAGAAATGACTGAATAATATGAATTTCACAAGTTATTATAAACAACCAAAATGAATAACAAAGTGATTACTAAATATGCTAGTTTTGATATGGTACGCTGGTGTGTATGTATTAGAGCTGGAACAAATTGTTTGGTGTTATTGATGAATCTGTTGGCTAACTGACATGTTAGTCCTCTGATTTTATTCAGATAATTCAACCATTCTTTCCTCCCCTGTTTATTCATATGTTGCACCTGTTACATGGCCTCGGTCATGCAGTGTTTCATCTGTGCACCAGTTTTTTTCTTCTATATTGTCACAAAAACTTCCCAACACTTCCTGTAATGTATTGTAATGTGTCAGAAAGCCTGCATGTATTAGATAAGCAGCGTAGAGGGCGTTTGTTTTTTAGTAAACACTGCACAGACTTAAATCATTGTTGTTGATGTCTACTGAACTTTAACTAATCATTCCAGCACTTGTTACGTTTCCATTTGATTTTGCTCTGTTCCTGCCTCTTTGTTTCAGAGCAAGCTGGAGTTGAAGCAGTGGGGGGGCTGGACGAAAATAGAAACATTTTTGCGCAGAAAGGGAGAGGGAGGGAGAGGTAACAGTAACGGAGAGAAAAAGGAGGGACCATTAGAGGAGGGGGTTTGTGTGTTCAGAGGAGAGTAGTACCTGAGCAGATGGTGTGGCTCTGTGTGATATGGGCAGTGCCAACACTGATAGGACAGATACGTCATAGAAGGCTCTGCAACATCAAAGGTCTTCATGGACCACCAGTGACCAAACACAGTGAGCAAAGTATAAGAACTGGTGGGCAGCAAGGTCCAAAAATTCTACTCTCCAGTCAACCCAAAATACAATGTAAGTCTCCTCTTTACTGCCATAAGACAATCAAATCACCTTCGCTTTTATAGATCAGTTCGGCAAAGTTGTTCGAATTCATAGCATAGTGATCATAGCATTGCAAGCAACAGCCCTGTTGCAGAACTTCTTGCAAAAGCTGCGCATTTACACCCCTTGCTCACAGTTACAATTTACATTTTCACTTGAGCCCTTGCTGTCTCTCTAAACATACTATGGGGTTTGTCAGCCTCAGAGCCATGGCCTGTCTGAATTGGTTAAGTGTAAGTCTAGTGGTCCAGCATATCAACCACATGCTGGTAATGTTTTGTTGAAAGTTATTAATGTAATTTAAAGCTCTTTTTCTTGTTAGCGAGGTGGTGGTACATGCAAAATACAAATCTACTGCACACTCAAGATATCACTGGCTTTCACAAGAACAGGGATATGAAACGAACTAACAAAGAACTAAAACTTCAACAAATGACAATACTCCTAAAAATGTTGTAACAATTACACTGAAGGAATTCTAGGATATAAAAATCACCATGTAGACCTGTGGAGAAAAATTCACATTTACTCTCACCACCAGCGTACCACGGACACGCACTACACTACACTTTCCCGACCCTGCAAACTCTTGTGGAAACACTGCTTGGTCTGACAATTTTGTGAGCCTGCTCATTTCTTTGAGAGACTGAAATGAGATATTAAGAGATGACCAATGTTTACACAAAGAGAAGTAGCAAAATACAGTTACCTCTGACTGAAAATAAAATGGAAAGCAGGTAGCAGGCTAGTTAAGCGGTTTAGCTGATTCATGTTGGTTGTTGGAATAATACAGTCTCATCTCAAACATTGAAATAACTAGACAAGTCGTCAGTACTGATCAAGATTTATGTTTTGTGTGCTAAATTAGTGGTGTACCATTAACTTGGCTGCTTAAAAAAATTGACATTTTAAACTTGCATATATATAATCTATAGGAAAGCAGAAATCTTGTAAGACTCCTTTGTCTCCATCTCTGAAGCACAACACATCTGAACACTCCTCTGAGCGCTATAAAGTGTGATTTGAGTGCTAATAACTAGATAATGTTTACATTTTTAATTAAATGTTTTTGATTAAGTATCTGTTACAGCTGAGTAAACATGCCGGCCCTAGAGGTTGCTTGCATTGCTGACCTCCTGAGGAACTGTTATTTTACCCATGCCTGTTTTATTTGCTTGAATAGTGACGTTTACTGTAAATGTGGGGAATGATGCATCTTATTTTTGTGTGCGTAGGCTTAAGGCTTCTGTAGGTTTTTTTCTTTCAAAAGTGAAATAATGATGAGGATGTGTGGCTCTGTATTTTCTTTGTAGTTTTCTGCTAGATTTAATTTAACTCTCTTGAAATAACTGAAAAAAATAGACATATCATTATGTTTTGCCTGCCAGTTTTCATTTGTATTGTAACATGATTTCGGCTACTTATGAAAACAAATTATTTACATTTTGAACTTCTATATCATCTGTAGGAAAGCAGAAATCCTGTCAGTCTCCATCTCTGATAACAGCATATCTGAACACTCTTTTAAGTGCTGTAAATAGTGATTTGAGTCCTAATAACTGTCCTGTAAAGAATGTTTATATTTTAATTAAATACATTTTTAATTAAGTAATCTATTATAGCTGAGTAAACATGCTGGCCCTAGAGGTTGCCTGCATTGCTGCCAGAGGAACTGTTATTTTACCCAGGCCAGTTTTATTATTTAGTGTAAATGTGGGGAGTCATGCATCTTATTTTTGGGTGAGTAGGTTTGAAACCTCTTCTGTTTAAAATCTAACATCTAATGATTTTTTTCTTTCAAAGGTGAATTAACGGTGAGGATGTGAAGCTCTGTATTTAATCATGTTTGTAGTTTTCTGCTTTATTTAATTTTTCTCTGTTGTAGGGAGAACTGATAGATTACTCACAAATTTTTTTTTTAGTTCTCTAATCACTAACTATTGATTTTAGGTTTTAAAGGAAATCTAAGGGACAGTTTCTGAAATAGGAAATTCAGCATTCAAGTTTCTGTTGATACAAGAATTACTTTTGGCGTCATGCCCAAAAACGGTTTTGTCTTGGGATGTAGTGTTGCTGAAGAAATAGTTGGCTCGTATTGCCCAGCAAATTACTCCAGTATGACTTTGTGGAATCCCACACCAATCTCTAACCCAAGAGGCATGGGAGTTATATTCGACTGTGTGTGTTTATGGTGGAGTGTGAGACATATGCCTTTTTGGGGTTGCTCAGTAGTTGTAATAATGGCAGTCTCTCAACTTTCGCCTTTTTAATAACTTCTCAAAAGAGCTGATATACACAAGACAGCTTTGACACACTACAGAGGAGCCACAATTGCAATTCAAGAGTTCTCACAGTATATTGTTTTAACTTATCTATCTATCTACCTATCTACCTGTCTATCTGTCTATCTGTCTATCTGCCTATCTATCTATCTATCTGTCTATCTGTCTATCTGCCTATCTATCTATCTATCTGCCTATCTGCCTATCTGCCTATCTAGTGCACTTTCAGAATTGCAGTGCCTCTCTGCTGCAGAATGGATAATACCTTTTAATATTTACAGCATGTGGGTGGGACTTTGGAAATCACTCAGTCGCACATGTACTGTGCAAAAGTCTTAGACACCTGCTAAAAATATTTTAGTTGAGTAGTGAGTGTTTTTCCCACAGATATATTATCAAATATACTAAAACCTAGAATAAACACAAAAAACATTATATAACAAAAAGCGATTTTATGTAAAGTACATCAATGTGTTCCTTGTGGAAGTCCAGTATTACTTGTATTTACCATCAGAAACCTGGTTTGTCTCAGTCAGTTGTTCATTAAATTAAATCAGGAGCTGCTGATGGAATTTCACAAATTCGAGCAGTAACTGGAGGCATCGAGGAGAAATCTGGACCCAAACCTGTGTTCTCTTTACCAGCTCACAAAATATCAACTACTTTTTTAAAAACAAAACAAATCTAGATACATTTTACTGCTTTCTTGTTTGCATTTATTCTAATGCTAACTTTGCTAGCAGAAAGACACTTTATGACGCGATGAGAAAAATGGCTTTCAACAATTTGCATGGGTGCTGAAGACTTTTGCACAGTGTTTTGTATAAGCACAAGTGTTTTTTGTGTGCAACGTTTAAAGAGCAGAAACAGCCGTGGTGGATGATATTGCAAAATTTTCACCATATGCAGTATGCCATGTTATGTATGTTTTTTCCAGATATACGATTAGATGATTAGCCGAAAAAGAACTAGTAGTACCACATTTTTTTGTTGTAATTTATCACAAATAAAGATTAAATATTGTCATATTGCCCAGCTGTACCATGAACACACACAAACCAGCATAATAAAAAGTAAGTCATTATCTCTGGAAAATGTGTATTTTGCCCTACAATGATGTTTTAATTAGTCCTTTATATATTGAGTGAAAGGCCCAGTGTATCTCAAGCAACAGATGATGCTCTTCATTGATTGATGGAGTGTGTGTGTGTGTGTGTGTGAGTTCCACAGTGTGTGCATGTAAGTACAATGTGTACAGCCTGTATGTACACTGAAATCCATTACTACCTGTCTGACCGGAAGGAGAAAATGAGAGGGCTGCTGGGCTTAGATGTGTTTTTGTGTGTTTGAGAGAGAGAGAGAGAGAGAGAGCGTGTAAGTGAATAAGTGTGTTTACTGAACTCCTTTCTCAGACATGGATAATTGGGGTGATTCAGAAGGGTTTGTGTATGTGTGTAATTGGGGGACAGGGTTGATGTGAGCCGGATGGGGGTTGAGAGAGATCGCTGTTCTCTCTTGGTGACAGAGCCTGTTGCCATGGAGCTGCTGCTTCTATTGGTGAAGCCCATAGCCAATGGCACGACAGCACACTCTGTTTCATCATTGAGAATTTTTTCCCCTCTCTCTCTCTCTCTCTCTCTTTCTCGCTCTCTCTCACGCTCCCCCCCAACAGGAGGAAGCAGAGCAATTGCATAAGGTTTATAATGGAAGCCAAAACAGGTTTTAACCTGACACTTATTTTTAGACAATCGAACATTGAACTGTGAGAGAGAACTGGCTCTGTACTTGTACTTAAAAATATACCGGTGGTACCAAGCGCTTTTGCGCTTGGGCTTCTGCTATTCGGTTTATGCACCTCTGCTTCCATCCGTTTTCATGGCTGTCTTGTGTGTTGTCAAGCATGACCAGCCTAGCACTCTCTCTCTCTCTCTCGCGCAGTCTCTCTCTGTGCCCCTCCCCCCTCCATCTCATTCTCTCACTCTCTAACTTTCATTCTCAAGTCTGCTCCGTCAGAGGGGATCCCCTCTACAGCCCTCTTACTTCCCCTCCTTCTCTATAGGCAAACCCCCCCCCCCCCTTCCATCCCTCTCCTTCTATCCCTTTCTCCCCCTCTCCCCCATTTTCCTCGTAAATCGTCAGGTCTGCCGACGCCATCCTCCCCCTCATAGCCCACACTCAGTCCAGTGGGACCAACTCTGACTCATCCCTCTCCCTGTCTTTCTTTCCTTCTTTGTTTCTTTCTTTCATTTCTTTCTCTCACCTTCCCTTGGTCTTTTTCATTCACTGCTATCCTTCATCAGCTGTGCAGCTGTCTCTTATATGCCTTCTTTCTTGCACACACACCCCTTTTGCTTTCATTTTTTTGTGCTCTCCCCTCTTTTCTCCTTTTTTCCTCCTTCTTTTTCTCACTTTTTTCATTCATCCCTTCTCCATCTGTTTGACAGGATGTTTTATGTTAATCACTCGTGCACACCACGCGTTTTTGACTCTGTGTGTGTATGTGAGTGCAGGCTCTTAAAGCAGGGAATTCCTCTCCAATGACGGCTCCTGCAGTTAAATGTAATCAGATAGTTTGACCCTTAAGTGTTCGTCTCTCATTCATATCCTAAAGAACAAATTTACACACTCATTGCACATCTGTTCACCTCATCTGTAGCGTTAATGCAGCCTAAATTCCTCAGAGCTAGTGGAAAAGGGTATTTCTGAGTGCAACAGAAAACAAGAATAGCAAGGATTTAGCAGTAGAAAAGGTCCTGGAATAAAATTTCATTACATTAACATCCTTTAAATCCTATACGTTTCAAGGTGGGACCTCTATGGATCTGACTAGTTCATATCAGTTTGAGATCTGGAGAATTTAAAGGCCAAACCAATTCTTTGTCAGGTTCCTCAAACCATTCCTGAAGAATTTTTGCAGTGTGGCAGTGCGTGTTATTCTTCTGAAAGGTCACTGCCATTAGTGAATACGGTTGCCATAAAAGGGTGGACCTGGTTTGGAACAGTGTTGAGGTACATGACAAAGTGACATCCACATGAATGCAGTACTCAAGGTTTCCCAGCAGGACATTAGCTGGAGCATCACACTGACCCTGCCGCTATGCCACCTTCCCATCTCTGTGCCATCTCTATACGCACCAGTCCACATGACGTAAAAAGAAACATGATACATCAGAACCAGGCCACTTTCTTCCATTGCTCCATTGTTCATGTGACTCACGTGCACATTGTATACCTTTGACACACTGTGATTTTAGCAATCTTAAATGATCATTGCAAATCGCGCTATGCGACATGGATCTAATAAACTTGGGTACAATGGGTGTGTAGATGTATGAAGATGTGAAGGTGTGTAGAGGCACGATGGTGTGTGTGTGAAGGTGTGTAGAAGTACGATGGTGTGTGTGTGAAGGTGTGTAGAAGTACGATGGTGTATATGAAGGTGTGTGGACGGTATGATGATGACGCCTATTGAATCGTAGGCTACAAAGCAAGTTGGTATAGAAGAACAAAACATCATCAGCCTGCGCTGGTGCTGTGTTAACAGAACAAGATGACTTGCGCTCTGGCGATTGTGCTTTTAATGTGTGTGGAGAAAAATCCAAAAAGATGTAGATGTAAACTTTGTTTACATCTAACCCATATAGAAATGGTTTATTTGTAAAGCACTGAAGTTATTACTGTCCTTTTCTAAAAGGACATTATGTCTGAAAAGTCTGGAATGCTCAGCTATGTGGGACTGGTGCCAGGACTTTTTGTTACAGGGAGGGAGTTTAAAACGAAATGGTCAAAAATAGGCACAGTCTAGCAAAGTGTAGGAGGAGAGGGGAAGCAGTCGCTCTGCTGAAAGAGACTGTGTTGCTTACACAATGTGAGCGGACTGCTGTGCTGCTGGCAAACGTGTAATTAGTATTTGGTGAGGGTTATTAAGGGGTTTTGAATAATTGTTAACATGCAACATGGGAGATGCACATGAGCACGGCAAAATATTCGGTGCTGGGATCAGCTGTACCTGCTCGTGGTATCCACACTTAACATTAGTGCTCAGCTTCCACTGTAGTTCAGAGGGTGCAGTTTATTAAGGCACTTTTTCATAGGTATACAGGAACCATGCTGAACCTAAACCGTACAATGATGGCGCATAAGTTGTATTAGCTTTGATTTTCCATTGTATCTTTCAGCCCAGTAACGGTGTTTCTGAAGGCTTGGCAGCGCAATTCTCTCCCCACAGTTTATGGTCTGTTGTTGTCCCAAACCTGTGTCGATGGGGTTGAACACGGAAAGTTTTTCTGTCAGAGCTGCTTTTGTTGTTGTGGTGTTTTATTTTTTTTATAGTCTTGTTTGTAATTTTAAAATTTTTTTTCTCGACATTGTTTAGCCGTGTGATGAAAACCTAACCCAGCTAACAATGTCTTGGTACACCTAGTGTTAGAAAACTTTCAGTGAAATTCATTTTCAGCCCAAATAGATAGTGTTGCTTGTACTTCATCTGCTTCCCAGTCATTGCTTAGTATCTCTTATCTTTTTGGGTTTTTTTTTGCGCAGACCGTAAAAAACAATGGCCTATTACCAAGTCTGTCTTGGTAAGACCAATCCAAAAGGTGTGACACAGTTAGCTCGGCTGCAGCCCGCTTTTAGCCCTGCCATTGAGCAGGTTCTTGCTTGTGGTACGGCGTGGTTCCTTGTGCCAGTGGAAAAGCACCTTTAGACAGCATACTGAAGACATGTAAGACTTTCAGGTCTAACTGTGCAAAATGCAAATACTCCTCATAAAATCAGGCTTTAGCTTATATTGAACATTAACGTGAATGGCACAATATATTATTTTCATGTGAGATACTTATATTGACACCTTGAGTATTGCGCAGTATGGAAATGAGTGCTTTTCTTTAAAAACTAAGCTTTAAAATGAGCCAATTTTAATGAACAGGAGCATCTAAAATAAGGCACTTGTACTCAGACCGCTCACTCTAACTCAACCGTACACACCAACACAACATTACGCGTGTGTGTGTGTGTGCTGTTTCTGGGAAGATTTGTTAATGGGTTGGATCAGATTCCTTCTTTTTTCTTAAATGTCTAGTCTAGTATTTTTTGCTGAAATCAGCCCAACACTGATGCCTGGTATCTGCTTGGTCACTGTCATAAAATAAGAAGAACCTTGCAATATTTACGTTTTAGTACACACAGCTGAAGAGTAACGAGCAGGAATTCTTGTGGCAGGAATGAAACCTCTCTTATTCTTATTTCACCAGATTGGTTAAGCGAATACTTTGCCATACATAAAACCACTATTTACTGTATTAATGTTATTTGTGTTTATTCTAATACTAGTGCTTTAACACTAACTTAACACTACTGCCCGGTAGTAAACAGCTTTTAAGTATAGTTTTCTCATGTGCCTGTGTCTTTTGCACAGTACTGTATAGCCACATTATTGCACTGAAAGAAGTATAATATAGTTGTAAGGGTTGGTTGTATGAAAAATGACACACAAGGAACTTTTCACTATACAGGATAAGAGAGAATTTTTTTTGTTAAGTTGAAAGGGACTAAAGTGGTGCCACATTCTAAAAGAAATACTATGAATTCCTCCCCTCCATGCAACATTTCACACACTGCAGTGCAGTCCTATTATTCATTCATATTCTGTAACCGCTTAATCCTTACTAGGGTCGCGGGTATCCTGAGCCTATCCCGGGGTCTACGGGCGCGAGGCAGGGATTGTGTAGGACTATGAAACCATGTGAATGGGGTTAAATAACATAGGCAAACACACACAGACATATGAACGCCCTTACACAGACAGTACACAGACACCTTGCCTGGAACAGTAAACATATCCATGATTCACTGCTGCTCTCCTGTTGTCAGCAGCCCCAGAAAACAGAGGCAGCTTCAACCCAGTCAAACACCACAAACTGGGTCAGTGTGTGTGTGCTTCTGTGTGTGTGTCCGCTCGATTGAGTGTGAGGGAGCCAAGCTTATGCTGCCCATTCTGTTGTCTGGGCATGTGTCCTTACACAAGTATGGTTTACTTGTTTCTGAACTGGACAGCACAAACCAGGACACATGGTTTCCGTGGTTACCAGAGTCTGCGCTGAACACGTTGTTTAACACTGTGGGAGGTGGTAGAGGGAGTTGTCTTCAAATGTCCGAAAACCAGATGAGTGATATTCTCGCTCTCTTTCTCTTTTTCTCTCTCTCTCTCTCTCGCTCTTGCTCTCGCTCTCTTGCTCTTTTTCTCTCTATCTCTCTCTCTCTCGTTCTCGTTTCTCTCCCCCTCTTCTCTAATATTTATTTTTAATGTCATCCCTCGCTTTGCCCTTCTCTCTCACTAACACAAATGGCAGCAGCTGAGAATGACGTTGCCGTTGCCTTGGCAACCCTGTGTCCTGTGAAAAAGGGAGAGAGTGGAGAGAGAGAGGTAGAGAGAGTGATTGCTCATTCATGAACATTCGTTTCCCTTCATTCATCACCATTTTCGTTCTTTCATGACAAATTCTCTTTATAATGACCGTAACCATTTCAGAAAGGCAATGCTGTTAGTGCAGTGCAGCAGTGTGTGCTCGTGTTTGCTGCCATGTTGTGTAAAAGTGTGTGGGTGACTGGTCAGCAGTGTCAGCCAGGGCTGATGACGTCCTCTCTGCAGTTGGGAATCCCTGCTCTTTGTGCTTGTCTCTCTCTCTCTCTCTCTCTCTCTCTCTCTCTCTCTCTCTCTCTCTGAAGCAATGCCCGCTCCTATATGTCACCTGTCTCCCTGTCTGGTTCTGAGTAACTTTAAGGGGTTTCGGTGTAGAGGTAGCAAGTGATCACTGGTAAAAAAAAAACGTGTTGCATCGTGACAGGTAACCCTTTCCATTTCTCTTCTAATGAGACAGATGCCATTGCTTGTGTGCTCAGATCAGGCTCAAATGCTTTCATCAGTTCAGTGTCAAAAGCATTATGTGCTTGACAAGAGGGAGCCACTTTACTATTCAGACAAAAACTGAAAAAGGTATAAACATATGCAATGTGCCACATATATGATGGCTGATATGAATGACCAACTAGATACATGATGACGATTCCTATATAATACTACATATCATCATGCCTCATTTGACAATGCCAACTGCTCTTTATTATGTATAAAACTTTATATGAACCAATGGAAAATTACTTTTAACCTTAAAAATGGTTGTCACTTTAACTAACATTAACTGACATTAAGTTTTTTAGAGGCTTAAACAACCTTACACAACACGTTTTCATTTTTTACCCAATGAGTGGGTAAATTGTAATAGATTTAAAGTGTAAAGTGTCCATTTGTCATACGTGAACACATCACAGCACACAGTGTGAAAAGCACGAAATTCTTATTCTGCATTTAACCCATTCACCCAGTAAAGCAGCGGGCAGCCAGGAACACAGCGCCCGGGGAGCAGTGTGTGGGGACGGTACCTTGCTCAAAGGTACCTCAGTGGTGACACTAGCAGTCCTGGGATTCAAACCCACAACTTTCTGATCGCAGGGGCAATTCGCTAACTACTAGGCCACCAGCTGCCTAGTGGTTAGGGATAATAACTTGCTTGAGGAGCAAGTCATAACATCTGCTAAACTGATTCAAAAACACAATTAATTCTCTATGTTGTTTGACATCAGACTCTCTTTCCAACCTAACTACATAAAAATATTAAACAAAATCAGTATGATTAGTGAAAAAAGGCTGTCAAATGTAACAAAATTCATTTTGATCACATAGTAGAGCAGATAGAATCACTTTGGACAATTAATTGTAGCACTGTGTTACAACTAACTGTGCTATGTGGAGGCTGTCCTTTCACCTGCCTAGGTCTCAAGGTGAATTTTCAAACAAATCTGCCATAAATATCGGCAATTTTTGTAGCACTTTAAATATGTTTTGCTTGAAAGTCCACAATTCTTTTACTGCTTCAAGGCAAGGTGAGTGTCAAGGCAAAGCTTTCGCTAATCTGGCTCATTATTCATTCTTTTAATGCTAAGTACACAGGAATGCAACCCATCAGCTTCAGTTGGTGATAGGTTAATTATGGATACTAAAAGAGCATAATGCAAGACAAAGTCAAAGAAACACTTCAGGTTAATGTTACGTATTTCTGCTTCTCTCTCTCTCTTACTATCCATTATAACTTTATATACAGTAGCATTGTTGAGTATCAAATTTTTTTCAAAACTGAAAAGGTTATGAATATACAGTATGTTGGCTAATATGGATAATTTTACCCAGTGCCCAAACATGAGATGACTTGTCTTTAAGATATATCAGTCTCATCAGAATACAAAGTGAAGCCTCTAATGACTCATTTGCAAGTGGTTCTGGTTTGGGGCAGCTGGTGGCCTAGTGGTTAGGGAGTTGCCCACCGCGATCAGAAGGTCGTGAGTTTGATTCCCAGGATGCTATTGGCACCACTGAGGTACCCTTGAGCAAGGTACCGTCCCCACACACTGCTCCCCGGGTGCCTCCATTGGTGGCATACCACTGCTTCACTTGGTGAATGGGTTCAATGCAGAGAAAGAATTTCACACTGTTCACACTGTGTGCTGTGCGGTGGTGTGTTCATGCGTGACTATAAGGGGCCACTTCACTTTATATGTCTATTTCTAGAACACCTGTACTGTTCTTGACATTCTGTATATTATGGACTCTCCCAGGTTGGAAACTCCAGTTCTGTAGCCATGCTCTTTCTCAGGATTGCCACTTTTGCTGATCAGTTCCATGGCAATCCAAAAGGAAGAATAGTTTGACCTCACTGATCGCTGAAGCACAAACTCCCACCAGTCTAGATATTGTTCTCAGAAACACAGGAGGCTCATTGGATATCATGTACTCTTGACAGACTGTGACTGGGGAGAGAGATCTATTGAAAAAAAGTGAAAGCAATCTGGCCTCACAATGGTAGAGTGGAAATGTTTTTTTAAAATTCTTTTTAAAAGGAGCTTCCACATAGGGAGCAGGTACAATGGAGCAGAGAAAGGAGGTGGGGTGATCTACGAAGTGCTGCAAAAATCTCTGAATCAATATCAATGAGGCATCCTGGAGGAAAACTGACACTTAAAATAAAGAAAGAAAAGAACAGTGAAAACCTGACCTGGACTGACCTGAAAATGAGCCAAGTAATGGAAGAGGGAAAGAAGAAAAAGCATTATTTATACATGATGTATAAACAGCTATTTATCAATTCATTAGTATAGAGCACAAATAGATGCATTAGAGTAAATTGTCTCCTAGATCAATGCACTGAGAGCAAAAGACAGAAACAGATAGTGCTACTGAGATTTTCTGAAAGGTCTCTTTATGTTGGGACTGACCAATATGACTGATGGTAATACCTAGGAGCTAAACCACCCAACAAAATCAGCTGATGCCATTTAATATGGTCAACTGCAAATCAAATGTGAGTTCTTGAGCTCAATAGATACTGTTTTTGTTGGTTTCTCTTAATTAACATTGATTTTTCTTTTTCTCTTCATAGAAAGTGCTTTCTTTATGTGTGTGTTAAAACTTCTCATTGTAATGAATTAGGGACTGCAAGCAGGATGAAGGTGCAACATCCCACTTTAATACACAAACAAGAAACAAAATCCAAATATAAATGAGGGGTCTGGAGTTACAGAAAAACTTTAAAATTTTAACAGGTTTAACAAAGACACAAGCTTGGCAGACACTCGTGGAATACAAACAGGTTTAACAAAAACACAAGCGAACTGGCACTACAAAAGATACCAGTAACAGAGATTTAACAGGACATTTCACAAAGAATTCACAAACATAAACTGATCCACATGGGGTATATATATACTGACAAGAGAAATGAGAACACCTGGGCAGGAACAAAACACAGGTGGAAACACTAAGGAGGAGGCGGGACTAGGGCTGAGACTGACAACAAAACAACAACAACCTAACATGGCAGACAGACGCATGGCAGGGTTAACAAAGAAAGACATGGAAATGAGAAAAGACAGGAGAACGTTATAAAAGTCAAAACCAGGAAAAAACAAAGAGTATATTACACTTATCCTCGTTCTCAAAGAAACAAGAACATGGTGAATGTCAGTTTAGCAGTCTTGTCAAAGATTGGCATGTGAGCATGAGGCCACTGAGATCACCTAATGTTCCCAATACAAGGCCTAAATATTAGTTATTTTCCAATGAGACAATTCTGTTATTCTGTTATGATAATATCGGTCAATAATATATTGTTCGGGTCCGAAAGTCATGTATTTGCTATAGTGTATGCAGTGTAGTGGACCGTAAAATGCAACCCACATGCAAATGATCGTTCTGAAGCTGCAATTCATGTTAGAATCAAAAGATGAAAGCCTTTTTTTTAAGTAGAGAAGGAACCTCGACCAATGTTGATGCAATAAAATACACCAAGTAATGATCAGGGCTGTCACCAGCATCATTAACAATAGTTATAGTTATTCCAAGTGGGATAGGCACTGTGTTAGTATGGCTAATCCACTCTGTCACATGCTGACAGGTCATTGAGATGTGGTTTGGGGCTAAACTTCAGCTCAGATGGCCACTTTCATTGAAACAGAAAGTCTTTGAAGTACACATGCTTTTCACTTCTTTTCTTGCTTCTTCCTGTCTGCTAAGGGAAGGCACATTGCTCAGTATGGAGGGATGGCAGTCTCCTCTAGATCAAAATATGGATATAATCAAAGTGTCAGGGCAGAGCTTCGGGTGCTCTATCTACATTATTCCTTCGTTTAATGCTAAGTACACAGGCACGGAACCTCTCAACCTCCATTAGTGATTTAACAAGTTAATTATGGATGCTAAAAGAGCAGCATGCCGGCCATAGCCAAAGAAGCACTTCGGGACAAGGGAGGATTCCGCTGTAAACATTTGCAGGAAACAAAATATTGTTCAAGCTATTAAAGTGCTGGAATAGATAGGGTGAAGCTTGACAACATAACACGATATTACCGTCAATACTTCAAGAACTGGCCTTGTCGTCAAGTACCAGAGTATGTTTCATGGCTCTAAAACTAGACATTTAGAGGACAGCTTCTCTGGAAGTAGAAAAGTTCACTATTAAACTGGCCATTTAAAAGCCAGGGTGGAGAGAACACTGCGTTTTTCAATAGAGTTCGGGACAGTAAGAGCCAATAGTTGTGAGAGGAAACTTTACCCAGGTCTCGGACCACACAGGTCTGGATGGGCTACAGAGGCCCAGAGTGGTCTGTACAACCACAGAGATGAATGGGTCACTTTGAAAATGAACCACTCCACAATG
>JBBPCZ010000115.1:21820945-21838511 GCA_037974445.1 Brycinus macrolepidotus | reverse complement strand
AAAAGTGTTTACAGCAAAACTTTTTTGCACAGTTCACATGCAGTAATGGTCACAACAATCAAAAATTTAACCTAATATGCTGAGGGGAAAAAATCAAAAATGTTTTTGCAAGAACAATGATAGAACTATGTCCATCTATAAGCTGCAGTTTAAGGCAATTTACATACAAGCACTGGTGTCAGAAGCATTTTAATGTGGGTGGGACCTATTTTTGGGGGGTCTGGAATGGGGGTGGGGGGCTATGGGGGAGATAGCTGTAGTGTAGTGTTTTCCCGGGGGGGAATGATTTTTAAAAGTCACCCCCTAATATAATGCCTCCAGTGCCCATGCATACAAGGCATCTCAAGCCTGGTATCAGGGACTGTTCTGGCTCGGACCGCCGGGTTAGCTCCTAAATGCTTTGCATTGAGGTGATATTTTAGAAGTGATGTACTCCGATTTGTGTGTATGAATATATACATATATACACACATACGTGTGTGTGCGTATATGTATAAATTACACATTGAATAATTTGTATGTTTTCCATTGTACATATTTAAAACATTAAAACTATATGTATACATTCATATATACATACATTGTGTATATATATAAACTTTATTTCCATTTGACTACCATTCTGCATTGACTGATATGAGACTTTATTCTGTTATGGTGTCAACACATGAAAAAAAAAGCATTTTTCTTTCTCATTAGATTCAAATCTATTTTAACTTGCTAACTTATATTTGACTTGCAAACACAAATTCAGTTTTGACTGAAAGTTCAGAATTCATAATAGTTTTGCTTACTGGTACCATGATAGACAATTTTCATGCTGTTCCATCTCTGTCAGTTTCTGCTTCTGTCGGAGTGTGAGTGAAAGAAGAAAGAAAGGCAGAGGAAGTATTAGGGTGAAGAGAGAAGTTGCTATGCACACACAGTGCTTGGGAGGCCTGTAGGGATGTAGGCCTGGAGAGAAGGCTGCAGGGTTGGGAGCAATTAAGAGCAATGGAATCTCACACAAACACACACACACACACGTACACACACACACTCTTTCTCTCCTGCCCACAATGTGGCTTTGAGCCCCTGGGGAGTGCCGGTGAGAGTTTGTGTGACAGTGTGAGCGATTGTTATCATTAGCATTATTTATTCGCTAAGCACAGGCTCACTGCAGGGCCAGGACTAATAGAATTCAGGAATTACAATGCGTGTTTGTGTGTGTGTGTGTCTGTGTGTGTGCTTCTCAACCTGTCAAGACGCTTGCAAAATCCACTATAGTAGAAATATTTTCTCAGTTGTGAGGCGTAGCACCTCGGCGAGCTAACATGGCACTCAGTATCTGGCTGTTTTACCATATTCAGATTTTTTTTCTATATTACACTAATACTTCATCTTATACGTGCGCAGCATCCAGAGATGACTACTTGGATCCAGTTTTAATACAGAAGTATATTTCATATGATGAGTCACTTAACTACATAAATGCATTACAATATACACTCACCAGGCACTTTATTAAAAACACCTTCCAGCTACTTTATCAGGTTCGTCTACCTTATAGATCCACAATATAGAGGATAGCAGGGTCTATTCACACAATTTTCACTCCTTGCAGTTCATGATATATCCCAATGGTATACATGCCTCTCACACATATTTTGTTGTTATTACACTTTCATGTCTTATTTCATTTATCCATTATCTGTCAGTCTTAAAAACACCTTAAAACCAAAAGGAAGGAAACAATTTAATTACTATTTTATTATGAAAGACAAAAATATTTTTAGGGCAAAATAGTTTGTATCTAACATGCACAAGATTTCATGTTCCCAGTAGGTTTGCAGGTTCTCCAGTTTCCTCCCACAGTCCAAAGACGTACAGCAGGTGAATTGGAAATGCTAAATTGCCCCTAGGTGTGACTGTGTGAGTGTGTCTGTACGTCTGGCCTGTAATGGACTGACAGTCTGTCAAGAGTGTTTCTCTACTTTTTGCCCCAGGACTGCTGGGATAGGCTCCAGCACGCCCTGGTTAAGTATGAATGGATATTGAGGAAAAACACATTTTTTTTTCTTCTACTGGTCTGCATACAGCCTGATTACAAGATATCACCATGATTTTTAAGAATGTCCTATGTGACAGTTTGACCACATTTGATAACTGACACCTGTGCTAATAGTGGCTATGTCTTCAGGCAAGCCCAACATAGGACTGCAGCTAAACACTGTATCTCATCAATCCCTACCTCATTCATCACTGCTCAGTTTCTGATCTCAGGGCTGCTGTTGACCAGATGTTGTTTGGGTGGAGGATCATTCTCAGCACAGTGGTGGTGTGGTAGGGTGTGCCACTACATACATCAATGTGAGTGCTATGCTGATAAGTATGCTACTACTTATGCAATATTATTATCATGTGCAAGTACTTCCTCATGCTTGTGCAATATTATTATCATGAGCAGTATCACTACTACGCACAATAACAGACTCTGTATAGAGTGCAATTGGAAACGACTATTTGTGTTAACTAGTAAACTTCAGCACTAATTTTATTAATTTACCTATAAATTTATATCTACCTCTCTTCCTGTCCACAGCATTTTGTGTATTAAGTATAGTGTATTTTTTTTACAGAGTATTTTCTGGAGAGTTTTATTTTAACTATATACTATATTTTGACTATATACCATATTTTGTATTGTTCTTGTCTTGTCTCTGTGTGCCTGTGCAGTCGTAGCATAAGCAATTTCCTTTAGCATCAGTAACATTTTTTGATTCTGATTCTGATAGTGGTCCCACAACCAAAATATCCTGTTATGAGTTGTCTGTGGTCAGAAATGGACCACAGATAAAGGCCTAGGACAGTGGTTACCAAACTTTCTCTGCAGGGCCCCCCTTTTCTATATAGGAACGTTATTGAGCCCCCCCCATTCAAACTACACAGGGTCAGATTCAAACTTTAATTCAAGTTTAATCCATTGGCGCACCCCTCTGCAATGGGCGCGCCTCCCCAGTTTGGGAACCACTGGCCTAGGAGATGGCTAACTCGAGCAACAGAAGGGCTGTAGGGGTTTCTAATAAAGTGGTTGGTGAGCAAATACTGACACTCAGATGACTTGCTTTGCTTTCGCTGTGTTTTCTGGCTAGGTGTGTGTGTGCTGGAGCATGATGAGTTGTAACTCATTGTGGTGTGTGTGTGTGTGTGTCTTTGAGCCCTGAGTTGAATGATCTGCCTGCACTCACACACACACACACACACTCAGACACGGTGCTCTTACCTTGAGTCTCTCTCCTGAAGAGTGTTTGCTTTTACAGTGTCCAGTCATCAGGATAAGGGAAGACACTGAAAAATATTACCTCATAAATCAAAAGGTACTGTATTTTTATAGTCCTTCCTCTTGATAAAGTAATCCAAAACCACAATATTATGCTCTCTCGCACACCCTGCTGAAGCCTAATGGTTACACACACCTTCTGTATATTACTGTATAAATCATCTCCAGCATTTGTCAAGTAAAGTGTGCAATTGACTTAACACACTGGTTCATCGTGAGCATGGAGCTGACCGGACAGAAAGTCTGAAACAGCACGTCTCTCAGTAGCTCATCTGCTAATGAGTTAATCACAAAACTGAGTCAAACATGTCCTGCAATTATTCAGAGAATGCCTTATATCTGTAGGGGTTAGACAGATAATGAAGCAGACTGTAAAACAAGTGTTTAAACACTGTATTGTCTGCAGTGTTTGCAAAAGTTGCAAAGCTGTATTTTCAGCATCCTGAAAGCTCATTGGTCGATGTGGTCTAACATAGCTAGCTAACCATTTGTTGTGATTATTGAAAAGAATTACTGAGAGGTTAGCCTACGTTCTAGCATCTGCAGCCACTAGTCTCTCCTCCAAGTTTATGTGTGGGGTCTTGCACACAAAACAGCAAAACCTGTCTTTCAGAATCAGAAAACTTTATTGATCCTGGGGGAAACTGCTTATGCTACGACTGCACAGACACCCAGAGACACAATACAGTATAAGTCAAAATAAAATTCTCCAAAATAAAACTCTCCACTGCAAGTAAGTGGAAACAGTACAGTCTCATATCTGTTTGAACATTTCTGCTAGCCAGACACCAATAGCGGATACAAGGCACAGCAGAAGCTCCCTTACAGATCACTCCCAGTTCTTTTGGAGGTGCTTGGAGATCAGATCAGCTGATTAACTCCACTGTACATCTTCACACCTTCACATACACCATCGTACATCTGCACACCTTCACATACACCATCATACATCTACACACCTTCACACACACCATCGTACATCTACACACCTTCACACATACCATCATACATCTGCACACCTTCATACACATCATCGTACATCTACACACATTCACACACACCATCATACATCTACACACTTTCACACACACCATCATTCATCTACATACCTTCACACACACAGTTTTAGTTTTAGACCCATGTGTGATCTGTAATGATCTTATAAGATTGCTGAAATCATCTGTAGAATGCATATAGCCATAAAGCACTTTAGTATTTAGAGTACTAACCATAGGGCCGTGTAGCACTTTCTGTGCTGAACTTTTAGCACAGAGAGTACTAGCCAAAAATCAGTTTAGCACAGTGTGTGCTTACCTTAAAGAACTTTAGTATCCATACTAAATCCCAGAGCACTAAAACACCTTGTGTACCGACCAAAAAGTGTTTATCATCTGGAGTAGCCTACTAACTACAGAACCTTCAGCACGCTAACCACAAAAATCTTAGCATCTGAAGTACCAACCTTTAGAATTACTCAATCAATAATCAATTACTCAATTCATTTATTTAAAAACTTAATTAATGGTCAGAATGCCTTATATTTATAAATAAATGAAGTATTTATAAATATAAATACTTCCCACTCAAAATAGTCTCTGCAACAGTGGATGGGAAAATATCAAATTCTACCACTTAGAATTAATGTTTACAAAGCTTAAGATGGGTTTGTTTACTTGGTCTACTTAAAAAATAACTGTTTAGACTAGCACAGATAATGTGATGAAACCCACCAGTTTGGATGGTTTGGCAAAGTATGTAGATGTATGATGGTGTGTGTGAAGGTGTGTAGATGTACGATGGTGTGTGTGAAGGTGTGTAGATGTATGATGGTGTGTGTGAAGGTGTGTAGATGTACGATGGTGTGTGTGAAGGTGTGTAGATGTATGACGGTGTGTGTGAAGGTGTGTAGACTGTATGATGACAATTGAATTGCAAGCTACGATGCAAGTTAGTATAGAAGAACATGAGCCTGTGCTTGTGGTACACTAATGGAACAAGATGACTTGTGCTGTCAATCGTACTTTTAATGTATGTGGAGAAAAATCCAAAGAAGAGCCAGTCTCACGTACCGGTGTTCCTTCATTTCACCTCCATGCTGTTTGGATTTTTGATAAATACATGAGATGGTGATCCTAAAGTTCTGACATCGTCAAAAAATAATCGCAGGCTGTCACTGGTTGCAGGAGCGTGATGACTGCCATCTCTGAACCTCTCTCACAGTACAACATAGGACCACCATTTAGGAGCCATGACCAAAGAAATCACCACTATCGTTTCCCAATTGTCATCTTTCATCTGGACACAGCCCAAAATCGCACTATGTATACTATGCATTATGGGTTTTTTACCACAGAACAGCCGAGAACAGAAAGAGCACAGTAGGTGCTGAGGTGCTCTTTGGTTAGTACGACCAAATGCTCAAGTCCTTCATTGTTAGCGTGCTATGTGCTGATGTCCTCTATGCTACTCTAGATGCGAAAGTGCTTAATGGCTAGTGCACAATCTGCTGAAGTGCTCTATGGTTAGAGCATAAGTCATGACTCTCTGCACTGGAGAAGCCTCAGGGACCGAACTCCAGCTGAGAGACTCAATCTTTTTTGTGCGCTTAATCAATACTCCAGCCCCAATATGGGGAGGGGGGAGGAGCGAGAGGAACGGGTGAAGAGACTGGGTTTGGGGGATGAAGAATGAGAGTGGGGTTTATTTTACTCACACCGGGCCCCTGCATATCAGTGCTGACTGGGGTTTTTCAGAAGAGAAAGAGAAAAAGCGCGCGCGAGAGAGATGAGAGATAAAGGGGCTCAAAAGAATGGATGAGCAAAGAAGAGATGCTGCGCTAGATCACCAGAGAGAAAAGGGAGGAGACTAGAACTCTCTCCTCGACCAGGTCAGCACACCCTCAACACACCTCAGCTTTTTCCTCTTCTTTTCTTTTACCATTTCACCCTTTTCCTCCACGCTGTCGGCTGCAGCAGCAGCAGTGCCTGGCCCAGCACTATTTGAGCTTCTCGTGCTCAATATGAGCCCAGTGCAGGAGTCAAAGGAACTTTTTCCAGCACTGGGACTTTCAGTGCTGTTGTGGTAAAACATGGCCTTGTCTTGTTGCAAAAAACACACCCTGGAGGCCAATTCAGCTGGTTTTCATTATATCAAACAGGAGCTAATGACACAGCTCAAAACACCCAAGCTTCACTTTACTCCCTCCCTCCCTCTCTCTCTCTCTCTCACTTACAGTCAGACCAGCCTGTTAGTGTTGTGGTGTGTGTGTGTGTGTACATGCACACGCACAACCTACCATGCTCTCTTCTCTGTGGTCTCATCTCATTTACTCCTGTCATCTCTCTCTCTCTCTCTCTCTCTCTCGCTGTTAAATTATTTCTGTATTATTTAAAATGTTGGTCACCTGTATATGTTTTATATTACACTACATTGCACAGGTTTTGCACTATTTTTCTTTATTTGTTTTTTAATACTTGTTGCTTTTATTGTTCATTGTAGTTAGTGTTGTATATGTATGGAGCACCACCAAACCAAAGAATCAACTAAATTCTGATTCCCCCAACTCTCTCTCCCACCCTCGCACAATCTCTTTCTCTCTCTCTCTCTCTCTCTCTCTCTCTCTCTCTCTCTCACTCTGTCTGCTGTCAGAGTGAGTCTGTGAGTGATGGGTGATGCTGATGGCGAGCGAGAGAGGGATGACGGATGTGTGTGACAGGCAGATGGTTTTGGGTGTCGTCTCTTTAATCACTGCAACTCGGCTGGGCGTGAAGGCAGAGCTTTGTCTCGTCATGGAAACACAAACAGGAGACAAATTTATCATCAACATTCTCTCTCTCTCTCTCTCTCTCCCTCTCTCTCTCCCTCCCTCCCTCCCTCTCTCTCCTCATTGTTGTTATTTTTCATTTTTCCCCCTTTCTGAACAAGCTAGAGTGAGCAAATGGTCAGGAGAGAGAGAGAGTAAAAGAGGCAAAATTATATGCTGAAAAGAGAGAAAGGGTGTAAGTGAAGTATGGCAAGCTTCTAAATAGTGTTTTGAAACTATTTCCCATACAGTGTGTTTGTTGTGTGTTGTGTTTTCTTTGGCATCTGGAATGTAGGACTGTAGTGTCACTCAGTGCTCAGGGTGTGTAAACAGAATGTGGAAGGTTTAAAATACTCCCTGTCTGGTGTAAGCCTGGATTTACTTATTTGATCCCGGATGTGAAGTTGTGGTTGGGAAGATGAATTAAATTATGCAGTGAAAAATCTTCCTTTATTCTTCACAAACCCCTGTAACTTTTTCATAATTATTTTTTTCACGCCGTTTGAAGAAGTGTTTTACCCATTACACCATTTGAATATTGCATAATAAATGGACCGCCAAAAGACTTGGAATATAGCTGATGTCATTAACGTACATTAAAGGTAAAGCAATAGTTCAGAACAAAAAAAAACAAATTTATACACTTTTTCTACTCACCCCAGAAACATGTACATCATGTACAGATTTTGCTTCTGTTTTACTCTAAAAGTCAAAGGTTACCCAAATTATTTCCATAAATACACCACCAAAACTTCTCTCAACCAGCTTAAACCACAACCAGCTTTTTCCTTAAGGTGGTGCAGACTTGTCAATGTGGTTTAGTACACAGTATTACTTAAGGTTAGTTATAAAAATGTACAAAACTTCACACATTCAGGCAGTCATTTCAGACAACACCAGGACTGGACAAGACTTATCCCGGATCAGATTCCTCCGTATTTATGATGGTTGTCTGAACTCCTGCTCCTTTGTGGTTTGTGAAATCAGACCCTGTTGTCTAAAACAGCTGCCTGCAGCCTTTGCCACATGGTGAAGTTTTGTTACTTTAACAGGCCACGTCTTTTAATAGTGCTAAACCACATCTACAAGTCTGCTCCACCTGAATGTGAACAACCGAATGTGGTTTGAGCAGTTAAGAGAGTTTTTTGGGTGTATTTATGGGAAAAAAATTGGGTGACTGTTAACTTCTAGTGTTTGTTAGCAACACTAGCCTTTTAGCTCCAGTTCTAAACTAAAGAATCCACATTTGGACGCCAAACATGTCATAGCTGATCATCTGCATCTGAAGTAAGTGGAAATATGAGGAAATTAGATTTTTTTTTTTTGCCAAGCTATTCCTTTAAGATTTTTTTCCCTTCATCTGTACAGTTATCATTTTGGAGATATGAAGTTTTGTTATGACAGCGATATGATTCATTTAAATATGACACAGGCAAAGAGAGTGAGGAACTGAAGTCGAACGAACACACACACACTCAGAGACACACACACTTCACTTTCTCCCTCTTCAGTGAGAAAATATGGGCAGATATGTGAAGATTACATTATTGAATTATGAATAATCTCTCTGTCTACATTTTTGACTCTCTCACTCTCTGTCTCCTTCTCTCTCTCTCTCTGCCCCCCACCCTCACTCTCTTTCTCTTGCACTCTCTGTCAGCATGACTGCTGTGGAAGTGTATCTCAAGGTTAGGCTGTCAAGGTTAAATTGACTTTAGATTAATTAAGTGTCAATTAAAGGGGTAATTGTTTCATAATGCGGTCAGCCCTGGAGACAAAGGTGTGAGTGAGCAGGGGATGGCACTGTCAGACTCGCTTTAGACTCTAGAGCAAGAGCAGTGTGTGAGTGGGTGTGTGAGTAGGTGTGGGTGTGAGACAGATGAAGAGAAATCATTTGGTTGTGATACATTTGCCATCATTGATGAGTGGTCAGTGATATCCCCCAACAAACACACACACTCAATCTGACTGCGTTTCAATTAGGAGGTGAGCAGATTTGGTGGATGAGGATGTGGATCAAATAAAATAGAGACAGGGAAGCTGTGTGCAGAGTGAAAAGAATAGAGAGATGAAAAGAGAGAGGGTGAGACAGATTGAGCTATAGAGAGATAAAGAGAGAGAGAGAAAGAGGAGGGTGTTGATGAAATGGTGATTGCCTCTTGTCTTTAATGGCTGGCCTGGAGCTTTCCAGCACAATGGAGCCTATTCATTCATTCTCTCTCTGTCTCTCTCTCTCTCTCTCTCTCTCTCTCTCTCTCTCTCTCTTTCTCTTCCCACCCCTGTGTCTGTGTGTTGGCAGGTACATTATTATTAACTATTCGGAACTTATTCTCTTCTTTATCTTATTTTAAACCTCTTTGGAGCACACAGAGGCATTAGTATGTTTCTTTTTCTCTATCTTGTCACCTTTATGCCTTCTTCAGTGTTTAAAGTACTTTAACTGCTCACCAGTAGGTTAGAAGACTTTAGAGAGCTAATGAGTGTTGGAAAAGATGACTGTCATCAGTATTTAAAGGTTAAACAGGCAATGCTGATCCAGTTTTTTGACCTTTTGACCCAATCTAATCGACTGATACCAAATACAACCAGAATACAAAGCGTAGGTTAGATATGTCAGTAAAATCTCTGCATTTTTAGCATGTGAGACTCTGACTTGATACATTTAGTTTTTTGGTCATTTATGACCAAAACTGTATTTATTAGGATGTAACAATACAGTGTATCATATGCATCAAATTATATTGCAGGACATCCTATTGTACCATTTACAAGCAGTGTGAATGCATGAAAGTCAATGGTAGGAGGTGAATGTGAGGAGTAAATTGCTCCTCCACCACCCTTCATGCGCATGCCACCACAGGTAACCTACAAACGCTCCATGCGTTGTGTTTGAGTGTGTCCGCATGTGTGTTAGGTTAGGTGAGTGTGCTGTGTGGATTCTGTTGTTGTGCCTTATTGATAACAATACTAGTCTCTGTGATGTGTGTGCAAAATATGTATAACGCAAGATGGTGGCCTGGTGGTTAGGGAGTTGCCCCTGTGATCGGAAGGCCGCAGGTTTGAATCCCAGGACTTTCACACACATTTCTGCACACATGTGCGTCAGAATGACTGGTGCACATGTCTATCATCGTCAGACTCTTCTACGACTATGATATAAACAAGAAACTTACATCAAGGATGGACTGCTGGAAAAGCTCCGCAACCTTGGCTTGCTACGGGGAACAGGCCCTCAGAACACGGAGTCACCTGATGCCACTGGCCAGGGGAGAGGACACTGAAACTGGAAGTGCGGCTAGCAGGTGGGGTCCATGCTGGGCTAAATGCTAGCGCTAGATGGCCAGCCGTCCCGTCCATCCAACTCACCAATGTTTGCTCCCTGCACGATAAAATGGAGTACATCTGACTCCAGTGAACTACCCAACATAAGTTCAAAGACTGCTGTGTTTTTGTTTTTACAGAGCCTTGCTCAGTGACAGCGTTTTAGACATGGCTACCAAGATTAGGAACATTCTAACATTCCACTTGGGCAGAAGCATGGCTCTGACCGGAAAAACTCGGGATGAGGGCTCATGTGTTTACATCAACACTGACTGGTGTGTGAATGCTGTACTGGTCTCTAGTTACTGCTCACCACTGCTGGAGTCTGTCTGTATTTATATTAGAACAGTCAAAAAAATGTTCACATGCTCTGTTGTTAGCTAACAAACAACTATATCTGTATATCATAGTGGTGCTAAAAGAAATGAGCTCTGTTGTAGAGGTGGGGGAGTCTGGGCCCTTTTGACCTGAAGGCTCTAATTGTCATGATTTACCACTGTGCATCTCAGTGTTTCAACCTAATTCTCATTAAAACATTTTGGCTTCACTCTCAAAACGTCACGAATTTGTAAAAAAACTTTGTTCTGTCTTGTTATATTTATCAAATACTGCTCAGAACCATGCTTAAGAAATACTGAGCTTAAAAAATGCTTAAAGTATCATTTTACATTAGTAAAATGTAATAAATAATAATAAATGTAACAAATATAGACATTTTGGAACATTTTGCAAAATTTGAACCTTAAATTGTTAAATTCTTATGTTCTTATCTGATATTTTTCCCCCAGAAGTATGCACATATTCTGAGCATGTCCCTGAAGTATTTTTTCATCTGTAATGGCTCTAAAGTATGTTCCTTAACTGCCCTCACCCAAAAACAAGCCTTTCATTTTCCCACGCTGTGTGCAGCTGCAGTGTTGGGAAAGATTGACTATGGATCTTGTTTTTAGACGCACCGTGTAGAACGTGCTTTTGTAGACAGAAATCATGCGCAGCTCGCACCCCTTTTCAAGACTAATCTATTTCAATTACATTTTGAATCAGTGCTGCTGTAATGAGTTTAAGGCAGAAACATTGCTCTCTGGCTCTTGTGCTAATTGATATCAGGACTGGAGTTATTTGCTTCCTAGCCGGGCTGTGCACGTTTAATTATTTGCTCGTTTTCAGCCTTTTGTTTTTTCGTCATTGAGCGAGGAGATGAGGCTGATTGGGTTTTGTGAAGTCATTCTGGTTCAGTACTTTTTTGATCGGAGTTCTAATGCTGAACGATTACCATTCAAAAAATGTGTTTTAAAAAATCAGCTGAAATCATTAAATCATAATGCGTTTTCCTTTTTTACTGTGACGTGTTTCCGAGTCTCTGAGCTAGCTGGGCATTTCTGTTCGATTATATGTTGGACGGGGGGGAGGTTAAACATGATATTATTAGAAAATATTGTTTCTCCATCCGCTGGTGCATGGTGATGTAATTAAAAATCAATGGACATTTTAGAGCAGGGGTCACCAACCTTTTTGACACTGAGAGCTACTTCACGGGTACTGAACCATACAAAGGGCTGCCAGTTTGATACACTAGAACAGAGTTTAACTAAACTTATCTAAACTTCATGTATAATAAACATATTTTAAATGCTTTTTTTTTTTAGATATTGCCATATTCAAATCTATATAAATGCGAAAGTGAAGAACAGCAACAGGATAAAATTAAATGTTAGACAAGTAGTCTAACACCATTAAATTAAATGTTAGACAAGTAGTCTAGACAAGTAGTCTAACACCTGCGGGCACCATGTTGGTGACCCCTGTTTTAGAGGAATGCAGAAGTCACTACATTGTGCATAATGTGTCCAGGAACATGAACTAGCAAGTTAAAAATGATCAAGTTTGATGTATGTAATTTCTAATTGTAATCTAAGCGTTCTTAACCCTTAAACCCTGAGGACCCAGACTTTAGCTTCTCACTCCCATAACTACATCATTTACATGATTCATAGTAGTTATTTACAATTTATAGAATCAACTGACTAACTAATCTTTATTTTTCCATTTTATATTCATATTCAATTTATAGTATTGTATTTTAAGACTGAAGTGAGTCTAGGGTTCAAAAAGTTAACAATGTTTTAAGAGAGACAATTCAACCCAATAGATGACAGTGAACATGAGAACTGAGTGTAAATGAGTTTGACTAATCAGAGGCTGGTGAACCCCCATATGCTGTGCAACAGCATAAACCCAGTTGATGTACGAGGAAGATACATTTATAAATATGACTGGTAGATGTAGAATAGATGGCAATTATTTTTTTTATCTTATTAGATAAAATAAAGGGCATCAGCTGCATGGTATTTGTGTCACACACAATAGTCACTTGTGTTTATTGCATCTTGTGCATAGGCAAACATACAGTACTGTTGTTTTACTGTACCTGTTGTTAGTGAAAAGAGAAAGAAAGTGCAAGAAAAACACACACAAAGAAACAGGACAAAACAACATTTAGTGCAGATGACATTCGAATGAATACAGTGTTATGACAGATACTGTTTTCTAGCTGTGGAGAGTGAAGTGTGCAAAAATAGAGGTGGACAGCAATAAATAATAATTGTGCAACTACAGCAGCAGCAGGACAGAGAATATGCAGTATGTTAAATATATTCAGTATGTAATATATACAAAATATATGTTTATTTTATATAAATAAATATATACAGTATATAATAATATATGCAGTATATAATAAATATAATTAGAATATAATAGATAGAAGGGTGTATAGCTCCACTTGCTCCTTGTCTCAGGTCGTTGTTGGGCATGCATACTTTAACAATGGTCATCAATCAGTGACTCAGTAAGAGACAGTGACTCTCATAGGCTGGGTAGACCAGCAAAAACTGCAATTATATATTGTCCCAGCATTGTTCATGCATTTCTTGAACAGGGTGTGTAAGTATGTGCTTATTGATATCTTTACAAAACTCATCATTTCATTTAATCATTTATATCTGCCTTTAAACAAATGAATGAGTTTTTCACAGCTTTTCTGTCCCTTTCTTGTTTGACCCACTTTGATATTCTCTCTCTCTATCTGTCTGTCTATTTATTTCTCTCTTTCTCTCTCTCTCTCCCTCTATCACTCTCTCTCTCTCTCTCTGTATTTATCTCTTTCTCTCTCTCCGTTTCTTTCTCTCTCTTTCTCTCTATTTCTTTCTCTCTTTCTCTCTCTCTTTCTCTCTCTCTCTCTCTCTCTCTCTCTCCCTCTCCTTTCTCATTTTGCAGGAGGTTGTTTTCTTCGCTGCTTGGCAGATGGTTCGGACACACACTGTTGCTTTAGTCTGAAGTTAAGGGATGGTATGGGGGTGGCTTGTGCGTATGGCTGTGTGTGTGTGTGTGTGTGTGTGTGTGTGTGTGTGTGTTTTTCCAGCAGGGGATGCTTTTTGATCACCTTTCCCCAAACATACTACACCCAAATCTTTCTACTTCCCCACTTCTTTCTCCTCCATGGTTACACTTGCAGGCTGTGCCTATCTCCACCAGACTTCATAAGCCAGAATTATTGGCAGTTATTATCTTAACATGATAATGAAAATGGAAAAAATCTTACTTCTATCTGAGGTAAGTAGCCTTAACTTGATTGATAGAATAAAGCAGCTATCAGTGAAAAACATTTTTAAAACAGTACTGACATATGTCATGATTATTGGCACTCCAAGAAATCTGAATTTAAGAAATGTAAAGAAAGTATGATCCCATGCATGTTTAACTAATTTTGTTATATTAAGTGCTGAGGAAACTTCAAGTAGTCATGAGTGATTTGCTGTTTCACTGGAGTATAAAAATGTGGTGACACAGGGCCGAAATCCCTAAGTTATCCATCACCATGGGGAAGATGCAAGAGCATTCCAGTCCAATATGGCAAAAGAGTGTTGACTTGAATAAATCAGAGAATAGCTGCTCAACGTAAAATTCCCATGATGAAGGTTAGGATGATCATTAAGAAGTATGGGAGATTCAAAACTATGATGAACAGGCCTGGAGGAAAACACAAGGCTATTTTCTCAGCAGCCGCAGTGAAGAGGACGGTCAGAGAAGTACAAAAATCTCCCGAGACCACAATTTCAGAATTCCAGAGTTTGGTAGCATCTTCGGTTCACCATGTTTACAAATCCACTATAAGACAACACCACTATGCGAACAAACTGTTTGTAAGGCATGGCAGAAAGAAGCTATATTTTCACCACAAGAAAAAGCGCTTGGAGAATTTTGCTACCAGATGCCACTGGAACATTTACTGGGACAGGGTACTGGTGCTGTGGTCAGACCAAACAAAAATGTAGCTTTTTGACTCCAAACACTCAAGGTGGGTTTGGCGTAGAAGATGCCTAGAGAGAAAAGCATGTAATACCAAGCGATAAATAAGAGTGCCAATAATTCTGGAAGGCACTGTATCTCCACTGATGATGGCCTCAGCTGGAGCTACAGAGCTGATGGTGTGTTATCTACCTTACCGCTCCAAACAGCCAGGTTCTGCCAGAAAGCGGCGTGTTAGCACAATCACAAGCCTATTCAACACGGATGTCGATAAGTAAGCACTTTTCCCAGCTGCAGGAGAAGAGTAGAGCAAATTTTGGGGGCGAGTTATGTGATATCCCTTATCTGGAGCTCATTGTGGGTGGCAAGTATGATGGTGCTGAATTGGAGAAAGACTGCGAGTGCAAATGTCTTTAATTTAGTGCGTCTTATTTAAAGATTTTGATATTCACACATGTACACTCAATATGTCATGCACGCACACACACACACACACACACACACACAGAGTCAGCTGCTGCTGCTGTTTATCCAGCTTTGACCTTCCTCTTATACCCATGTCCATTCTTTTCTGTTTGTCTTGTGACGAAATAAAAAAAAAAGAGTGGGCAAGAGCCAGGAAAGTAAAAGGTAATGACGTTATGGAGGAAATAGAGTAATATTTATTCTATTTATTCTGCATTATTCACAGTAAGCCAACATCTGCTCTGGAGTCTAACATGTTTGTCACTTACCTGCATTTAGGAGTTGTTGGATTTTTCTGCCCTCGGGGTTATCTTGTTTTTTTTTTCCGTCCATGAATCTGCACATTTGATGATGATGCCATTAATTTTAAATATAGATTCTCAAGCTAGGAGTGCTCTGACACTGCTGACGTGTGTGTTTGTGTGTGTTTGTTGCCATTTAGCAGTGCAGGTAGAAGTCTGAACACTTGGCGTGTCCCAGGGGAGATGGAGTGGAAAAGGGAAGAAATATAGGAAAGAAGAGGCCTCTGGAGCTTTAGGAGACGCAAAGAGGAGCGAAAGAACGTGGAGGAGGAGGAATAGTTATTTAAAGACTAGCAAATACTTTAGTGTGATCATCTAAATGTGGGTATCTCACTTTCCATACTTATTTTGAAAGCTACCTAATGTTGATGTTAAGTCAATTTTGTACAGATTTAAAAACTGCAGTCCACACTTGTTGTCTATTCAAACTCGATTCACACACTATTATGCTCTCTCACACACTCACTATCAGCCCTCCTTATCAAACTACATACACTATCAAACTCTCACACACTCTATCAGAACTCTTACACACACCATCATACTCGCTTACTTTCTCACCCACACACACACAATCTCTCTCTCTCTCTCTCTCTCTCTCTCTCTCTTTTTCTCTTTCTCTCTCTCACATATACACCCACATGGACACTATCATAATCTCTCACATACACTGTCATGCCCTCTCACACACTTTATGATAATGTCACATATGCACTCAAATTCTCTCACACATAATCATAATAGGGTGTGTATATTGTGTGTGCCAGTCAAGTTTGAATATTGTCCTAAAGTGCCTCTAATAGAGACTAGTTTACTTTCTGGTGAGCTTCTACTTAGTAACTTTATCCTCACATGGAAAAGTAATCAGTTGGATTCTATTGTAATGAATTGGCTGTACTCCCTTAAATCCATTTCTCAGCAGCATTGGTGTAAACCTAATCTGAGCACTGTGCTCTAAAAGTGTTTTGGAACCCGTTAGAAGTTTGTGGTGAATTCAGATGGTCATCATAAACGTGAATTTCAGACAGTCGAGTGGTTAAAACTCAGACCCAGTTTGCAGTCTAGTTGTTCTGAGTTAACACAGTTTACAGCTGTGAAAGCAGCATTGGTGTAAACCTAATCTGAGCACTGTGCTCTAAAAGTGTTTTGGAACCCGTTAGAAGTTTGTGGTGAATTCAGATGGTCATCATAAACGGGAATTTCAGACAGTCGAGTGGTTAAAACTCAGACCCAGTTTGCAGTCTAGTTGTTATGAGTTAACACAGTTTACAGCTGTGAAGTATCATCATCCACATTCTCTGATACTGCAGAAACACAGTAGACCAAGCTGATATTGGTCTATTACAGCCATCAGCATTGGAGCAGTTATGCAAAAAAAAGTTTACTAATGAAAATTCTCTTAAACTGTAATTAAATTATTTCTTACTTTTCAGAGAGGAAGGACTACTTTGCTTGTACATTCCTCTTTAAAGCCAAAACAACATCCAACCCAGCTGTAAAATACTACGAAACCCAAAACAGTCCTTTCAGCATTTTATTCAGACAGAAATAGCCAATCACAGTAAACATCAATTTTGTCACAATGCCTTTACTCTGAAGCAATCAAGTCATGTCAGGCTTGTTTAGGTTGGGGCACTTTCTTCTTCAACACGAAAATCTTTATTCATCAGGTTCATATTAGTATGATTTGACAGAATACTTGTGTATTTTGAGGTGGTTTCTGTGTTCATGTTCTGGTGGACACATTCAACAGTGGTGCAGTCGGCTGTTGCAGGTACAGGCCACATGTTTGGGCCCACCCATGGTTTTTTTTTTTTTTTAATGATATGCTGCTTTTAAATTTATTACAAGAAAACTTTTGTTTTAAGTATTTAAGAAATATTTAAAACAAATGTAACTGACTGTTTTTCAATATTTTATAGTCTGTAGTAACACATTATTTAGCCACAAAGACTCAGACCTGTCACGTCTCGTTCGCCTCGGTCACGCCCCCTCCCGAGCCTGTCGCCTGAGTTTTAACCACGTGCAGCCCTGGACACGCAGTGATGA
>JBBPCZ010000115.1:21769821-21792994 GCA_037974445.1 Brycinus macrolepidotus | reverse complement strand
CACACAGACACCAAAAACACATCAAAACAGGAAAAAATGACACTAATGGGGAAAAACAACACAACATGATGCTTTGTCTTCATCTGAGACACATCTGGCCGGATTCAGGCATTTTTTTACGTAAAACTCGATTTTCACGTGTGACGCGCAGTTCGTTGTTCGTTCCGTGAGTCATGCGCGCAGTCGCGGTGGCGTTCGTTATGCGGAACGTTCGTTCTGTGAGGCGTTCGTTAAGCGGGGTACCACTCTACACGTTTATCAATTTCAGTTTTTACTCGTGATTATATGTAATAGCATTATTATCAAATAATTAAATTATATCCACTACTGTAATCTGTCTGTAACAGTGATCACGTCGCCAGTAGTTACATTATTGTTGCATGCAATGTTAATGTATAACTACACTATTAGCAGCACTTGATATGTAGTGGGACCATTTTTATAAAACAAAACTCTCAACAATGAACAGAAGGCACAACGATAACTTTATTCAAATTCAAATCTCAATGAATATCTTGTTTTCTGCTTGCAAACACAAATGTGGTCTGGATCGAAGGTTTAGAATGGGCACTTACAAAAGAATTTCCCTGCTTTTTTCAGTGAGAAATAAAGAATCATACTACACCTTACATATCACCAGTGTTAACTGTAATTTCTAAATGTTAAACACCATAATATTGAATACAGAGTGTGAACAGATCAGTTAGACCATATAAAAAGGACAAAAGGTCCTGTAATAGAACTTGAACTTCAAAATGGCCACAAACCCTGGCAGGAGCCTGAATTCCACTCAAAGGAGCGACATGCTGAAATGGGAAATCGCCACACATTGATAAGCTCTGATTTCCCCAGATGCACAAAAGTGAATGATCCATAGAATTATTCAATCTTTTCTAATGTTATGCCAGAGCCAAGTGTCATGCTTGCTTTGTTTTTTTTCGCCTTTGAGAGAACTCTCATCTGCCCATTTTCTTTTTGTCACTTTTTTACACACACACACACACACACACACGCACGCACACACACACACACACACACACATACACACTCACAAACACAGGGCTGTGCAGAGTCCTTTAGAGGGACAGGTGCTCAGACAACTGTCAGAATTTTTATTAATGGTTAATGGGGGATGTTGAGATCAAGAAAATTTTTGTTGACCAGGCAGGAAGAACAAAACCAAACCAAAATGTAGTTTGTAGTTGGCCAAAGGGGAAGGTTCTTGAGAACATAAAGCTCCCAACCCCACCTCCACGTGCCTGCACACACACATGGGCACATGCAGCTAACTGTGACTTTAATAAAAGAGCACTTACAAACACACATACGTACTGTTACAGAGGTCCTAATGAAGTACATCTGGTCTTCACACCCTCCCACTTACCAAGTACATTGTGTGCATGTGTGTGTGTGGCCTTTTATTAAAGCCCTGTTATCTGCCTGATTATCTGCTGAAAGTACAGGACTGGTGTTTCCACTCCTACATCATTATCAGTTCCTATACCGTGTGTCGAACTGCATACATCACTCGCACTGAGTTTTAGAGCCTGTGTAATCAGTAGATTTAATTCAGTGAGATACCATACCCACAAACTATGCATCTGCCACCTGCACTGAGGCAAGTTAGCGCTGAAAATAGTCTTTTATAACAGATAAAAGGTAAAAAAAGGTTTAAAAATGAGCCGAACATAGTGATATAAAGTTTAAAAACTATATTACCTCAGTTTATCGACCAGAACAAACGAATAAAGCACAGTAAGGCCAATGAGACTTTTTTCCCTTGACATTTCATAAAATTTTAAATGATTTCCCGCCACTGTCCTAAACAATGGAATCCAGCTGTCATAAAGTAGCTACAAGGGTCCCCACTTGAGGGGGTTTTGGGGAAGCAGTGGTGCACTGGGTTTATGGGTGGTTTGAGAGGGTTTATTGTTGTTATTGCAAAATGCACTGATATAACTGGCCACTGGGGGCCCCAAACATGGTTTGTGTGTCCAGAAAGTGAAGTATGGAGGTGGGAGCATCATGACATGGATCTGCTTCTTTTTTCAGTACTGGGGCATCACAAGAAAAGTGAGAAAACAGACGTGTCAAAAAAGCAATGACTCTAAAACCACAGCCAAAATAACTCAAGAGTGGTTTCTAAAAATCTTAACGATTGAGTCTCTGGACTTGAATCCTTTTAAACATTTATGGAGGATTATAAAATTGCGAATCCAACAAAGGGACCCTTGTAACCTTGGGGAATTCAAAATGGTTTACAAAGCCAGAACGGGCCAAAATTGAACCAAAAGCTAATTTTGACTTACTGTAGACGTCATATATCATCTGTTATAGATTGATTTACTGAAACTGTCAAATACAAAAATGCAGTCTTTAAAATAGTAATTCTCATAAAAATAACTATAATCTGATTTGCCTTTTTTTCAAAAGTAATTATAGTAATTATAGTATTCTGCTCTAATTACAGTATTCTACTGTGTTATCAGATCATATAATCCAGACTGTAGTACAGTCAGTCCCCAACACTGGTCATTAATATTATGATGTTATACTCTTCCTTTCATTGAGACAATAAAATGTAAAAGTTGCCTTTTTAGTGCCCAGAGCTTTTGGATTCTTTTTGGATGTCACAGCAGTTTCTGGACATTTGAATGTTCTAAGAAACATCTCCTTTTCTCTGCAATTAAAAATTACTATTAATATGCATTAAAGTTAAGTAATTAAAGGTTCCATTTCAGTCATACAGTACTATATAAAAGCCTAGGCAGCCAAAAAGTCTTACTTCATTTTGAGAGTCTTCCATAGATTATCTACAGATATTTACTGGTTAACAAACTAGGTAGATTATCAACATTATTAGAGTTAGGTTTAGGTTTTGGTTTGAAGTTAAGGTTAGGTATGGGTTTAGGTTAAGTTTTAGATTTAAGAGAATAATTAATGTTCAGCTGCAGATAAAAAAATATTTATTTAAATGTTAGTTAAAGACAATGTTAGGGCTTCCAAAGTATCTGCAAAGAACCTTCAGTTGTAAGTGTTACCAAAAATGATTTAAAACTATATCTTGGTGATGGGTGTTTGTCAGTAAAAACGTTACATCACTTTACAATAAACACAAAAGTGCAATTAAAATCCAATTTAAATAAAAAAAAGTACAATTAAAGACAACAAAGGTTTCTTGCTGACAACTTTTTTAGAAGAATACAGTTAGTTACTGACTTCTTGATGCTCTCCAATTCCATCAACAACACCTGATTTCATTCAGTGAAGGATTAGTTGAAGAAACTAAGTATTGAACGGTAACTGGTTAACAATGGGACTCTTTGTTAGGTTTGAAAATGGTTAAAATGGTTAAGATCACACAATTACACAACCCAAATGTATGGTATATTTGCATTAATTCTGATGTTAGTGTTTATTGCATAAATGCTGATGGCCCAGATGATTGGCTTTTCTCATCATTTTCTTAGATGTTGAATATTTGTTCACAGTACTGTACAAGGTTTTGTTGTGATAGCAATGAAATGTCGGCTGCGTATCTCAGGCCTTTTGCAGTGAATGGATCTAAACTGCTCCCTAAAGCCACATTACTGACCTCATCCTCCCCTCTCACCCCTCCCTCCATTATTCTCTCTCTCTCATTATCCCTTCATTTTGCTCAGAGTGGAACAGGTGGCTGAGAGGCTGAGTGACTGTACCTCAGAGACCGGGAGAATGCAAATCTCTCCTCCAGCCGGCGCCAGGAAGCGGAGACTCTCCTAGACCCTAAGAATGCAGAGGATTCCTGGAGTTAGCCTGAGATGTTGGATTAAGCTCTTAAGAGCTGGTTATGGCTTATTTTTCTGTAGTTTTTTGTAGAATGCCCATTAGATGTCTGGGGGAACTTACTTTTACTAAAACAGTTAGGACAGAAGAAACAAAGATAGCGGGTGAATGGATGGATGGATGGAATGGATGGATGGATAGTTGGTTTTCTTTGTCAGTTTGCAATAACTGATACTAAACAGATTTATTTTGAGGACAACTATACCACACCCTCATTTTATCAGCACTCAAACCTCTCAGGTGTTTCAATATATGTTTTTAATGGTACTTTGGGAGATAAACGAATCAAGCATTGAGCAGGTTTTGCCTAACTCTCATAGCTGTTTGTGTTAATAAAACCTTTGCAGTCACACTCATTTTCAAAATTTGAGTACCCCTGGCATTCACAGTGATAAGCCACTTTATTAGGTACACCTACCTTGTATCTCTACCTGTTGATCATTTTAACAGTTCTACTGACCAAACAGGTGTAATTAGTTTACAATTCCACAGTGCAGTCTGTCTGTCAGTCCACTTTACTCCATTCAACAACAGCCAAGACCACCAGCCAGCAGGTATCATTTGGGTGGTAGATTATACTCAGCACTGTGGTGACACGTAGGTAGTGGAATGTAATTGTGTTTGTGTGTGCGTGCATGTTTTCACTCTTTGTGAGGACCAAATATTCTTGTAACGATTGGAACACTTGAAAAACTGTAGAAGTGAGTTACATTTTGCTGGTCCTCACAACAAAACATGTTATTTTCACCACAAATTCAAAATTTTTATGAAAAACTAAAAGAGCAGAATGTAGGCTTAGTATTACTGTATTACATAAGTCAATGGAATGTCCTCTGCCCAGAAACTGACCACTTATGAAAGACTAGAGGATGACTACCACCAACTATGCAGCATCAGAACTTGCAACTTTTATCCATAATGTAACATTCATGGAGCAACATGTTTGACAGTGGACAGTAAGTGGACACATTGTTTAAACACACCAGTAGCACTGCTCTGAGTGATCCACTCTGTGAAGAGCACGCACTAACATGCCACTAACACATAACATCACTGTTATGCTGAGAATGATCCATCACCCAAAAATGCCTCTTCAGAAAATATTTGCTGGCCCGGACCATTGATATATGAGTGGTAGCAGCTTTAGCCCAGAGGTCTTTATTAAACTACTGAACACCTGACTACATAAGAGATCACATATGTGTTAATATGTTAAGCTCTGAATAAAAATTGTAATGTCTTCAAAGGCTAGCTTCAAGCTTCAAACGTCTATGTTTAATCTAGAATGACTAAAAAATGCTCTTGTACCTCCGTGTTCATTCTTTTCTACAGTGGCCATTAAATGCTATTTGTATCTGTTTAGAAGGTCCTTACTGAATTTCAAGATTTTTAATTTCACCTTGAATTCAAATATTTCATTTGATTATGTTAATAAAAATACCAGATGAGTGAATTTCCATTCTGCTGGCCACTAGAAGGCCTGCAGAAAAGGATTAGTGCTAACATGTTGTTACAAATGGCTAAACTAGGAGAATGGAGCATTCCTGCAAAGGTGTTATTTTTTCACCATTTTGACATTGAAGGCCTAAACTGAGGTCTAGCTTTAGTCACAGTTCACCACTGATTTCTGCTGTGGGGTCTGCCAGGATGTTGGCTGTTCACAAGTGCATATTAATAGTGTACCAAACAGCTGATTCTGACACACATTTGATTAATTTATCCTCAGCCTCACACTGGCTTAAGTATAGGATGATATAGGAAGATGGATTGTCCACCATTTTACTTATTTCATGGGGAACGTGGAGAGCCTGGCATGTTGCAGGAAGAGTTGAATCGGTGTGTTTATAAATAAGCATTATGTTTGTTTCTTGGTGGCCTTGTTCTTTTTGCCTCCCCTTCTTTCTAAGGGAAGCAAGACAATTAGCATCCAGCAAGAGAACAGTTCAAACCTCCAACCAGCCATTAAAGGAAAGACAGAAGAAAAGGAGGTGTTTTTTTTTAATTGGGCTCACGTCACTGCTTCTTTCTCTCTCGCCTCCCTGTGACTCTCTCTCTCTCTCTCTCTCTCTCTCTCTCTCTCTCTCTCTCTCTCACACACATGCATGCACACACTTGTGCGCACACCAATGCTCAATTAGTCTCGGCCAATCAGTGGCCCAATTAAGTGTCTCAGTGACTGGCTCACCCTCTCATGTGTGTATGTGTGATTAATCAGGAGTCATCTTCCAATTAGTGCTCCAGTAATTAGGACTGACAAACGCAAGGTGATGACAGCGTCGCCGTTTCACTGACAGAGAAGAACAGAGAGAGAGAGAGTGAGAGTTTTTGTACAATTTTAGAACAAACTTTGAGCATTTTATTGTTTCACTTAGGGAGTCACATACTGTCACTCTCATATCAAAGTGTGCGTGTGTGTGTATGTTTGCTTGTGTGTCATTTTTGTTCATTTTTTCTTACACCATTTGTTAACACTAGATGTTCCATTGTGTGTGGTATGAACGGACAAGTAGAAATGGCCTCAGTGTATGAGGAACAAAATTCCCAATATATTCATGTTAACTGTCTTTTTCTTTCTCTCTCTCTCTCTCCTTCTTGTTTTCTCTCTCTCTCTCTCTCTCTCTCTTTTCTCTTTCCTTTTATCTTCTTCATGCTCCATCTCTACCTGTCTTTCCCTATGTCTCTCACACTGTTTCTCTTTTTACTTCCCTCTCTCGTGCTCTTTGTCTCTCTTGCACTTCCTTTTGTATCTCTTTTTATTCTCGCTCTCTCTGTCTCTCTTTTTCTTTTTTCTTTCCCTTGTCTTCTTTTCTCTCCATCTCTACCTGTCTCTCCCTCTGTATCTCATACTATTTCTCGTTTTCTCTCTCTCTCTCTCTCTCTCTCATGTTCACTCTTTCTTTCTCTCTGTCTCTCCTTTTTTATTTATGATCTCTCCCTCTTCTTTCTGTGTTTCTCTCTTGCACACCCTTTTGTACCTCTTTTTTACTCTCTCTCTCTCTTTCTCTCCCTCTGTGTGTGTGTGTGTGTGTAGTCTGAGCCCTGTTCAATGACTCGAGAAGAGTGTCATTTCTCAGGTTGTTCCCGGCGGCTTGGCGTCAGGCTGAGGAGAACAGAATGAGATGTTTGAAACAGACTGTTCAATTAGGCGCGTGCTGCTGTGAAATTGCCTCCAAACGATAAGCCTTTATTATTTCTGCTGCCTGCCCAGAGCTGTGCATCACACACACATGCACACACATGCACACACACACACACACACACACACACACACACACACACACATTCACAAACGTGCAAGCCCTCCTGGTTCTAGGTGAAGGTGTCATCACCTGCTTTAGCCCTCTTTTACATTCTGCTGAATTATTTTTCCTCAGAGGAGAGGATCCTGAAATTTCATTCCACACCACATTCCTGTTTAGGAATTTTTAATTTCATGTCTTATTTCTTCTTTATTACATGCAAACATACTAAATAAGTCAAAAGTGCAGACTCAAACCTACTGATACAGAATGTAGATTGAATGAAATGTATGATTATTTATGTAATTTCCTATTAAATAACTATGTAATGTGAACTGAATGTTTAGAAAAATCAGTTTAACAACCAGAGGTGGGTTTTAAGCAGTTGCGTTTACTCTTGTACTGAGGTAACACTGTGATTTGTTTATTCTTGGATTTGTCAGGACAAGAATCTTTTCACTAAGTTATAAGTTACTAATTAATTTGTTGTGCTTAATTTCATTTTATTATGTTGGTTTATTACTGGCTCTTCATTTATTCTTAAACCTAGAGGGCATTAAAACAGAATAAAAGAGAAAAATACACCTTTTGAACAAACAACTCATATGCTTACAGTCAGGTAGTAATGATCAAGTGAGCAGTTTGTCATAGAAAAAAAGCAGTAAATAAATAAATAAATACATACAGTCAAGTTTCTATAGATCTATGTGTGTGTGTGTGTGTGTGTGTGTGTGTGTGTGTAGTGTTTGGTTGGGTTACTCACCGTCCCTCAGTGGGTGGCAGGCAGATCTCTCTCTCTCTCTCTCTCTCTCTCTCTCTCTCTCTCTCTCTCTTTCTCTCTCTCTCTGTCTCATTGGTGGGTTGCCTTCAGCATTTCTTTATTAGCGTGTGTGTATTACATACATCACAATATTGCCAAATAATAACGCATGTCTATCTGTCCGTGTGTCTCTTTATCTCTGTGCTTCTCTGATGGTCAGCACCTGGGTCATTTCTTTCTGACATGCATTGTTTGCTAAAGGTTAAAGAAAAGCACTAACTCTCAGCAAAAAACAGAGAGAGAAAGACAGAGGATGGGATGAGAAAAAAGTGAGAGAGGGGCTACATGTGTGCAATTATCTACAGTCTTTTCGTGCTTCACACCATGGAGAGGAATACAGCAATTAGTCAAGAGATAGTGTTCAGCTGGAGAGGGTGTGGGGGAGTCTCTCTCCCTCTCCCTTTCTCTCTCGCCCTATCTGTGTGATGTCTGCGCGGTTTCCTCCTACTCATGTGAAGAGGGCAGTGTTCTGTCATTAGAGAGAGGGACAGTCGGCAAGTGTAGAGCTACACTCAGATGGCCGTTGCTCACTACTGCTGTCACTGCTCTATTTCCTCTGTAACATTATTAAACCAGCCCCTGGCCTGAAGACCTTTCATGTCCACTGCACAGAAAACGACAAGAGCTGGAGTGGCACCTTTATTCAGCATGGTGTGTGTGCGTGTGTGTGTGTTTGTGTGTGAGAAAGACAGAGAGAGAGACTGTGTGTGTATGTACACTACAGGCCAGAAGTTTGGGCTCACCTTCGGATTAAATAAATAAAAAAATAAACGAGACACTCCTCTTTCAAAATGTTGTTACAAGAAAACATTAGAGAAACAAATGTAACTGACTGGTTTTGCTGTGTTATGTAACAATATGCAATATACAAATATACAAAGTGTAATTTATGGTTGCAAAAGCTTGTTTATGACTTTAGAAAAAAACACCCATTGTCTATCACTTCAGCACTGATTTGCAACATCCTTTCCAGCAGTTTTTGTAAATAACCTGTGTCCAAACCCTCGCAGCACATTTTCAAGCACGCAAACAGTTCTTTCTCATTTGCTGGACACTCATTTCTCCAAACTTTTTGCTTTTCTTTGGACTGGATATAATGTTGATGTCAGGTCTGTGGGTTGCGGCCAATAGAGGCTGCTATTAGTTTGAAATTATGGGATTTTGAGTTTTGGTGACTCTTAACTTGTAGTTTGTTTATGTCCACACCTCTTGGGTTATTGCGTGCATGTCATCAGGAGTCTATGCAACCAAGGTGTTACTATTGAGCACATTAGCTGGGTTGCTGGGCGCCCGATGACATGTCCATATGTTTCAGTTGAAGGAATCTTGTTTATTTATTTGTTACGTTGTGTGATTGGCTGTCTGTGAGGTGTATGTGTTTAAAGGTACAGCCATTCCGGAGGAACAGCGCGTGGTCACCAACATAACCAACATCGACCCAACCAACATCTTAGCAACAGCTAACTCTCTGCTGTGTTCGTCTTCGGGCGTGAGGTGTTTGCAACCATGACCACTGCGGTCGTTCAGTGGATTCGTTCGTCAAGCTGGATAACCTCTGAAACAGTCCCTCGGCTCTGGTTCTCTCATGCAGGAGTGAAGGACCTCCTGGAACCTCTTCGTATCTGTGTGGACTATAGTGTTTGTGTTTGGCGCTCAGTGAGCTCTTTCCTGAGTTTGATTCATTAAAGACATTTCTGTGAAACTAACGCTGGTTCCTGCAATGCATCCTTACAGCATACCCGACATGACAGTTGAAGAATGTTTGGGATCGTTATCCTGTTGAAGAACTAAATTTTGTCCAATGATATGTAAACCAGAAGGAATTATTTGATGTTGACAAATTGATACTTTTCTTTTTTCATGATCCAACACAAAGTAATGTCAGTGCACTAAAGACCGACCTGACATGTCTCTTCAAAACTAATAGTTTGAGGCTTTGTGGCTAAATAATATGGTATTACAGTCTATAAAATACTGAACACCAGCCAGTTACAGTATTTCTATAGTTGTCTTTACATAACATTTTTAAAAGTGGCAAATCATGTATTTATTTGTATTTTAACCCAGGGGTGGGCCCAAACTTCTGGCCTGTAGTATACATTCATATTTAATAAAGTTTGGAATTATTTCAGTCATATTAATAATTGTTGTCCTTCTTCAGACTTGAACCTACTGATGCAGAATGTAAATTGAAAAAAATGTCATTCTTTATTAAACTGTATGGTTACATAATGTAACTTTAATGTATAAAACAGTTATAACTACCAGACGTGAGTATTAACCAGTTGCATTTGATACTGTACTGAAGTAATATTGAGATTTGTATTTTTTGGGGTTTGTCAAGACAATAATCTTACATTTTTAGCTACATTTTAGTCATGAACATTTAGTTACTAGTTCCTTTGTTTTGTCTAATTTCATTTTACTACATTGGTCACATCACTCTGAGATTTCTTTGTTTTTTACATCATCTGAAAACACCAGCAACTCCTTTACACTGTGTGAACATCTCCTAAAGAATGGACTAATAGAAGTGTGTAATAAAGTTAGTTCCATAGACATTTTGTTTTGTTACAATAGCAGTGATATATAATAACTTACAGGCCTATTCATACCAAGTTTGATTTGGTGGGGAAAAATGCAATAGTTGAACCTTCACACCAGATTTGGTGGTTTTGATTTTTTAACACTGGAATAGGCAGGAAAAAATTTATTTCTCAAGTTCTAAGCATTGATTTACCATGTTTCATCTAAGCACTGCAACTGAAAGCCACACACACACACAAGGTACACACCACACGTAGACTAAAGAAAAAAAAACAGATATAAATTCCTTTAACACCTCTGCATGGACCACATTTTAATCCACAGTTATTATTCATTATTCATTTAACATGTTGTGAAAAATAAAACAAAAATGTGGCATATGCATTCGTTTGAACTTAGTAAGATCCCTGTTGGCTGAAATTACAGACTCCTGGAGCTAACTAAGAGTCTTCCGATTCCTGATTTACTATTTTCCCCTGCTTTTCCTTGTAGAGTGCTTCTAGTTCAGAAATATTTATAGACAGATCTTGTATGCACAGCCTTATTTGTAAACACTCACACACACACTTACCGTGTATAATACATCCACCCCCATGCTTAAAAACTGGCAAGGTGTTGTTTTATTAAAATATTTGTTCCTCATCCTTTTGGTGGCTGTAGCCAAACTGTTTTGTTTTTGTTTCTTCAGACTATAGCACTTCCAAAATGTCTACCTAAGTTTAGATTGACACAACACTGTACCTATACAAGTCCTTGTACAATAACCCAGTCATTACAAGAATGGTTTATGTGTGAACAGAAGCTGATTCATCTCCATTCATGATTTTTCAGAGATTTTTCTTTGTCTTCCAAAACTTGTCTTGACTTTCTTGAAGGTTTCCTTAACTTTCATTTCTGGATGACATTTTGGGCAGTGAAAATTACAAGCAGAGAGTGTTTAGATGTCTTATCGTCTTCTTTTGCTTTGTAAGAGTCAATTATTGTTCGTTTCAGATCCTCCGTGAGGTGCTTAGATGAGCCCATGGCTGCTGAGTGTGAACGAGAGGTTTAAAGGGTCACATCATCTATTATGGTCTGGAATTGTCGACAGCTGACTTGGATTAAGGCCTAACAAGTCAAATAAGCACTGAGACGCTCTTACAAAAATATAAAGTGGATCGACTGAAAGGGTCCCCAAACCTCATTCATTTATATATATTGCTGAAAATACCAGTCATGAATGGTGGTGTATACATTTCTGGTTGTTTTATGTATTTTATGTGCATGTGCGTGTGTGGTGTGTGTATGTGGGTGTGATCATTTTATCTGAAGCTTGCTGACATCAGCACACATTCACACATTGCCCTTTGCTTCTGCGGGAGCTTCATCTGACAGTGAAAAATTCCCTTCCTTAAGGCCCAAGCTGAGACAATGGAAGAGTGTGTGTGTGTGTGTGTGTGTGTGTGTGTGCACGCCATGTAAAAGCTTCAGATTCTTGAGTGCTGAGTGTGTCAATGATACTCAAGTGTGCCAAGAGAATGCAGGTCTAATTCATCTAAAAAGCTGTGTGAGTGTGTGTGTGTGTGTGTGTGTGTGTGTGTGTGTGTGTGTGTGTGTGTAAGTGTTTGAATGCACTGTGCCAGTAGCTGCCCCCGTGCAATTGAAAGTCTGGTTCCTGTAAGTTCCTCTGGTATGGAGTCCTGCAACAAAGGAGGCTTTACAATGGGTTTGAGTCTTGCCCAAGTTTGTTTTCTAATGACCGTGTTTTAAAGTAGTAGAATTTGTGCACTCTTGTGCATTCTCTCTCTCTCTCTCTCTCTCTCTCTTTCTTTCCTCCATACTAGACATTTACTTGTGCACATGTACACTTGCTCTTGCACCATCTGTTTTTCTCTTTCTTTAGCTGCATTTTGAATAGATCTGTTTTGAATAGAGTTAGCTGCATTTTGTATAGATCGCAGGAGTGTTCGAAGAGTTTTTGAATGACCACTAATTCACCACCACTTACTGGTCAGAAAGGCCAGGCTACATGAGTGCTTGTGAGTGACTTTGGGTTTCGGTCTGACAGCTCGTCATGTTCTGTTCATGTTGCAGTTAACAGAAGTGTAATGTTGCTGTGAAATGTAGCGTGACTGTCATTTTAGACTGCTGTATCCGCTATGTACTGGTACACATCAACAATTACACATTTAACTGGGACCAGGGGCTAGACTGCTCTGTTTTTGCTTCAAATCGCCTTGTTGGTGTAAAATAAACTATTTTATGCCTGTCAAACTGTTTTATCTTATATTGAGTAGATTAAAGTGCCTAAAGATACAAGATGCCTAGATAAAGGTGTTCCAACCACTCAGCATTCAGCACCACCAGTATACTGATCATTGGATCATCTGGAATCAAGTTAGATGTGCTTTCTTATGCTTGAATAATTCAAACATAGGTCACTGTGTGACTTAAACAAAAAACAGGTAACTGGTCAGGTTCATTGACTGGACTGAGAATGAGAGAGTGTGTTTATATGTGCACTGTATACACACATGCATATTAGTTTTCTGTGGTCTCTAAGATTGAATCTCTGATTACATGAGAGAGAGAGAGAGAGAGATACAGTATGTAAGGAACAATGATTGATGAACATATATTGAAATTCTTCATCTGTCCTTTTTTAACTGCCCGTTCTCTTTTCCGATCCAGCTGCCTCTCTTTTCCTTTTTCATGCTGATGTAGCTGAAATTCGGTGTGTGTGTGTGTGTGTGTGTATCTAAGATTCAATATTCTGATTTAATCTCCTCTTTGAAAAACTGACCTGTGTGGGTTAAAAATCAATGAAAACAATTCTGAGTTTTATTCTTCTGCACATTTTCTTGCTTCGCCTCAAATGCGCTCGTACATGTCTATAAACACACTGCAGGGTAGCTTTGATTTGCAGTACACAGGTAATAGTTCCTCAGATAAATAAAGGTTCATTCTGGATTCTTCTGGGGTGTATTGCAGACATGCTTGATTTTCAGTCTCTTTTGTGCACTTTAAAAAAAAAAGAATATTTTCTTTATGTTTTCAGTTAACTCCTGAAATTACGCCCAGCTTTGAGGCTTTTGCTGCTTTTCTGATTTACAGGATCGGTTGTTTGTTGAAGGTGTATCTGGAGTAAGGATGTGTTAAGTGTTATGTTTTTAAGCAGTGTTGCTGAAGGACTGGGCACAGTCTTCTGGTTAATAGTTGTGATTAGGACCATCTTACAGTATGTGTTCCAGCACACCTTGAGTACACTTTAGGCACTTTTCCAGAGGTATGCAGGAACCGTGCTGTTCCTAAACTGTACTGCCATGGCACGCTGTGATTTTCTCTCCCCACAGTTTATGACCGGTTGTTGTCCCAAAACCGTGTCCATGGAGTTGTACCAACAGAAAACTTTTCTGTCAGAGCCGCTTTTGTTGGTGGGTGGTAGTAGCCTTGTGGGTAAAACACTTGCCTGTGAACTTGATGACCACAAAGTTGTAGGTTCAAACCTCTCACTTTCTACCATTGTGTCCTTGAGCAAGACACTTAACCCTCAGTTGCTCCAGGAGGACTGTCCCTGTAACTAATGTTTGTAAGTCGCTCTGGATAAGGGCGTCTGCCAAATGCCACTTTACCTTTGATTTGGTCTTTCATTTTTATAGTCTTGTTTGAGCTCTTTTTTCTTGACATTGTTTAGCCATGCAATGAAAACCTAACCCAGCTTACTTGTTAGCGATGTCCTGTTATCTGGTTCACCTTCACATTCCTCATTCCTCATGTGAAGATTTGATGTGAGGTTTTTCTTTGCAGTAGTAATGACAGGAACCAGGTGTTTCCATGTCTACAACACAAACATAGTCATTCTGTTCACTATTCAAAATTATCAGTAAACCTAAAGGTGTCTTTTGAGTTTTTATATGTGCTGTTCAAAATGATAAAATGGTCAATCTGAAAAGAAAATTTTCTTTGTGGACTATTTTGTATTAATAACAGAACTGAGGTAGCTCCGCGTGGCATTTAAACTCTTCCAATGTTTGGTTCCTGTTGCCCCTACTGTGAATAATACTGACTCAGTAGGTTTCTCTGGTTTGACTTTGTTTACATCTTATCACTCTGACTGTACAGAAATGTTGAAAACTCATTTGAATTCTCCTTTAATTATTTGGAGCAGGTTTGGCAGATTATGGTTGGTGATTGGAACTACTCGACTGGATCTGGGTTGGTGAACCACTGCTCTGTGATGGAAACAAGCAAAGTATAAAGAAAAGAATTATACAAAGCACAACGCCTCATCTGGGATATATGGTGGGAGAGGCCTTTATGAGTGTTAGAACTGGCTTTTTACTGATAATGTGACTAGATAAGAGCAGCAGCAGTAGGATGGGTTAAGAAATGAAAAGCATCTTGATGGCTCATGCCCAACCAGATGCCTCAAAAATTATTGGACAGTAGCCCACCTTGCAGCAGGACAATGACATGAGACCACTGTAGAATTTTTTCTGGGTCAAAGAAGGAAATGTTCTAGTTATGTGGTCTGATCCCCATTGAACACACGTTTGTTGTACTAAAAAGAAACAAAAAATCTCCAAATATGTAGGAACTACTGTACTATGGACTTGGACACCAGCTGTCTTCTGACAGTTATTGATATTAAAGAATTTGCAAGTACTACCCATGACAACTTTTTTGATGCTGATTTGCCCAGTTTGTCTCAATTCTCTCAATGGAGTGACTATGCATAAAATGGGCTTAGATTCCTATAAGGTTCACCCACTATAATAATATGTAAATAACCTTTAAATTTAAGCTGCTCATAAACATTAACCTCACAGTTGCTGTTTCTTCTGCAGTGTGCTGGAGAACAAAGTTAAACCACCAGCAATGGTGTCACCACCCGAATACATATGGAGTAAGTCCTTTAATGTGTGTGTAAACAGACTGCCATCAGTATCGTAAGTTCCTCGTCTGCTGTTAAATCTCCACTTCTAACAAAACCTCAATCTTTGTCAGTTCTTTGTTGATTCACACCAGGCTTTTTTTAGTCAGCAGTGAGAACATCTTGCTGTGGAGATCTTTCTTTCTTAAACGTGTTTTTCTTCTTCGACATACCACATCACATTTTGACAAGTCACTGTAAAATAGAGAATTTTGACTCTGTATGTGGGTATACGTGTGTGTGTGTCTCGCTGCATGCATAAGAGAGGGTTTCTGAAGACTCACACACCGTCACTCAGTAGGACAGTCAGACTGGAAAATAACCTCGAGTCGTTTTTTGTGGGGGTCTGGCTGGGGGAGGTAGCGGCGGCTCATCAGAGAGCGAATTTCACTCGCTGGAGTGGAACGACTCGGACAGAAGAGCATGTTTTGTCTCTCTAGATTCGCCCGCAGAGCTGGAATGAGGGAATCTGTGTTTCGTTTCATGTGAGCGCTTCAATAATATACAGCCGAATGCAATACAGGCCATTCATTTAGAAACATATTGGTTTTTGGCATGTTTTTTTTTCTTCTCACAAATTTCTTCAGAGAGAAACTTTTCTCTAGATGTGTTTTTTTTTTTTTTTTGACAGAAATGAATTTCATGTTTGCAAAACAAAGTTGCATTGTCACATGTGCTTGGTTAGGGGCAAATATTTTGTGTGTCTGTGTCCAGTGCAACAGCTCTGGAGAGCAGTGGGATATGACTGAATAATGCAGAAGCTGTTTGTGTGTGTGTGTGTGTGTGTGTGTGTGTGTGTGTGTGTGTGTGTGTGTGCGTACATTTTGGGACTGGAGATGGGGTTGAGTCTCCTGCAGTGCATCTGTAATAGCTTCCCCTCTCTTTTTTCACTCTTGCACTCCTCCTCTATCATCCCTCCTTATCTATTCTTCAATAGCGGACAGAAACAAGAAAGATGAACTCTTGTTCTGCCATTCATCACACACACACACACATACACACACACACATACCTTCGTTTTTAAACAATGTCAAAATATGGGGTTATGTCCCACATGTATTATTCACATGTATCAACATGCAATAATAATATTTCCTATTTGTGCAATATTTATGTAGTGTCAACACGTAAAAATGCTATCTTCCAAGAATATGTCCCATCATCAGCCACACATACATCAGCCACAACATTAAAACCATTGCCTGGTGTAGAGAAAAACATTGATTATCTCATTGCAGTGTCAAGGGGTACAAGTGAACAGTCAGTTCCTGTAATTGATGTGTTGGAAGCAAGAAAAATGGGCTCTTGTTAAACTCTGAGTGAGACATACTGAGTGTGACAAGAGCCATACTGTGATGGCTGGACAACTGAGTCAAAGCATCTCCAAAACGGCTGATCTTGTAATATGTTCCCTGGTATGCAGTAGTCAGTACCTACCAAAAGTGGTCCAAGGAAGGACAATCAGTGAACCTGTGACAGGGTTGTGGGTGCCTAAGGCTCACTGATGTGCTTGGGAAGCAAAGGCTATCCCATCTGGTCCGATCCCACAGAAGAGTTACTGTAACACAAACTGCTGAAAAGTTAATGCTGACTATGATAGAAAGGGGAACACGCAGTGCAGCACAGCTTTCATATGGGGCTGTGTAGCTGTAGACTGGTCAGAGTGCCCATGCTGACCCCTGCACACCACTGAAAGTGCCCACAATGGGCACATGAGCATCAGAAATTGACTTTAGAGCAATAGAAGAAGGTGGCCTCATCCAAAGAATCACATTTTCTTTTACATCATGTGGATGATCAAGTGTGTGTATATCGTTTACCTGAGGAAGAGATGGCACCAGGGTGCACTATGGGAAGAGGACAAGTTGGCAGTGTGATGCTCAGGGAAATGTTCTACTGGGAAACCTTGGGTCTTGAATTCATGTGGATGTTACTTTGACATGTGCAACCTACTTAAACACTGCTGCAGACCAAGTACACCCCTTCATGGCAACAACGTTCCCTAATGGCAGTGGCCTCTTTCAGCAGGATAATGTGCCCTGTCACACTGCAGAAACTGTTCAGGAATGGGTTGAGGAACATGATTAAGAGTTTAAGGTGTTGACTTGGCCTCCAAATTCCTCACAGTCCTCTATCAGATCGAGTGACTGTGGGATGTGCTGCCCAAACTGATCCAGCCCAAACTGCTGCTGACATCTTGGTGCAGGTACTACAGCATAAGTATTGTGGAGTCCATGCCTCGGTGAATCAGAGATATTTTGGTGGCACAAGGGTGACTTACACAATATGAAGTAGGTGGTTTTAATGTTGGTCATGTATATATATATGTACATATAAATATCCAACATGTATTATGTATAAGTATGCACATTCCATAATATTAAGTACTATATGTAAAAATTATTTTTAAGCCTAAACCTATCCAAAACATTTCCCTTTTTTAACAAAGTCAGAGCAAAGTTTATTTTTAAAAAAAATATACAACATACACACACACATGCGCACACACACACAGAACTCAGTTTTAGATCATTGCATCCCATTGCTACAAGAATTTGACTCTCATGCACGAATGACAAGGAAGATGGTTTTCAAGCACTCTCCATACTGCATGCACTTATGTCCGTACACACACACAAACACTCAAGTAATTTTCATTTCACCAGGTCTGTACCTCTTGTTCTCTGTTCCTCTAAGGTCTACTACTTTCTCACATCATTTGAATTTCTCTCTCTCTCTCTCTCCCTCTCCACAGCCTGTGGACATCATTCCTTGCTCCATCCTTCTCTTTATCTATTCCGTCCATCATTCCCTCTCAATCTTACACTTTGTTTTTTCCCTCTTATTCATCGGGGACAGAAGATCCACTCTCCAGTCCACCTCGAAAATACATCATTAAGCTCCCTAGGATACAGAGAGTGTGTATTTGAAAATCTGCAAGTGTGTGTATGAGAGTGTGAGTTTAAAAGAAGAGAGAGTGAGAGGAAGACAGAGAGTAGCCCTGTCTACAAAAGTAAAGGAGTGTAATGAATAAAATATGTTGGTTTTTCTGGCTGATTGACACATGGTAGAAGTACAGTGGGCCAGTCGTGCAGCAGGACAGGAGCAGAGTATTTACACACCTACGGTCCATCATTAGCCATATCGTATAGGGATATGCACTCTCTCTCTCCCTCTCTCTCTTTCTCTCTCACTCTCTCTCTCTCTCTCCTGTCCTCTCCCTTCTTGAGCCTCATTACTGTACACATTCCTACTCTGGCTATCTGGAGACGAGCTGTTATGTCAACACTGTATCTGCATGCATGGAAAGACAGGCACAATGCATATACACAGACTGTAACACATTAAAGTCCATATCATGGAAAAAATCTTGCTATTTTAAATGTATGTACTAAATTTAATATACTGAATTTCTTTTTTCAGACATAAAATTTACCCCAGCGTTACAGTCCACTATTTTGAAAGAAGCTGCGAAAACAGCCCATTTTAGATTAATCGCTGCTGTGATGTCACAACCACAAACATACAGTTTGTACAATATCATCATCAAACCACCACCATGCTTCACTGAGAGCAGGCTGTTCTTTTCAGCATGTGCTTCATTCTTCCTCCTCCAGACATACTGCTGATCCATATACCTAAAAAGTTCCAGTTTTGTTTCATCACCCCATAGAACAGAATCCCAAAACGTCTGTGGCTTATTTATCTGGTTTTGAGGATATTGGAGCCAACTTTTCTTGTGCTTTTGGGTCAGTAGGGGTGTACATCTTGGGCACTGAGACATTCAATGTTTAGCACTACTGTGGAGACTGAAACTTCAGCATCTGCTGCTACCAGGTCTTTTGGAGTTACTCAAGGGTTTTTGGCTGCCTGCCTCCTCAGAAATCTGGGGGCAGCTGTTGATAGCTTCCTCTTTCTGCCACGTCCAGGTAGTGTAGCTAGTGTTCCTTTAACTTTGAGCCTGTGAACTATGCTTCCAATTGTATCTCTAGGAACATTCAGTGCATTTGCTATCTTTTTGTATCCTTTTCCTTGTTTGTATAAGGCAATGATCTCTACTTTTACCTTTTTGGACAGTTTTATTGACTTACCCATTTTTCTGACATGAAATCAAACATCTCTGCGAACACACCCCTAGCCAGTCCAGGTCTGTGTTGTGTTCTATCTGACGTACACATGATGCAACTAATGAGGCTCTTGATAAGTTGCATCAGGTGTGTTTGAGACAACACCTGATTTGCAAAAGTGTGCTCTTATGAGGAATTCTTTTCAGGGGGTTAAAATTTTTTGACACAGCAGTAGTCATTAAAAGTGGCATTTTGGGCTGGATGTGGACAAAACAACATGTACTATTGATTGTTGTGGGCTATTTTAATTGTTCTTGTTTGATTTGTTTATTGCAGACAGCGTAAGGAGAGTTGTAGTTAGTGTGTGAAATACCTACCATGATTTGGAGATTCCCTGTACCCCAGTGTTGACTCACTTGCCATGGCAATGCTAATGCTAGTTTCAGTTGTGGCAAAATGTTCTGCTGACATTTTTTCATTTACACCATTTTAACGGTTTGATGAACATTAAGTCTTTCGTGCAAAATAATACTACCAGAACTAAATGGTATTGCAACAATATGGTTCTCTAAGCAGACGCTGGAGAGTATGTGTGAGCACATAGTCAAATCCAAAATTGTCAAGTTATTTTTACTTACCACCAAATACAGCTAGAATTTGTTATATAGAGCTAAAGGTATATAGATAGATGCCAAAGAACAAAGCACACATGTGAAGTCCCCTGCAACTCGCCTGTAACCTGAAAATGATTGGTTGTGAAAATGTTGCTTATTGTCACGTCTGGCCCACCTCGGTCACGCCCCTTACGGAGCCCGTCCCCCGAGATTTGACCACGTGCAGCCTTGGACGCAGAGTGATGATGTCATGTGTTGTTGCGTGCTTGGTCATCGGGAGCCTAGGCAACCCAGGTGTTAGCACTGAGCACATTAGCTGGGTTGCTAGGCGCCTGATGACATGTCCGTGTGTGTCTCATTTCAGTTAAGTGAAGCTTGTTTAATGGATTATTGTTTGCGTTGTGTGATTGGCTGTCTCTGTGTGTGTCTGGGTTGAAAAGCGCAGCCGGTCCGGAGGAATGGTGCATGGTCGCCAACATCCACCAGTGTTCGTCTCGGGTTTGTATAAAACTTTGTGAATTTTTTCACCTGTGTCTTTGTAAACAGCCTCTGGACTCGTGTGGGAGATCCCCTGGAGCTCTACACTGCGTACGGTTCTCCAAGTGGCAGTTGGAGGAGCTTCATTCTACTCAGCACGTTATAGTGGTTGGAGGCTCCACAGGGCTCTGTTCTGTACCAGTGACTGTTACCTTGTGTTTATCTTCATCTGTCTCTGCAGGCGTGAGGTATGCAACCGTGTCCACTGCGGTTAAAACAGTGGAACTGCTCGACTGGCTAAGAAGGCCATTGAACCTGTAGCTCGGTATAGAGACCGAGCCTTCTCTCCCTTGGCAAAGGTCCTCCTGGAACCACCTTGCACTTGTGTTGACTCTAGTGTTTGTGGTTGGAGCTCAGTGAGCTCACCCTTCTGTTTAAGTTTATTAAAACTGTTCTGAGAAACTAAAGCTGATTCCTCCAGTTGTGTCCTTCCAGTGTACCCGACATGACAGCTTATTTGATCGTAACCAGTAAGCTTAATTAGTTATGTAGTTTGCGAGCCAGCTGAAGTTAATGCTTTGAATGGCTTCCAGTTATGACTTTGTTTTAACTTGCTGTATGTGGATAGGTTATTTATTTTATCCTCTAGTGGCATAAAAATAATGTAATGCAGCCTGATTATCAAATAGAAGGTGATTTTTTGATGGACTCCCCAGTTTAGTTGTTCCCAGTTCCACCCACTAGCTAGGACTCCCCCAGTCACACAATACCATCAGTGCTGGGAACAATTTCTTCCTCTGACTCACATAAAGCATCACTACATTTTTCAAACTGCTACTAATGCAACCCAGAGAGAGCATGGCCAGCTGTGCTTTTCTGGATTCAAGGCAAAGGCTAGCTGTGGCACCACTGGGGACTGAACTTATGATCTCATGATAATAGGGCTGGTGCTTACACTGTTGTGCCAACATTGAGTAGACTTTGAGGAGAAAAATAAAATTCAGAAAATATAGAATATGGGCCATATATGACTCAACCTAACAGTGTGCGCAAACTGTCTTTAATTACACATGCATTGGTGTTTCCGGTGAGAGAGGTGTATTGCAGTAAGTTATGTGCTCCAGGCTGGTCCCTCAGCACTAATGTGAGTAGGATAAACACTGGACCTCCAAGGTGCCTCTTCAACTGCAAATAAATAATGGTGGAGTATCACACTCCGGTAGTAGATGAATCAGCCGGGTGTCCCTCACTCTCCGCCTGCTGAACCATGGATCCTATATTACTGCAGGCAACAGGCAAACTGATATTAAATATCTGTTTGCCAAAGCATACTCACGGGAGTCAAGCTGATACAAATGGAAATGGTGTGCACTCTCAGGGAAAGAGAGAAAGATGAGTAAAGCGTGTCAAGTGCAGTGTGGCATTGTCCATCTGAATATGTATTTGAAAGTACTGTGTTAATTACTATATGTTACTATTACCATTACAAAAGGGTGTTTTAACTCTAAAATGCTATCAGGCTTCCTTAAAAATGTGATTCTATGGAACTCTAAATAATAATTTCATAGAATGTAAGACAGAGATTATTGCTGTGTTAACTGTTAAATTTATGCCAACTCAAATTTCAGATCCACCCAGTCTTATAAAACATGGCAAACGAAGAAGAGTGTTGTTTTCTTGGCAAAAGGGGGTGGCATGAAATGCTGAATGAGGGGGTACCAATAATAATGAATGTTTTACAGAATAACATTTTGTGCTCACATGTTACCTTTTTCTTAGATTTTTTGAGACACTGAAGCCTGCCTTTACATTTGTTTCCAAAACAGGAATTCAGGGTACATTCCTGTGGTAGATGACCACGCCTGAAGTGTCTGGAAATTAGAGTTGGAAACTGCTAAACCACAATCATTACATCTTAATTATAATGTGTGCCTCATTAAAAGTTAATTTGGTGGAATATCTGTGCTCATTAATGCATTTGAGCCAGTCGAGTGTGTTGTGAGGTCCTATTTGGCAGAAATCTGGCAAAAAACCCTTCCATGACTAGTTGTGCCCAAACTTTTGACTGATACTGAATGTATGTCAGGCAATATCACATCTTATCTTTAGCACTGTGGTTAGACGAGAGATGACTGGTCCGATAAACGGTAAGTTTCAGTATGGAATTTGGTGAGTGACTTCTCTGCACAGAGTGCGGTATGTTTAGTTCAGTCCCTCTCTGCGTCACTAGCACTAGCATGAAGTTTACTTCTGTGAAGTGTACGTTAGTTATGTATCTGACGGAGAAGGTCTCAGAGTTAGAGGAGCGCATCCGGATTTTAACTAGGGATAGGAAACGAGAGTCAGACTCCGGCTGTAGAGCCCCCGCAGCAGGGCAATTGGGTGACGATTCGGCGGCAGAGTCGCAGAGCTCTCCCTCGCGGGATAGCTTCCCCACGCAAGCACCACTCTCCTCCTCCCGTTCACGTGTCAAACGGGTTTGCCCCGCTCAGTGAAGCGCCAGCTCTGGTTATAGGTGATTCAGAAATTAGCTACTCCTTTAGGGACTCCAGCACCAGTTACTGTTAGGTGTATACCAGGTGCCAGGGCGCCGGACATTGCAGGGAATCTGAAGCTGCTAGCTAGTCATAGGTATGAGAGGATAGTGTTTCATGTAGGGGTTAATGATATTC
>JBBPCZ010000115.1:21752157-21769721 GCA_037974445.1 Brycinus macrolepidotus | reverse complement strand
GTTCCTTTCTCTCCGGGTAGACCTGAGGAGGATGGGTTCCCCTTTTGAGTCTTGGTTCCTCCTGAGGTTTCTTCCTCTAGCTGAGGGAGTTTTTCCTCACCTCTGTCGCTTTGGCTTACTCACTAGGGTCTTGGACCTGTATTCTGTAAAGCTACTTTGTGACAACTTGGTTGTAAAAAGCGCTATATAAATGAATAAAATTGAAAAAAAAAATTGAATTAGCATGTCTTCAGAAACTTGTTAATAATCAGCATCTTGGATGCGCGATCCTCATGTGCCCACACATCCGGCTTCGTCAGTGAATGAAATATATCTGCTAAATCTCGAACTCTAAATGAAGAACATGTGTTTTTTATGCCGTTTTTACACCAGAAGTGAGGAGACTCATCTACGTCAAATCTACGCTGCTCCCCAACACTTATTATTTCACACTGATGAAGCAAAGGACATTTTCTGTGCACATTTGTCTTTCCCGGGTGGCATTAATATAATCTGTAAATGCAGGGTGCAAAATATGGAGGGGTTTCAGGGGGTCTGAGACTCCTTGACTGGAAAAATCTTTAAGAATGTATTTGTCATGTACAATTGTAATACTTCACACCAGTGCCATGGCTGTATGCAGCTGATCATATAAACTAACTATTCACTTTGGATGAGGAGCAACAAATACAAACGTGATCTCTGGGCAAACCAAAAGGAGAAAAAAAATGGAAAGATAGAAGCTAAAGAAACTGTAGGCATTCAGCATGCACCAAGCTTCAAAAGAACAACAAAAAATGGGGACACAATGTTTTGTTTTTTTAGTAACTTTATTTGTTTATTTGTTTGCTTGTGTATGTGGAGAATGTTCACACTGTTCTCAGTCAGGAACAATAGTGATATTAAACATAGTAGCTCCAGTTCTATGTGCTGATACATTTTATGACACGTTTGACAGGATAAAGTTGACCCTTAGAACATAAGCGGCACAGATTCGTGCCAGAAGCACAATAAATGGTATTTTATTGTCATACTGCAAAACAACTCCTTACTTAGAAGTTCACCTGGTTTGTGCTGATACTCGAGGTGTCAGATGTCATGCTGAACTTTGTTTGGTGTTCCTATGTCACATAGAACCAAAGTTATTGCAATAAAAATATGTCATAGTAATAACTGCTACTGGGGTTTTAAAAATGACGTCTCATGCAAATGCCCATAAAGAACAACAATGATAAAATTTCTTTTTATTTTTGGTCTTTTAGGTCACATGATGAACCCGGGAGAACTTTCAGGACATTCTCCACCCACAAGTGGGTGAGGAAAACCCGCAGAGGGAGGGGGTCTGGAGAGCGGCCGAGTGAAAGAGCAGCAAATGTGTGTAAGAGAGCAAACACTGGTTTTAAACTGTTTTACACTGTTTATATTTACTGAAATCAGATTTTACCAATACACTGTACTAATACAGTTCTAAGGGTTAATAGTGATGAGCATAAATGCTTTCAACAGCAAAAATTTTTCCAAGGAAGTAGATCCCTTTAGAGTAGAGTCAGGATTTTAAGTCCAGTCTGTGTAACACAGTAATTAGCTAGTTGCACCTAATACTTTGCGCCTCTTTTATCAGAACAGCCACCAAATGTGTAAATGGTTTTGAAGGTAACACTTGCAACACTCTTGTACTTCATACATTTGTATCACGCACACTACCATGACACTACCATGCTGTTTTTACTGCTGTGTTGAGAATGATCCAGCACTCAGATAATACTTGGTAATCATCTGTCCTATGGTGGTCTTTTTCTATTGATGGAAAGGGTACGGGGGGGCTAATAAATTGTGCAGCAACAGATGGGCAACAGTCAGTATATTTCCAAATGTTCACCTGTATGGTAGGTGCTTCTGCTGAAATGGCCAATGAGTGTATAATACTGTACAAAACAATTAGGCACCTATGTACATGATTTGAGGACATTTTTTATCTTTCTTTTAGCAAAAACACAAGTTAATTCATTCATTCATTTTCTGTAACAGCTTAATCCTTACTAGGGTTGCTATCCCAGAGTCTACGGGCACGAGGCAGGGACTCAGACTGGGTGGGCACCAGCCCACCGCGGGGCACACACTCACATCTACGGTCAATTTAGAATCCCCAGTCTTTGGACTGTGGGAGAAACCGGAGACTCCGGAGGAAACCAACGCAAGTTAATATTAGAATAAATGCAAATAAACTAGAAAGCCGTAATAAGAATCAAGATTTTTTTAAGTAGCTGATATTTTGTGAGCTGGTTAGAAGGACACAGGTTTGGTTCCAGATTTCTACTTTATGCCTCAATTGCATGGATTTATAAAATTCCATAAGCAACACACCTCATTAAAAAGAGTCAACCAAGGTATTTGATGGTAGCAACAAGTAATACTGGGCTTCCGTGAGGAAAGAGGTCTGGAAATGTTTAAGCGAATACTTTGCCATGCATAAAAGCACTATTTACTGTATTAATGTTATTTATATTTATTGTAATATTATTGTTTTAACACTAACTTAACACTACTGCCAAGTAGTAGACAGTGTAAATTTCTTTGGTGCCAAAGACTTTTGCACAGTACTGTACAAACAAGGCAGGTGTTTCTATTAAACTAGCAAGTGTACAGCTTGACAAGAGTAGGCCACGCAGTATTTGGTGTTTTACCTCTTTTATGCACAATTTGAAAATGTGCATAAAAACCATGGAAGAGAAAGAAATTCAATGCCAAAATTTTACAAAAGAACACACTTTTGGCTCTGTGTGGTGTACCCAGGGGTTCAGTGGGTGATGGCAAAGTGGGACAGCAACTTTAGCCATCATTTAATGGATAATGAATTATTATTGCCACAGTCATGCATCGACAAGGAGCTGTGAAAACTGCTATAATGAGAGCTAATACATGAACGAATTTGTCAATCATGCATGGATCAATACTGGAAACACTAATTATATATATATATTTTAAACAGTATATTATTTATGGGTGTGTATTTTTTAATATTTGCATTGGTTTTTACTGACTTGTCGGAAATTTCACTGTTCTGTAATTGCATTTCTCTCTCTCCCTCTCTCTGTCTCTCTCTCTGTATAGGATTCCGTGGTCACAGTATGAATGATGATGAATTCCTAATCTAAGTCTATGCATGTGTGTGTGTGCGTGTGAGTGTGTGTCTGTGTATGTGTATGTATTTGTGACTGTGTGTGTATGTGTGGTTGTGTGCGTGTGTGAGGCTCTGTAATAATCAGAGGTGAGGGGAGGAGCAGACGTTTTAACTAAAATGTTTCATAACGAGCTCCCCGGCTGTTTGACGACTGAACCAGCCATGCCACTGCGCTGCTCATTAACTTTAACACAGGTTTGCGTACCTGTGTACACACACACACACACACACACACACACACAAACACACACACACACAGAGCAGCTCCCTTTAAAGTAACCCTGCTTACCTGTCCTCTACAGACACTTGGATTTATTTGTACTACCTCTGCATACGCCCTGCATCTGTACACCGTCACCAACAGCTTCTGCCCCCATTTTCCCCTCACACACCGATCTGAGTGTTACCTCTTAAGCATGAACAAATTCTCTCTCTGGTGGTGACAGCGTGCTAATTCTCAGCATAAATGCAGCACCGCAGCTGTGGGAGATGGAACATATTTGACGTAAGACATGAAAAGAGCTTGGGGAATAAAAAAACAAAACAAAACAAACACAACCTTTTAACTCTCAGGTAATTTATCTATTAAAATTCACTCTCAGAATGAAACATGTGTCTTTTTCATCCTGTTTAGTTCCCAAATGCATCAGAAGCTTTCTTCCCTATCACACAGCATCCTCACTAATCTGGACAGGCAAAAGCCGCACACGGCTTGTGGCCTGCCACTACGCATTTTATCCTAACAGCACTATCCAATGCCGCCGTCAAGAGCCTAACATGCACGTGACCTGTGATCAACATGTGACCTGTGGCCACTTGACACTATGTGAGTTTACATGCACACTTATTATACCATATCAGTCTGATTTCCACAGATACCAGATTGCTCTTGTAAACAGCATATTATAAAAATGGATAGTTCTATTCTGAAAGCTGATTGGCTGAAGCTATTGTCTAATGCTCAGTAAAAAGCCTACCTACTGTATGAGCCCCTCTCAACAACTGAATCCTGTATGTTACTACTGTCAATGGTAATCTTTTTTGTACGGTCCACTGGACCACAGTTTTTGTTTAAACTGGACAAAGAGTAAACAAAAAAGTATAAAAGAATCAAGTAAGATTTTGTAATTTAATTATAAATAAATAAATAAATAAATAAATAAATAAAAGCAATATAAAGAATACTTGTAGCATAAACCACAGAATGTTGAGTACCCATTCAGCACCATTTCTTTCCTTTACCAATATAATTGTTCAACCACTGGTAGTTTACAGCTGACACTTCCACTTACAGCTCATTATTCATTCCTTAGAGGATCCCTGAAAATTAGTAGAGTAGGGCAGAGAATCCTGGTGCCATCTCTTCACCGGGTAAGTGATGCACACACACCCAACTGTCCACATAATGTGAAAACATGATTTATCTTCTTCCATTGCTCCGTGACCCAGTTCTGATGCTCACATGCCCAATGTAGGCACTTTCTGCAGTGACCAGAGGTCTGCATGGGTACTCTAGGTACTGTGCAGCTCTATATAAAGCAAGCTGCAATGCACTGCATGTTTGAACACCTTTCTATCATACCCAGCATTGACCTTTTTAGCAATTTGTGCTACAGCAGCTGATCTGTGGCACCAGACCAGATGGCTTAGCCTTTGCTTCCCACACACATCAGTCAGCCTTGTGTAGCGATGACCTGTCTAATATATCCCACCACTGGACAAGTGCCACTGTATCAAGATAATCAATGTTATTCACCTTACCAGTTAGTGGTTTTAATGTTATGTCTGATGAGTATAATCATATAATCATCAAACATTTCAGAGATCTATTTAGGGCCCAAACCATAGAGTGACTTATAAACAATGAGTAACTAGAATTGGAGTAATGTGCTCTCTTTTCTTTTTTTTGTTAAAATTTTAGCAGCAGCATTTTGAATTAGTTATAATTAGTTTCTAATGGTCTTCTTGGGGAGGCCTGTGAGAAAGACAATGCAATAGTCAATTCTGCCAAATATAATGGCATCATATGTTTTATCTAAATCTTGCTTTGCACAAAATCTCTAACCTTAGTGATATTCTTAAGATGCCAAAAATGCTGATTTAGTTAAACCTTTAATTTGGTCAATATAACTAAAATCCCCATCCATGATTACACCAAGATTTTTGGTATGGGTTGTAGTCTATATTGTCCTAGGTGGGCATTTAGTTGCAACCTTCCTACTATGTTTTCAAGCAGAACTATTGCTTGTCTTTATTTAACTGAAGAAAATTTTATGCATTCCGCCATTTACTCTATCCAGGGATAGGCACAATTATTCTATATGACTGAAGTCATTTGATGATAGCAATTTATAGATCTGAGTGTCATCTGCATAGCTATTATAAGGAATCTTGTGCTCTTGGAGAATTTGACCAGGGTGTGATGATTTTCTCTGATTTATAAGTGCCAATGTCCTGAACCTTTTGAGGACTGTTCCTGAGGACCTGACCCAATTTTCTAATCTGTCTTGCAGTACTTTTTGATTGACAGTGTTAAAGGCTGCATGAGATCTAGCAGTACCAAGACAATTATTTTACCTGTATTCAGAGTCTGTATTCTGACAAATGTCATAAAATACCTTTGTTAACTCATTACACTTTTTATCCAGTAGGATTTCTACAAGTGACTGCACAGAGGGATTTGTTCATTTATCCATTGTGGCAAAAAGAGCACAAGTGTAGGTAATGATTCCATTAATTATATTAGAGAAATGAGATAAGACTGGAACTGGCATCTAGGACTGTGAAGCTTAGTTTTTTCTCCATTCATGTTCAAACTTTCTTTACTCTCTCTCCTGATTAGTTTCTGATGACACTTCTCCATGGTGCTTTCTGTTTACCAGAAATCATTTTAGCCCTCACGGGTGCTATAAAATCCCTGAGAACTTTAAATGAACAGGCAGTCTTCCACAGACTCCTGTTATACTGAGTAATATAGACATGGCTTCCATTAATAGAACGCTGGTATTCTCATTAATGTACCTCTTTTGACAGTTTTAGGTTTTCGGTGGTTGGAACAACAAGCCAGTCAAAGAAAACACAGAAATGATCCGAAGAGCTAAGTCCTGAACATTCACAGTAGGAGCACTGAGACATTACTCATAAGCAAATCTAGTGTATGACCTCTGATATGAGTTGGGCCAGTGACATGCTGCACCAGAGCAAACATGTCAAACAAAGCAGTGAGTTCTTTTGTGCTGTCATTAGAATTGTCAGTGTGAATATTAAAATAACCAGTTATAATAGAAGAGTTAAAGTCTGTAGGAATGATTGACATAGCATTATATTTTCAGAGTATTTTCTGGCATTTTATTTGACTTTATATTATATTTTATATTGTTCTTGTCTTTATGTCACTGTGTGTCTGTGCAGTCATAGCATAAGCAATTTCCTCCGGGATCAATAAAGTCTTCTGATTCTGATTCAGCATTTCATGGAATTCATCAATAAAGTTTAGGTAGTGTTTTGCAGGCCTTGTTGGCAAGCAATAATGCATAAAAACATAAATGTAATATGCAGAAAGCACTTAAAACTTGAGCAAAAAAAATGTTTGCTCTGGTGCAGCATGTCACTGGCCCAACTCATATCAGAGGTCATACACTAGATTTGCTTATGAGTAATGTCTCAGTGCTCCTACTGTGAATGTTCAGGACTTAGCTCTTCGGATCATTTCTGTGTTTTCTTTGACTGGCTTGTTGTTCCAACCACCGAAAACCTAAAACTGTCAAAAGAGGTACATTAATGAGAATACCAGCGTTCTATTAATGGAAGCCATGTCTATATTACTCAGTATATCAGGAGAGTCTGTGGAAGACTGCCTATTCAGTTAAAGTTCTTTTTATACAGTTTGGGGTTTATGTAAAATCTGACATAAGTTGGTTCAAGGTTACTTTATTGTCATCCGCACCTGTGAACACATACATAGTGTGATGAAACATTTCTCCATGGACCACGGTGCAACAGATAGCAACGTTCATCATTCAACAGAGTGCAAGTTACCACAGAAACATGACACACAACAAACAGACAACACAACAATGTTCAGTTATGTAATGTAACAGCACAGTGTGGACGCTATATAAACCTTCCAGAATGGCTAGTTTTGTGCCATAAGTATGATTATTGCACAGGTGGCAGTTAGGAGCATTGAACAAAGTGCAAAGAATGACAAAAATGATGCAGTAAATAGACGCAATAGCAGTATAACAGTAGTGTGAGTTGGATGTAAATCCAAGACAATACAGTAAGAAGACAATACAGCAGTGTAACAGTAAAGTGTGAAGGGATGTAAACCTTCCAGAATGAATATAATATCAACACTGCACTATATGTATGGAGACAGTTAGCTCCATTGAACCACATTGGGGAAGTGTAAATTGTATCAAATCAAGTAACAGGGCATGAGTGTGCCTACAGTGACAGTAAACAGAGGTAAAGTGCAGGTGCTACTGAAAGTCCAGTGCGTATTATGAGAGGAATTTAAGGTATTTGGTGGGGTAGTTCACTGGAATGTACTTGGTTAGCCAGGTTGGACTAAGCAACCCTGAGAACTGATTACACCCTGTACTTTCTGTTCCCTATCAGAAATGGAATGGGGTCCCAACTTGCCTTGAGAGCATTTATAAGTAGCATCACTGTTATTGCCGGTGTCAGAGTGATAGCTCTTCAGTGAACAGCGGCCTTGTTAGTGTTCAGTAGATGTGCTGGTTTCTATTGCCTCCGCTGTGGAAGTGGGGCTCTCTCAGCAGCAGGTCTGGGCCGAGGAGGGCAGGGGAGGAGCTGGGGTGTGGCGTTTCTTGGGCTGACAGTGAGAGAGAGGGAGAGAGAGAGAGAGAGAGAGACCGTTAAGTGAGGGGATTCTAGACTCAAGATTCAGGATTCAAGATGTTTATTTCTCACATACACAGTTATATTTTTTTTGAGTACCAAAGATTTACAGTTTTGTGTTGTTTGAACCAGACATGCTTTCTAGCTTAAAAACCTAACAGTATTCATGCAGTAAAGAGACTTGTGATGTATTCAGTGTGACTTACACCAGTTGCTTTGGTAACAAGGCTAACTCAGAAGTAAAAGTTCACCTCACACCCAGGGACTCTTACTGCAAAATTAACAACTGCCTTTATTTCCTGGAGAAATCTGCTTAAGAATGTTTAAATGGCTGGGGCAGAATAGAGAAAAATACCAGTCATTACCTTCATCAGGGTGCCTTGGTGTGAAGTATTAGTAATGATACCCAAAAATGTGTCAGAATAATTGAGATTTGCCAAAATAAGCCATGACAAACACTGGCAAATTTTTATCATCACAAAGTACATCCGAAAAATCAACACAGTAAAATTAAAATATAATTTATTCTTATGACCTCTGTACGGTCAGCCAAATGCCCCTTTACATTTTTGATTTGAATTTATACAGCTTATTACTACTTTGAATTAATATAGGGGTTCATAAAGTTCTCTCATCGTTTATTTTGGGAATCTTACAACTAACCCCACTTTAGCCTGGATCACTCTTGCTGTGGGTTTTAAGCTTCTGAGAGGGTTTATGTGTTATCAAGAGAGTGATTAAATTAATAGTTGTGAATACTGTGTCTTATAAACACACACACTTCAGTAATCACCAAACATTTAGAATGAAAAAAGTTTCTTTTATGGTGCAGCCACAGTCCAGATGACGTCACTATGGGAATGATATGATGACGATAAGCATGTTCTGTTTAAACCTATTAAACTACATAAAAATATCCGTGTTACATTTCATTCCCTGTTTAGTGCCCACTCTCCCCTACTCTGCTAAAATGGTATCTTTCATTTTTGTACATCTGAGCGTGTGCACAAGTGTGGGAAAGCTGCACCAGTAGGAGTGCACACCTTAATGACCATCTGACACTGATCCAAAGTTTTCCAGATTATTCAAGCGCATGACAATGTGTTAGATGAAATCTCATTGTTTGCAGTTAATAGAGTGTTTAGTACATGTAAACACATGCACTGAGGGAAAATATAGTCTATATCATAATCACTTGGGAGTCTGACAGTTGCGAGAGCAAAATTAGAACTTACAGAGCAATTCTGTAGAATGTATATCATCAAGTATTACATCTGATAGTCTTACTGCAACATATTTAATAACAATAATTTACTGCTACTAACTGTGCACTTTTCTTTGTGAATGAGCAGTATTGCTCTGGTAAAGTCAAGTAGGTCAAGTCAAGTCCAAGATCCAAGATGGCGGCCCGCTAGGTCGCAGCGGCCACTCCGGGTCTATCTGAAGGTTTATTTGTGGTGCTTATTTCTAATTGGAGAGATTTGCTGAGGTAGTAAGAAGTGTTTAAACCCACAGTCTGAACCAGCACCATGGTCTAAAGTTAAAGTGGTTGCAGTTTTGTATTTCTGACAGAGGCTTTAAGTTCTTCTCTTTGCTCATCCTGGGAGAGGCCATGGCTGAAGGTTTACAACAAAAACTGTTCCCACCAGTTATATGGATTCTTCTCTCTTTTACTGTCTAGCAAATGGTATTGAAGCTTCCACTCTGGTTCTGCAAGACTGTGTAACAGTTTCATACCGCAGGTCATTGGATCTCTGAATGCACATAAATGTCTAGTCTTGCCTAACCAAGGGTCATTCCAGTGTACTACCTCACTTTATACTTTATATTACACGCTGGACTTTCAATAGTACTTGCACTTTTCCTTCTGTTTACTGGCACAGCAGGCACACTTATGTCAGATTATTTGATAAATTTATACTCACTCAGTGTGGTTCAATGCTGCTAGCTGCCTTTTGAGCAATATCACTTATAGTGCAATATTAGTCAATCTGGAAGGTTTACATCCCAGTTCTGGAAGGTTTACTTCCCAGTCACATTATATTGTTACACTGCTGTATTGTCTATTCATTGTATTGTTTCTGTCATACCTTGCATTTTGTTTAATGCTGCTAATTGCCTCTTGTGCAGTGACATACTTACGGTTCAAGACTAGTCATTCTGCAAGGTCTGCATCCCATTCACACTGCTGTTACACTGCTGTATTGTCTATTTTTTGTATTGTTCTTGTTGTACTTTGCACTTTGATCAATGCTGCTAACTGCCTCTCGTGCAGGATGTTATGGTGCAAAACTAGTCACTCTGGAAGGTTTACATCCTGTTCACATTACGCTACGACATTGTTGTATTGTCTATGATTTTGTCTCTGTGATAACTTGCACTCTGTTGAAGTAAAAGTAAAAGTAAAAGTAGCCTTGAACCTTAATAATTAAGACCATGCTTATCTGTTGAGAAGCATTTTTGAAACAAATGCTCCCGTGGTCCTGCATTTTTTCAACTGCTTTATTTCAAATGTTTTTACCATTTACGCAAATTTCTCATTGACATCCAGAACTTCTGCCAATATAAGTAACAGGGGCTCAGCACGCTGCTGTGGTGGAGCTGGAGAGCCAGATGAACAGCCTCACAACCCTGGAACCCTGGTGAGGGATCAGGTGAGCCTCACCTACACCCGGAGGCCGATGGTGCTGGCGAGTTTCACGGTTAATTGCTCCGATCACTTCTGCCTCTCTGGCAGACGCTCTGGTGAAAGCTCCCATTATACCCAGCCACAGGCTCAGCCTCGCTGTGCTCCTCTCCCCACTTCTCCACGTTCCCATCCAAATCAGCAACTTCTTGTTGTAATTAGCGGCTCTTGCAACAGTGGCTCACTTTCACATTTTAATTGCTTTTGCCAGCTGATGTCTGGGGCCCACTTGAAGGGAGGGGGTGTGAAAAGGTAGAGAAAGGAAAAATGTTCATTCGGAGGAGGCTTTTTTTGGACAGCAGCATTCTACATATCACAACATTATTAATCACGGAGCATTTATGCTGTTTAGTTATGCAGATTTATGAGATCCCACAAACTCCAGAGTGTTAGCTGTTTAGTAAGTGAAGTGCACTGGGAAAACTTTCAAAAGTGCATAGGTATGTGAAAGCTGAGGCAGGTGAGACGGTATGGAGAATTGCTATATATATTCCGAGGTGAAGAATTTTTACATTAACTGAGCATTTAAATGACTGTTTACTTATAGAATTTGCTACACTTCGCAATCGGCTCGGCGTTGAACTTGCATGTTGGGTTCCAGTTTTCTTAGAGACTTTCAAATATGACTGAAACCTGGAGACTGAATATCCTTTTTCATCTCTCTCTCTCTCTCTCTCTCTCTCTCTCTCTCTCTTTCTCTCCCACTCTCCCCCTCTCTCTCTCCCCCCTCTCTCTCTCGCTCTGTCCATAATGAGCAGTAGTCTAGTGGATCTCCATGGGGTACCTCTCACTAATCATGTGGGTGTGAGAAGTGTCTCTTCGTACTGCATTATTAGGCTTCTCACCTAATGACCAGGCCTAGTACCTCATGTCTCTCACTCCTTCTCTTTCTCACAGACACACACACACACACACACACACACACACACACACACACGGTCACAAGAGGGTGAAATCCCCTCCAAAAGGCCCTTTCCACATCTGCTACATTACAGTTCATGGTTCCCATTGATTTCTAACAACAAAGTTTATAATCCCATTTCAGTGCTTGACTCAAGTGGTGGCAAACAAAATCTCTATTAGGCCCCTCATATAGATCTTGACACAATTGTACACCCACGGCTCACAGAAAGATCCAGTGTTGTAAAATATATCTCTTTTTTATATATCTCTTCATATGGATCCTTCACAACCTGGAACACGATATATTTATTATTTATCATTCTAAAATCTTATGTGTGTTATTATTTTTTATGTTTGCACTTTATGTGTGTTGCACAACAGAAGTTTTCAGGAATCTAATAATTTGGTCAGTGTCCAGATAAAACATAAATATGTATAATTAAAGAGTTTCAATCTGAAATTCTGTGTATCTTTTTGTAAAAATTAACAGCTGACAAATAATGGAAAATGCATTTGGACTTCTCTAATAATATTGCATCAGTATTTTTGCATGGGTAAGGTCCATTTCCTCCTGTGTGTGTCTTAAATGCATTTTGGAACAAAATCCTTCAATTATTGTGATACATACAAAGGTTATGCTAGCAGGTGGAGTGTCACGCCTTTCTGAAACATAACAGTAGCGAGTAAACAAGTAATAATAATAATAATAATACATTTTATTTGAAAAGCGCCTTTCAAAACACTCAAGGACACTGTACATAACAAAATGATAAAAGTAAATTACATTGTCTTGTTTTATTTATTAAAATGAATTTCTAGGTGTATTTGTATGAACGTATTGGAATAATGTATTTGCACGTCGGCCCATAAGATCCAAGGCACACTGTTCAGCTGTTCTAATGACTTTTTATATGCATGTGAACATTTACACTGTTAGGTTTTTTATTACGTAATGCTTTTATTGTGTGGATTTTTTTATTTTTACTGGGATATGTGACCATAGCAACATCAGCTATTCTACTACCTTTAATAATTCAGAGGTGTGTTTTGGGCGTAACATGCAATAAACCAATCGGAACAGCACTGTCATCTCACCTTTAAAAGGCAGGGGCAGAGCCGGAGTGGACTGCTATTATGACGCGTTTACCTGACAAACCAGAGAAAATGAATCTGATCATGCATCGCAAATTTCTGCCCTTATATTTAACTTTTTCCTTCACTTTTTACAAAATGTTCTGACAAACACCCTCAACCTGGTGTGTTTAAATACCCATGTATGTCGACTGGTCAAGCAGCCCATCATCAATACATAATTCTGAAAATTGAATGAAACTGAAAACTGAAAACTGAAAATGAATCATTTTTTAATGACACGGCTTATTCTTTTTTTCTTTTTTCTTTTTTTGCTGTTACATTAAACAACATAATTATGTGAAAGGACCAGTTGTGCTCCATATTAAACGTATAAAAACTAAATAAAATAAGATACCAAAAAATATTAGTGCACTTCAAGCGTCATTTAATAAAATGCCACTGAGTTTAGACACGGTTTTTGTTGGTCAAAAGTGCAATGTCATTTCACTGCCTTAAAACAGAAGTATGATAACAATGCACGCAGTCACACCTTGTTTAAAAAACACTACTCCTACGAGTGGGAAACATACACAAAATCATTTGTTACCTTGAAAACACGCCACACGGGGTGAAAATGAGGAATGCACTGGTTGGAAACTATCATAAACAATTTGCGTTGCTCTTTCTGAAGGTGCAAAATGGGGCCCAGAAAGTCGCTTACCACCTTTGCACAATAAGGCAACTGCAGTTCCATTAGTAAGGTTTTGTGTCACTAAACCTGGTCTTTTCAGCTAAATTTAGTGAAACTGAAACCCTGTGAATTTAGCATTCTTAGTAAGACAGGCCCAGATCAGCAGCTTAGCATTTAACCTGGAAACTCAATGTTCTGTTGCGACTGTAAGCAAAGTGACCCACAAAGTCTTATTTAGATTAACGGGGTTTTTGCTAAAGTTCTGTAAAGCTTGTTTTTAACCTCACAAGTATCTGTGAAAGAACACATTTGTGGGTGAAGCCTGGACAGATCAATTAAATATAAAACTAAACTGACAGAAGACAACAGCAATAGACTTGAGTATGGGCAGTACTCATGTGTGTGTACGTCTGTGTGTATGTTATTCCTCTGAGCCTTGTTTGGCCTGTAGTCTCTTGCTGCCATTATTGAGCAGGATAAATACGTGATTGTAAAGCTGAGTGTAAAGCCGTGTTCTGTGCCCTGTATGAACCCCTTGAACCCCTGGGGAGAGGAGTGGAGCTGGGGAGGGTAACCAGGGGAGAGTGGAGTGGTCCGTTGGAGATTTGGGAGAAGGAAGTATGATGAGAGATAACATGCACACAGACCACAGGGGAGAAGAGGCTGGAGTGGAGGAAAGAGAGCGAGAACACATGCCGGAGTATGCAGACAGGGGCTGATGATGTGGGAGAGAGAGGGAGAAAGAGAGAGAGAGAATCACACTTAGTAATCTCGCTCATCCTCCTGAGGGAGCTGGTATCTACGGGGGGCATCTTTAACTTGATGATCCCACTCATCACCTACCGCCATGGTCTCTTTCTCTCTCTCTCTCTCTCTCTCTCTTTTTCTCTCTCTCTCTCCCACTCTCTCTCTCCCACTCTCTCTCTCTCGTCTAACCCCCTGGGAGCTCACTGCTACCTGTCAGTGTTTCTGCCTGCGGGCGGCTGAAGAAGAGAAGGGAGTGTGTGTGTGTGTGTGTGTGTGTGTGTGTGTGTGTGGGGCAGAGAGGGAGCGGGCTGTCACTGTGCCCCGCTAGAGGAGTCACCTTTCTGGGATATGAATCCTAATGAGGTTGGGAGGGGGTGTTGGGGGGAGACAGATGGGGAAGAGTGCAGGTCTGACAGGCCAGCATGCAGCAGAGCTGCCACATTATTTTTGGTCATTTTATTTTGCTATAGATGCTTAACTTTAACGCCTTAACCCACAGGGGCCTGTATGTGGATCCACAGTTCAGTTCCTCTCCCCCATATAACTACACATTTACTCAAGTACTAGAAGTCAAATATTCCAAAACATTTAGTTACTAATTCATTTCTCACTTTTAACTTTAGTTAGGATAATTCAGGGTCTGCTTTGAGGTCACGGCTCTCAGGCCGGAGCTTTTTCAGATTAATTTAAATTAATTAATCAGAAGAAGAAAAGAGTAAATACTAACAAATTTTAATTTATATACTGACAGGTACTCGTTGTACTAAGACATTCCAACGTAGTTTCAAGTTAGTGTGTTTTTAAGTATTTTTTTTTTGACCTGCTATTTTTGTACTTCAGCTCATTTTTGCATGAGTCATTATTTCACATAAAACATACTAAAGCCTAGAATAAGCCTATGAGCCTATGCCTCATCTATAAATGTATACATTTATTATCTAAATTTAAATGTAAACTATATCTATATGTTCATGGACATCTATGCATGTTTAAAGAGTCAGTGACAGTGAAATAAGACAGATAAGCCGCACTGGTCCTTGGGCAAGACGCCTAGTGTTTTCCATGGTTAGACTGTCTCTCTAAATGAAAGCACCTTCTGTAGATGATACTAAATTACATTCACATTCACTTACTTTTTCCCCTCCAGTTCCTGCTCCTGAAGTATCTGGCCACAAACCTGTGCCTTAAATAGTGTTTTCAAAAGAGTTACTGGATATTACATTATGGATCATTTTTAATAGCTCTCAATAAATCATAAAATACTCAGTATAAACATACAGCTGCATACATAAACCGAGCTCTGCATTAATGTACAAGTTAGTAAAAAACATTGTGATGGAATCTTTGACTGTTATGTCGCTTGGCAACCATAACCATAGCCAACCATAGCCTTTTGTTAAATAAGTAAGTTAACTGGTAGAAGAACAGTTTAATACAATTAGTCTTAAAACCAAACACAATTATTTAGTGAACATTGGTGTGTTCTGTTATATTTCTGTACCAGTTTTATAAAAGCAATAATCCAAGGCTGTATGTTCACATCATGTCTGACGACACCCCCTGACCAGAGTAAATCGCTATAACACGTAAACAATCATGGCTTTAATGAACCTTTAGGATTAATGAATTAATAATTAATTGGACTTTGGACTTTGGGGGTCAAACGTGCTCAGACACGGTACACCCTTATTTTATTTTAGTTTATTTTAGTTTAGTTCAGTTTAGTTTAATTTAGTTCTATTAGAGCTGCACAGTTCTTGATTAACTGAGTTCTTGATTAAATGTTTTATCTTAGAACGGAGATTAAGATTCTCATTTACAATATGCCACATACCAATTTTATATATTTACTAAATTCTTACATAGTAAAACTTCCATAATAATTGTTTAAATAAAATAATTGCAATAGCAGCTTGACAAATGGTCTGACCTAAAAATCAGCTGTATCCCTTCACATCAGCATGTACACAGAAAAACTGTGTTTTAAACGTCTTCGATGGAAGAGCCGCTGCAGTGGCAAAAACACCCAGATGGTGTTAGGTATGGAGTGGCATGTATGCAAGACTGACTAACACACACAAGCACTACAGCACTACAGACACTCTTTTACTGAAGGAGCATCTCTTGGTTTTCGTGTACTGAAGTTTGAGTCCGGTTGTTGGGGGGTCGAGTATCTGTGTGTATGGATGCGTGTGTGTGTAAAAAAAAAATTGTAAACAACAATGAGGTTCTCCAAAAAATCCAGGCCAATCATGCATGCTGCCTACCATGTGGCATTAGGCGTACATTCCCGTCAATGTGAAAAATCTAATAATAAATAATATAATTTAATTCCTCCTCCTCTACCTGCCTCCTGTCTGTCTCTTGTCCCGAATTGCATCCTGAGCATCATCCCGAATCGCATTAAAATGACAAAGACACAATCATAACTCTCCTGAACATCTCAATGCTGTGTCGCTCTCCACGCCTTGCTCTCGTGAATCCATCAGAATAACATAAGCGGATGACAGCCTCTCCAATCGTAGCAGTGTGTGCTCAGCGGGGGGAAATCAGGATTTTTACACATGCGTACACACACTGGAGGGTAAATGAGGATTTTACACGTATAAAATTCCTCATTAAAAATGAGGTCTGGGTTACAAGCCATGCAAAAGGTGCTGCAATCCACAGTATACATGCACTACTTCTTGAAAAATGATATGTAAATCAAAGGCTGCAGGTAAACTGCCTCTTTTTTTTTGAGAATACAACCTGAAAAATGCCCAGTGAAACCTTACCGCTCGATAATGCTGATGCTTTATATTATCATAAGCTTATGGTCAGCAGGATGCTAATGCACATTTGCCATTAAGACTTATCCAGAGTCAACCACTAGAACAGACTCAGAGGACACTGTTCAGTCTGGTGACAGCAGTGTAGACTATCTTAGAAATATAACTCAGCCCTCAAAATGACATGTTGGATTTATTTAAAGGGCCTGTATCATTGAAAACTTGAAAACTACATGGAGCTGGATGTAGTATATCAACACTGTTAAAGTTTTCAAATGTACCACCCAATTCCTACTCCATACAGTTTATACACAGGAACTAACCTGCAAAATCAGTTTTGTATAAACTGTCTCTGTGGTGTTACAAAAAACAAGATATTTACATATATATACATATACATATATTCAGTCTTCAGTAGTTTGTCCCCACCTATTCAAGCCTGGACTGCTTTTTGAAAGGGGCACAATACAGGATGTCCAGTCTGAACAGAAATTTTTACATGTATCAGTCTCAAAGGCACAATTTCCAAAAAAAAAAAAAAGTCCATTGAAGGGATATGGAGAGGTTTGTTGGTCATAAAAAAGTAATGATTAGAGTTGAGCCGGATACTCGGCTGAAACGAGTATCCGGTACGGATAAAGCACTTTTGACGAGTACGAGTATCAT
>JBBPCZ010000115.1:21724147-21740698 GCA_037974445.1 Brycinus macrolepidotus | reverse complement strand
CCTCTCTGGGGCTGAAGATCTGAACCTCACCTGGAGCTGAAGATCTGAACCTCACCTGGAGCTGAAGATCTGAACCTGGGGCTGAAGATCTGCACCTGCTCCTGGAGCTGAAGTGCTGAACTTGGAGCTGAAGATCTGAGCCTGCTCTTGGAGCTCCAGAGCTGAACCTGCTCCTGGAGCTGAAGAGCTGAACCTGCGAGGTCCTGCAGACTCCTTCCCGCAGTCCGGCGCTTATTCCCGGGGTAACACTCCCACTCCCGCTGCGTCTCTGCTCGTGTGTGTGTGTTTTACTCTCCTCCGGCTGCTGTGTGTTTTACTCTCCTCCTCCGGCTGTGTGTGTGTTTGGTGAGGCGCTCGGTGTATGTTCCCTCACCGGGACTAGTCTTCAGTGGGAGGAAGCTATCGGAAGGTGCCATGAGGCTGCTCTGGTGGAGCCTGCTCGTCCTGGACCAGTGGATCCTGCGAAAGGTACGGGCTTGTCTTTCAGGGGTCTGAAGCATGCAGTGGCAGGAAGACTCACTCGGGATAAACTGGGAAGTAAGCCTGTTGGTTATTACTGTATTGAAGTCTCCACATCAACTTTTTTCGCTCCTGCGGGTTTCTTCCATAGCTTTACACATGATATTATTGGAAGTTGAGTTGGGCTAATGACTCTAAGGGGATAATAACTCTCAGCACATCTCTGAGGGGACAAAAGCTTCTTTTCTCCCCCCTCTTGCACACTCTCTCCTCCTTTTCTTTTCTGCCCCTTTAAACTGCCTCGCTTTTCTTTATCCCGCCTGCGATTTTCTCTCTTCACAGCTGGCTATCATCTTATCAAACAGGCCTCCAGCAACTGCCTTTAATTTTCCTCTGAAGTTAAGGATATACTCGCCCCTGGCTTGTTTTATCTTCTCATCGCCATTTACACAGTAGAGAGTTCACTCATTGAAGTGTCTGTGTGTGTGTGTGTGTGTGTGTGTGTGTGTATGTGTGTGTGTGTGCTTGAACATACTGAATAGATTCCAACCAAATGAAACGCATTTGACTTTATTATCTATGGACTCTTTGCCTTTTTCAGTGCCTGAATGTGAATCTGGTTTCTTTTCCCATGATGTTGCAGAAGTGTGTGATAACCTGTGTCATAAAGGGGTCTTATTCTTTCTGTGCGTGTGTGTTCTCCCACACAGTATGATCTCTAACCGGGCTTCTGACCCCGGTGTCTGAGCACATTTTCATCAGATACACCCTCCGACGCACAAGAATGCTTATCTATGCACACACACGCCCCTCGTTATTCCATATAGACAGTATGGCCTGTTGTTGTGTGTGATCTGGTTTTGCGATTTTAGTCATTTCACCTTCTGCAAGGTAACAAAGTGTCAAGTTCAGGGTTGCAGGAATGAGTGAATTAACATAACGTTAAGGACTGTAAGCAAATATGTGGAATTATGTCTAGAATTAAGGGCTTATGAAACACCAAAGACAGATCTCTCGTAGTCTGGGGTGCTGATGGCACATAAAACAAACAAACCAAAAAAAAAGAAAAAGAAGAAAATTGTCACCTGAAGTTCTTGTGTGCTGATTTGCAACTGCCTGGGGACGCTGCCATTCAGCTTAAAAGAGAATCTTAATCTTTAAAAGACTTTATTTCCCTTTTTGTCATGCAGAGTAGAATCATCTCACGCTGAACAAACGCCAGCTCCTGTCTGCATGAACCCCCCCACCGAAAAGTTGGCTAGAGTTCTTTCTTCTGTCTCGATTGCCGGCTTGCTGCTCAACCGCCTCTGCTTTAAGATCTCCGAGAATTTCACAAATGTGTTTTCAGAACAAGACGGACACGGTTCACGCGTTCTATTTTTACACCCCATAACTGCAGCTTATTGATGATCCTATTACCTCCCAATGCGACTGTGATCATTTCGTCATGACCCGCCCGTAAATCTGCAGCCTTGTGGCGCAACCTTGTACTGCCATCCAGACAGCGGGCTGAAATATGTCCCGGACCGCCAGTGCTGTGGCTCGGCGTATTAATGCCTTTATTCTTCAGATGCAGTTGTTGTGTGCTCAAGGAAATTCTGCGCTGACGTAATATTCAAGAAATGATCTCAGTTTTCTAGATTTCCCATTTCTGCATGTTGCCATTGGCAGCAGGGGTACCCCACCCCACCCCACCCCACTTCCAAAAATAATTACGCATGAATCAGGAAGTTACATCACCAAATTGGTCCATACTAACCTTTTCCAATCTGTTATCAAATCTGTATTCGATTAAAAGGAGCATTTTAGAAGATAAAAGCCTAAAATAGTCTCTCGTGCTTTTAGTAATGGTGAGATATTTGTTAATCAGTAGAATTTAGATAATTTGTTGTTTTAGAGGTGGACTGATATCGGATTTGTGGGCTGATGCCGATATCCGATATTTATTTAATGTACATATATGACGATGTAAGCATTTATAAAATGTAGAATATCAGACTAGATCTATCTGATTAGCTTAACGGAAAAGGGAAGAGTTTCAATCCAAAATGAAAGTTTATAAAAAGAAAAATATGCGTGTAAAAGGAAGAACAATTCCTTTAATAAAATTCAGTCATATTATAGCAGCATCATTTCTTGCGTCTTTAAAGCCCACTCTCAACAATGTAAATGAATTTAAAAAGGAAAAATGAAAGAAAATGGTATGTGTTTGTGTGAAAATGGTAATGAGTTTTAGAACCAATCCCTTCGATTGTAACAGTTATAGGGTTACAAATACAATAAAAAAACATTTTGCTCTTCTAGAGTACAATAAATAGATTAAATATCCTTTTTAAATGTTGGTCCAATCAATCCGACGCCAGTTTTTTTTTTTTTTTTAGCAAATATCTTCCAATATCGATATTATTCTAAAATTGTGCACCCCTAAGCACTATAGTCATGACATCGTATTTTCTGACTGAATGGGAACAGTGTGGTGTTTAGAAGGCTGTTTGAGTGTGTGTCTTAGTAAAAGGTGATCCAGTTGTATCTTCGTTTCTGTGCTGGTGTGGACTAGCAGAGGACACTTTTATAATACTGATCTGAATATTGTGACTTTTGTTGCGTGGATGGTAACGGCTGTGCTCATTTCAGGTCCTCGTTTTAATCTTCTTTCATTTTAAACCATTTGCGGTGTAAGAATTGCTCATTTGTGGATTGCCAGTTGATGGACTTAAGGCTAATGAATAAAAATGAATTGAGCAGGTCTCTATGGTAACAGATAATAGCCCCTGCCACATGCAACCCCCCAAATTCTGTGATCATATGCAAAATTATTTATAATCAAACTCAGTTATGTGTTTGATGGAAATTGCTCTAAAGTGATGGGAAAATGCTGCATCTCATTCCGTCTTGTTAGTGAAGTTGGGACTGCATCTCCGCAGAGTCGACGGCGTGTGCTCCTGTCCCCGTCTCTCAGAAATATGATGTCAAAGAACTGACTACTTCAGCCATAAGAGATTTCTCTTTCTAGGCCAGTGATGCATTGGTTGCACAGCTCTCGACAGAAGTGAGAAAGTTTTTTGTGCGATTGTATCTCGCTGCAGACCCAAATAAGAAGTGCGACCACATGACTGTGGGATGATGATCGCTGAGTGGCTCTCAGCAGGACCATAAGCTGGTAATTAGAGGAGCCTTTATTCAACCTGGATGTGGTGTCCTAATGTTTGTTGTTATTGGATGGAGAGAAAATGACTCTAGACAGAGCAAGCAAAAATGGTTATTGAGTCTCATGATTAGGAGTGAGATCATTACACTGCTTTTTAAATGGTAAAACAGGGGCGTAATTTTACACATATTTTCAGATTTAATAAGATTTTTAATTCTCAAGTTAAGGCTTGATTTGATTTTTAGTAGCAAAATAATGCTCAAAGCCAAAAACCCTTGAATTTATAGGTTGAAAAAAGGTCCAGTCATTTGAATGTGGATGTGTGTATAGGATGAGCCCCCCACCTGCTCACTGAAATTAGACTAGAAGTCTTATTTCACTGAGGATGTATTTAAAATATGTTTAGGCAACACCGGGCTACTTTATTTTACCACATTTGTAACCCTATAGAAATAATAGCTAAATTTATACATGCTTATCCTGACAGATTTCTGTAGATTACAACTGTTTATGTACTGGCATCTGCAGAAAAATATCAAATATTGTTGTCAGATGATTCTCATGTACTGTGGGTGCATCCCTAATTAAAACTGTTATACACTTAGAGTAAATATTACATCAGAATGAGGATATAGGTTATATGTGTCAAATGCATAAACCACAGAAAACAGAGCACTGAGAGAATAACATCAAGGCAGTCGTATTTCTAGCTGCTGGTCAGGTATAGCTGGCCCAAGGTTTCTGCCTTGAGCAGGTGAATTTATCAAGCTCTCTGTTAGTATGAGTGATTCTGACAGAACCAATAACAGTGCTGAGCTCCCAGTAAGCACCCAGTCAAACGCAGCAGCCCCGCGGCCCACCAATCAAATCCTTTAATCTGCACTAACTGCCCAATCAGGTGTGACAATTACTCCCAGCCCACCCACCAGCTGCTGAGGCGAACAGATGTGTCTAATTTTTCAGTAGAAGTAGACCAGACCTCCCCAGGCACTCAGGAGGAGAGAGAGAGAGAGAGAGAGCAACAGAAAGAAAGAGCCGGGCTTGAAATCAGACCCTCTTGGAGGTGCCAGGATTGCCTGTGGCCAGCTGCTGCCTGGCCCAGGGAGAGAGAGCCCTGCCTGGGCCAGGGGCTGTGCCTACTGCCCAGCTCAGCGCCAAGGCCAGCGCGCGTGCTGAGGTGTGGGCACATAAAGCACCACAGCCGGATTTAGCCAGAAAACTCGCCCCTAACAACGTCATCAGAATCACACAGATCTGTGAGAGTTTGTGTGTGTAAAACTCTTGGCATGTGCTCATTTTATGCATTTTCTTTGTTATGTAAAATGTTTAAACAATACTGAGTATAAGGGTGTAAAAAAACCTTGATGCATTTTACATGGGATTAAAGCTGGTGTTTCAGCTGCACTCATTAATGTAATGTTAGAACTGATTGTAATAAATTATATATTTTTTTTCTTTACCCAATATTCTAACTAATTTAGTCATGCCAAATTCCACCCACTAGCTTGGACCGGGGCGCGCTGTCAGGAGAGGCAAACCGAGCAAATGTTTAGCCCCCACTGGAAAAAGGGACCCCTGATGGCCACTCATATTGGCACATTTTGCAATGACAGTTATAAACCACCTTGAATTTCCCTTAAACACTATACAGGGCACCACTGCTGCCCCCCAAACCCCCTAAGTGGGGCCCTTTCATGACAGCTGGATGCCGTTAGTTAGGACAGTCAGCTATTCTAAATTCTACCAAAAATAATTGTATCAGATCATATGGTGGTGAAATTTGAAATTTCGTGATGCACTTTATAATTTTCTAAAGAACTGAACTGAATTGGATATTTGTGAGAGGGCGGCTTGAATGCAGTAGATATGGGTGTAGTAGATAAGCTGTGTGTGTGCATTCGCATCATTGTCACCAACACGGATCCCCCCCCCCCCCACCCCACCTCCACATTACTCAGCCCCCCCCTAAATCACGCCTCACTAATAGATTAGGATGTCTAAAAAGGAATCAGTCTGAAATTATTCCCTGCCAAACAACTCGTCCTACATAGTATGATTGGAGACGCCTGCGCTCGTGCGTAAATCACGCGGAGAGAAAAGGAGGAGGGAAAAGTATTACTCCTCTGTAAGAACGAGCGAATGAAGGAATGAAAGAGTGAAGGAGTGCTCCATACGGCGGCTGCTTCGCTGACAGTGGGGGGTGGGTAGGGGGACAAACAGCCTTATTTATCGCCATGCAATTACCAGTGAGGTATTCCTGCAGTAATGGCAGGAGTGAAAATGAAACACTTGATAGGGGGACTGATAAAGGGGCATTATAGTTACGTTTGTCAAACTGACCCCTATTCCCTCTCTTACCCTTTGTCACTCTCTTTCTCTTAAGGCCCTCTGTATTTCACCAGTGTAAGAGAGAGAAAGAAAGAGAGAGAGAGAGAGAGAGACAGACAGAGAGAGAAATATTGAGGTAGAAAGGTCTCAGCCGTCCACCTCCTAGTGTGATGTGTGTCTTTGTCATGTGCTGTTTTGCATGCGATAATGAAGCCACAGGGAGAGAGAGGTGGAGGGCAGCTAAAAGAAGGGAGAAAGGTGGAGCGATGGACAGAGAAAGGAGCTGGTGTAAGAAGAGAGAAGGTGTGAAGGGACAGCGCAGTGACAAAAGGATATATAAGAAACAAGATAGTTTGCAGTAAAATGAAAAGAAGGAGAGCAGAAGGTCATAATATGCTAGTACTTATGGTCTTCATTGTCACATTTTATATACAGTATTCGGTTAAATTTGATTGTGAAAACCTACTTATTGTGGTAAAGAAAGGAAAGGAGGAAGAAAACGGTTATGCAGAAAAAATAGAAAAAAACAAAAATCATGCTTTTGGTAGTCACATCATAGGAATGTGTTCAGTAAAACATGAAGACAAAAAGGGCTGTTCTTAATTTTGCTGCTTCCACATTGTAGAATCATTTAGATGTCATGCATTGGTCAGCAAATGAACACAGATGAAATTCTTCAAAAGTATCCAATTTTATATGTATGTATAAATATATAATTTATTTATTTATTTATTTTTCAGCAAGGCAGGGCAAAATTAATGTAGGTGGAATTATTTTATGAATTTTTTTTTCATGATTTTACAGAAACTGTATTTTTCAATATGGTCTGTTTCTGTGGCTTAGTTCCATATGTAGATGGTATAGACTGGTCAGTGAATAGTGCATTTAAAATTTTTACAGTGTTTACGTACTGTATCGAACTCTTTATTGCCAAAAAAGTGGAACATGTGGATGATATGAGCCCTTTAAAAACTACAAATGTAGTTTAAAACGAGTTATTTTTTAAATCGAAGCATTTCTCTTAACATGATCATCCAGAAGTTAGCCATCATGCTCAAACTACTCAAATCCTCTACTACCACACAAAGAAATACACTGCTTACAACATGGCTTCACACAATGTGAGTGAGCACTGTTTCAGGATAGAGTTGTAAAAGGATTAGACAGAATTCATCCTTTTTTCTCCTTCAAATTCCGATCCAGCGTTTTTGGCTGTTATATGACCTAATTCTGATACATGTATTGGAACTAGTGCCATCTCTAATCAGGAATGTCCAAATTGTAAGTTTTAAGATAATTTGCTGGTCAGTGTCAGTATGTGAATGAACACAGGTGAGCCATCAGCTAACAACGAGTTACTGAGTTTCTCTGGAGAGACCGTTTTTAAACTTAAACTGAATCCGAGAATCCGAGCCTAACGGAAAATGTTCAAATCTACTGCCAGATCTTCATTGTGACAGAAAACTGGAGCGCAGTGAAGAGAGGAGAGAGAAGAACAGGACAATAGAAGAGTTGTCTGAAGTGAAATAGAGAGAGAGAGCGAAAGGGAGCGAGAGGAAGCAGAGGTGGTCAGTCCTAGTTAAGATTGCATTGATGCCCCAGTTAATGTCTCTGCAGTCATCAGAGATATGCAAGACGCATAGATGTCTTTCACTTCTTAACTCACACACACACACACACACACACACACACACACACACACATACACCCACACATGCTGAGAAATGGTTCATATCTGTGGGGACACACTGTTTACTGGATTGAATTTGTCTATGCTTTACATATCCCACATGTCCAGAAGTTTGGAGACACCTGGTCTTTCAGTGTTTCTTCTAAAATCGAGAGTATTACTAGGGAGTGTGTCCCCATTTGCTTCAATAACAGGCTTTACTCTTCTGTGAAATCTTTACACTAGATATTGGAACATTGCTGTGAGGATTTGATCGCAGCCACGAGAACATTGGTGAGGTCAGGTACTGATGTTGGATGATCAGTTCTGGATTACAAATGTCACTCTAACTCATCCCAGAGGTACTGCATGGAGCTCCATCACTCTAGAGAATGCAGTTTAACTGCTCCACAGCCCAGAGCGAGGGGGATGCTTAAAACCTCTCTAGCTGACGCTAAGGATTAGGCTGGGTGACCTTATGGCCTTTTTCCACTGGCACAAGGAACTGTGCCGTACCGCAAACAAATGTTTTTCCATTACAAATAAACTGACCTGTACCCGAGCTGTACCCGTGCTGCCACGGCTCTGCTCAACGGCAGGCCCAAAAGCGGGTTGCAACGAAGCTGGCTGTGTCACTGCTATTTGATTGGTCAAAATGTTGTCATGACAACAGACAGACTTGAAAAGTGGCAACTGTTGTTTTCCATCCATGCAAAAAAACCAACAACAGTGGAGATACAAACTAACAAGTGGGAAGTTGACAAAGTAGAAGCACTACTATCTATTTGTGGGTAGAAGATAAATTTCACTGGAAGTTTTCTAACACTACGAGAAATGCAAAGGTGTACAAAGACATCGCTAACAAGCTGGGTTAGGTGTTCATCGCACAGCTAAACAATGCCAAGAAAAAATAGAAAAACTGAAACAAGACTATAATAAATAAAAGACCAGAATAACAAAAGTGGCTCTGACTGAAAAAACTTTGTGCTGGTTTGACTCCATGGACACAGTTTTGGGACGATGACCGGCCATAAACTGTGAGAGAACTGCCCTGCCAACGTGTCAGAAACAGCATTACCGGACTGAGATACACTGGAAAATTAAAGCGTGCTGCAACTTCCGTGCCATCGTATGGTTTAGGTACAGCACAGTTCCTGTAGACACATGGAATAGTGCCTTAAGGCTCATGTGCTGCTACAAAGCACCATATTCTGCTATACGTTTTGATGGAGATTATAGGAGCTGTGTGTGTGTGTGTGTGTGTGTGTGCGCGCACAGATGCTTATGTCAGCATTGGGAGTATTGCTGAATTAAAACAGCTAAATTCACTAATTAGACACTTTTGGACTATGGATATACAATAAATTTGGATATATTTTATTGGAGAATAAATTTGCACATAGATAGATATACAGGTTGAGTGATAAAGTTATCATTGCATGATTTTTAATCAAAGTACTTATTTCCCTTTCCTTTTTAAATGTCTTGGTATGAGTATTTGTAGTAGCCTAATATCTGTGTATGTGTGTGTGAGTTTCTGTTTGCTCTTGCGAGTGTGTGTGTGTGTGTGTGTGTGTATCCTGGCTGTGTGAACAGCCTTGGTTTTCCTTCGTGTAGAGTGTGATTAATAGTGACACACCTGCCGTAGATATATGGCCGTGGATTTTCATGCAATGAAATATTAAGGAGTAATCCGAGAGATGCCGAATGCCATAACTCAGCTGTGCTCAGGGTCGGTGGACCTACACGCACGCACACACATCCACACACACAAACAAGCACACAGGGCACACAGTCATGGATTAGTTTTTATCATTTTTTAAAATCTCTATGGTGGCTTGTAAAGCATTAATTTAGACATGCATTTAATTTATTGAACGAAAATGGGAGAGGGAGGGCGGACAGAGGGACAGAGGCATTTGTTTTTGACCCGGTGTAAGTCATGTGGTATTTATAGAAATATAATAACAATAGTAATGAATAAAAGAATAAAAAATCAGCCCAAAATCCTGGGTCTCAACCTACCAAACACATAAGAGATATACAAGGGTACAAGCACTTGTAATAAACCATGATGAACATATATTAAAACCCTTGTACGACACAGGGACAAATCGTAAATTGAACCAGGATGGAATAGAAATGAACATGGAAGAGATTTGTTGACATTATTCCATGTCTGATGTTATTGAGGGCATGGCTTTTTTATCAGCGTTGGGCTTCAGGCTTTGTACAGCATTATATTTATTTATTTAACCTTTATCTTGCCAGGCGGGACATCAAGAACAACCTCATATTTACAGTGACCGTCTGGCATATTGTCCTTCTATATATAGAAGGTGTATATGTGGGATATATATCTTCTTGAATACATTACATTCTCTTCATAAGAGGAAAATATTGGTTAGAACTACATTACCATTCAAAACTACTCAGTGTTTTCCCCCTTGATTTTTTTTACAGATTTGGTGGTAGGCCATTAAAAGGTAAGCTTGTTGTTCTGCGTATGTGGTACAGGCTCAGTGTGCTTCCATCACACACAAAACAATTAATACACAACACGTGTGAACAAATATTTTATATTCTTTACACATTTATTTTCTAGAAGTTCAGCTTTTGATTATCATGGTTTGAAGAAGGCTGTAGGAAGTTGATTGTTCATGTCTGTTAATATCCATAATCAGGAGCTCTCACAGGTTTTCTCAACAACAAAGTTTAAACCATCTTTTATTCACAACTTTCATTACCCTGTGTAAAGGAGTACAGCACCATATTTCAATAAAACCACTCCAACCTAATATTTCAGTTTGCAGACAAAAGACTTTCTTTTTCTTTAAGGACTAAGAATTTCTTGGAGTCTATACTCGCCTGTGCAACACACTGCTTTATCACAAAGTTATATTAATGATTGGCTCCATGCCAGACTTAATATCTGAATTTAGTTAGCATACCAGTTTCATTCTCATATCTCATTCAAGCCTAACGGCATGCAAGTGTGACTGGGCGGACCGCCCGGCTTAATTAATGGTAGGGAAAACACTGGTTTCGAATCACTGTCTTCAATAATTTACAACCAGTTTTGTTATAGGTACATATATAACGATTGCATAATTATGTCAGTACTCCACAACTTTATAGGTTTCAAATCCAGTTTTGTAAATCATGCACATTTCCATCCAGGCTCCATCCATCCATTCCATCAACATATAGTTAAGGTACCCCCAAAACAGGCAGAATTCACATTTTATGGCTAGTGTGAAAAGGGGTAAAACTAGCCAAACTATGCTTTCTTTGTAAAGAAGCATGCAGTGGCTCGTTGGTTTTTTGAAGTACTGGACTTCACAAGACCACATCTGAAGGTGTGCTGTAGTATCTGCACCAAGATGTTAGCAGCAGATAATTTTGAATCATGTACGTTGTGAGGTGGGATCTCCATAAATCCGCCTTTTTGTCCTTCATATCCTACAGATCTTTGATCGGATTGAGATTCGGAGAATATGGAGGCCATGTGAGCACCTTGAACTCTTTTGTCATGTTCCTCAAACCATGCCTGACATAATCCTGCTGAAAGAGGCATTTAGGGAAAACTGTTGCCATTGTGCAACAGTGTTTAAGTAGGTGGTAAATATCAAAGTAACATCCACATGAATGAAGGACCCAAGGTTTCCCAGTAGAACACTGACCAGAATGTGACACTGTCTCTGCCAGCTTGTCTCCTTCCCATAATGCATCCTGGTGCCATCTCATCTTCAGGTAAGCAACACACACATTGGATTATCCACATGATGTTAAAAAAAATGTGATTCATAAAACCAGGCCACCTTCTTCCATTTCTCCACGTTCCGTTCCAATTATGTGGATAATTACAGTGTCGTAAATTCTTGCTATTCTAAACATATAGAGGAAAACATCTTAATATACGCTCTAGTGTCCAGCTTCTTGCATTTCAGTCTACATTCTGTTTATTATATTACCGAATATAATAACAGCAATTTTTAAAATGACAGGTGATTCCAAACTTTTGAACAGATTTGTACTTCATGTCTTTATCATTGCTTTATGGTTACTAAAATGCATTTTAACGATATCTGTTTCATACAATTCAAATGAACCTGTACACCCTGGTGGTGTTTATCTCTCTGTACCTATCCCTCTCCTTCATGCACACACATACACACACACACACACACACACACACACACACACACACACACACAGAACCTCACCTCTCTCTTTCCTGCCTTTCCTCTTCCTCTTCCTCTTCCTTCTCTTGGCTTTGATGCTGGTGCTTTTCTTGGGGCCTCGCTGAGGTTCTTGATTAGAATGTAGCCCAGGTCGGAATAATATATGTGAAGCAATTTCTGTATGCCATATGCCTGCTTTGTACCACTGCCCATGTTGGTAGAGAGAGTAGTGTGTGTGTGTGTTGGGCATGAATCTCTAAGTAATATCGTCATGACTTCAGTGGTTGTGGTTGTAATGTCTGTGTGTGTGTGTGTGTGTGTGTGTGTGTGTGTGTGTGTGTGTTTAAGTCCTTGGTGAATCTAGTTGGAGGGGAGATGGCAGCCTTCATTGTTGAATAATATACACTCTCAGCTTGGGTTATTCTTAATTAGACCAAGCAGAGGAAGGGAGTGGAGGGGGGAGTGCAGTCCCAGGCCTTCAACTGAGTCCAAGTCTGCCCAGAGGAGACTCAAAGCTGGGGTCAAAGACAGAGAGAGAGAGAGAGAGAGAGAGAGAGAGAGACAGACAGACAGGCAGACAGAGGGAGTGAGAAGCAAATGTAGAGAGTGGGCTGCCTCAGATTTCATTGCACAAACACTGTAATTTACGCTTTGTCAGAGATTAGTAAAAATTATTCATTTGGATTTTTTTCTTACTTTACATTTATCTGTGATGTTCTTGCTAGATCTGAGCCCAGTTTCTTAATGCCATCTTAGTGTGGAGATCATTTTAACTGGTACCGAGAGAGTGTTCAGTGTGATGTTCACTCTACCATTTGAGAATCTTCTTTTTGCCTAGATGGTTTGGAAATATCCAGCCCTGTTTGGGCCAGTCTTTTATGTTCTCAGGTGTATTATGAGGGTTTAGGGCTTCATGATATGGACAAAATATTAGCATTGCGATTATTCTACTTCATATTGCGATTGCAAAGCCAATTAAAATGGCTTAAAGTATCCAAATATTATACATTCGCCCCCATTCATACAGTTCATACATGGAAACTAAGCTGAAAAAACAGTTGTAAAGGAGTGTTTCAGCCTCGTGATCCCTTTTGAGATCATTTACTTACTAAATTCTTAAAGGCACAGTAGCAAAAACAGACTGTTTGATTCTAAGAGATGAACAGTAAAAAATTATGGTGAATAATTTTTTTGGTATATAAATTCACACAATTGTCTTAGAAAAAAGTGAAATAGATGAGAATTGTAGAATAATGGGCCTTTTAAAAACACCTTGACGAATCAGTGTCTTTAATGGTTGAAGACTGGCCAAAACAATTCGGTCTTTGTTTTACATGAAAACCTCAATTCATCAAAACACCCAGTAACATTCACCTGGAGCTCTGATTGTTCACCCTGTCAGAAAGGGTGATTGGTTTGAGCCTCGTTTGCATATTGTAGCCTTCTGGAAAATCAGTATTGCAGAGACCAAAATCGCCATAACGATTAACACACAATAGTTATAGGCGTAGTTGGAACTAAACACTGCTGGAAAGTTTATCTCCAGGAGGAGGTTTGGTGACCACTGATTTATAGGACAGCGCAAATGCAGTAAAATGAATAAAATGCATATATTTTAGCATAGTACCTCATTGTTTCCATTCTGCTCATCTGACTTAATGAATGATTCTGATGACCAGTTTGAAATATTGGTTTAGTTAGGCCTGTGTCTGAACGATGAAAAATGAACTTATTGTGTGTTTAAATAGCTTTATTTAATGCAAGCCATAACACTAAGACACTGAACTTTGTCATTATTTTGTGGCCCAACTAAGGATAACAATATACTACAGTCACTACAAACTACAAACTTATGCCTGAATGCTACAAATGTTTATTGAAATGTGTATTTATTTTGTTCTATAATTTGACAAAGATTAAGTTTTCAGCTGCCACTGTGTTTGCTGCTATGTCAACTTGCTGCAGTGTTATTTCATGCTAAATATTACCATACCATCAGGATCTCTGTAAGTACTTACATAATGCTTCTAAATACATCATGTGATGTTTCTGGAAGCATCAGCATATGTATTTACAGAGATAATAATAAGGGCAACACTTTTTTTTCAGTAATCCTAACTCTGAAGTGGATGCGGCACTTCGCTGTTGTCAAATAAAAGGTAAGAGAAGGAAAAATCCCGCGCTCCACTGCAAGCTTGTTTAACTTAGTGGTTATTTTCCACATGGCTAACCAAATTAGAGGACTGTATTACTGTTTCTGTGGATCCAGAAACGATTCGGGTATCATTGTACATCCCTACTCATTGCTGTGTTTTGTAATCAGTAATAACATTTAAAAATGCAGTTTTATCACCCCGCCCTATCTTTCATGTGTGTGTAACGTAGCGTGTTTGTATGTGTGTATGGGTGCTTCCTTTCTCAGAGATTCTCTCAATGTCAGATTGAGATTTTTTCCTCCCTGCCATCTTGGCCACCTGAAAGTCGATCATGCGTCCATAACCGCTGAATTGAGTGCAGCTGCTCGAGCGTGTCCATCCTCTCCCACACAGGAGCTCATCTGGACTGTCGTCACCATGATATGTCTCCATATGTCGTCTCCAGCTCTAAGCTTGTATGAGACATATCCCTTAGGGTTTGTGTGTGTGTGTGTGTGTGTGTGTGTGTGTGCTCATATAGTTATTGTATATGGTAAAACAGACACAGAAATATTCCATTACACACACCTGCTTGGCATAATGGTAACAGTGGTAATATCTTACTATATGTCAATCAATGTAAGCCCATGAAAGAAGACATCTAATTCAGAACTGGGCACACATAATCCACCGCATTCAACCTACTTGCTAAGTTTCAGACATTTACACACTCATTTGAGTGACACACAATTTATCCTGGTAATGACACCGCTACCCTCCATAGGTTTTGCTATTGACCAGAACAGGCCTAATAGCACCATGCTAATTGAAAAATAATCAGAGCAACTGATTCAGTAATCGTCTTGGAAAAGTAGGGCACATATCTGCTGGTTTACTACAGCATACTGGTTATAAAAGGTTAGTGCTGAGACAAAGCCATTCAGAGTATTTTGATGTGTAATGATGCACTGTATAGAAATGTAACCACAGATTTCTTTACAATAGTGCTGTGAAGGAACCAGGGTCATGAAACCTACAACATAAATGTAGCCATTTTATCTACTATCCAAAATGGCCAATAAACCTATACAGATCCTGTGATTTTTGCAATGCAATGTTGTTAATAGTAAAATAGTGGTAATTCTGAAAATAGTGGTAGTTTTGCCCTAAGCGCCTGTATGTATCACTTTGTCATGAAAATATTTTTAAAATACATTTTAGGCCAAAACCTTCTCAGAATCAAAGTCTCCGCTATCAGGCAGCATATTCTTAATCATTTTATTTAAGAACTTCCAATTAGGGAGTCTTATGGCATTTTAACACCTTAGGTTCATTTGTTCTGGTCCGAATTATTTGATGAGTTTGTAAACTTGAAGGTTTTTCTTGGTTCATTTTCTTTTTACACAAAAATGCATCACAATAAACCATGTCAGAATACTCATTCCAGTTACTGGTCAGATGTGTCTAGGACAGAACCAGAAAGTAAATACAAGTGGAAGGTCTTAAGTTCTGGACTAGTTTCTATGTGTTCCTTTTTCTTTTTTTGACATGGAGCAGTGGCAGAGTTGGCATTTACTCATAACTAAGTTCATTATCTGGGCAGTATACCAGGCAGAACTATACTAAAGTGCTGAATACATTTAGAGGAAATGTCTTCAGAATACTGTACTGCTTCACTCTTTGCAAAGAAGACCTGCTGCCTTCAGTCTGAGAGCTGAGAGCTAATATTGAGCATGTGCCATGACATGTAAACCATCACCATGTTAAACCGAAGACGTGTCCAGTACACGTGATTTGTTAACAGTTTTCCCTCGTCATTTGTTCAGATCAAACTACACCTGGTAGTTGGGTGAGATCAAGATTGGATCACATTCAAACTAAAATGAACCGCTGTAGAGTTTATTTGGGATCGTACCAAGACCACCTCCTCTCCAGGGTCTCGTGGTTGTTTTGGTCCACACCAAGTCTGGTTACTCTGTTTATACCTGCCTGGTCAAAATTAACCTAGGGGTTAAACACACTATGGTTTGTTATAAACCGACTAAAGGCTACAAATGTGAAAGCACCCTAAGAGGTGTTGCTCTTCAGACGTCTGGTTCCTATCACTATCACTATGAACAATTCTGTAATTTTCTTTAGAACAGAGTATTTCATAACAAACCACACATAATTACTCTATTTAACATCTTAATTTAGTTATACAAAGTGTAACACAAAGTGTATCTGTTGAATTAAATTTTAAATATATACATCGTGTTATTAGTGCCCCTTAGGCTGTTTTGATTGCTTGGTTGAATTTAAAAGTCCAAAAAATTAAACTATGTCAAATGTTTTTGATCTGTGTGTTCCTTTTTGTTGTCTCTGCAATGATTAGATGGCAGTTTTTATAAACTTCTCTTACTGAAACAGAGCCTTATGGACACATCCATTATGTATTTCCTTGCCAGACTGGGTCTGTATGTAAAAAAAAAAAATCTTTAAACTTTAACGAAAATGTAAATTTCTTTGATTAACTGTCAAAATAAAGATTACTCAACTACTATATAATCAATACTGGCAGCCCTACATATAAGTGCCTGGGGACAGAACACAGCACAATTGGCAACGCATGACTTTAATATATATATA
>JBBPCZ010000115.1:21711143-21724047 GCA_037974445.1 Brycinus macrolepidotus | reverse complement strand
CGACGATCATCTTAATTTAATCGTGGCAGCCAAAATCGTGATCGTGATTAAAATTTGATTAATTGTGCAGCCCTAGTCCAAAAGGCCAGTATGTTGCATTTGCAATTCTTCAATTGAACATCTAGTGGTGGACCAAATAATGTAATATAAGGTGAGTGATCTGTTGGCTCCTCTGGAATTTAGTGAGAGTATCAGAAATAGATATTCTTGGACACATCCAAAACATATGTAATCAGCTTGCAGGACCATGTTTCTTCTGAAATGTGTTCACTTAAGTTGACTTTTCACTTGCTCAAAGTCAAAGTGAACTTTATTGTCATCTCGGCCATATAGTATACAGAGAGACAAAGTGGCTTAGCTCAGGTTCCACAGTGTATATATAGTGCAACAGATGTAAGACATTGTGAAACAAACAAAACAGTGCAAGTAAGAAGTAAAAAATAAGGTAAGGGTGAGATTTAACCTGTCCTGAGTGTGTGGACAGCTCTCTGTGCATTGTATATATATCAATATAAATCAAATAAAAAGTGCAGTGGTTGAAAAGAGTCCAACAAGGTCATAGGGGGATATAAAGTGAAACAGTCGAAATGTGAGGCTACGAAGCTCCATAGTTCCGTCTAGGAACACAAAATTTGTTCACCACTTGTTTAACTCTGCAACATTTTTATCTATATGGGGATCATGTAATGATGGAATCCCACTCCTAGACCTGATTTCAGGCGCTCTTCTCTTATTGCGGGTGTAAATGTGGTTTTAACTATCTGAGCAGATAATGAGAAATTGTAAAGTGCAAATAACTGCCAAAACTGGTCCCAGATTTTTACTGACTGTGCGGCAATGAGGTTGCTGTAATAAGGAGATGAGCTTTTCCAATGGGAGTTTGGAGCACATTAATGTTGGTAAGGAGGTGGGGCTGCAGGATGAACTCTCTAGGATAAACCATTTTTGGGTAAACTGAGTTGTCTATGTTCTTCATCCAGTACATCACTGTTAGCTAATGTTAGCTGCCCAGTAGTGGTACCAAAAATGTGGAAGTTCAATACCAGGCTTATGCAGTATGCATTTCTGTAAGCCCTGTTTTTTTTGTTCCTGATAAAAGTTGATATAATTGTATCTATGGACCTAAAAACAATTGGTCAAAAAAACATAAATATACAAATTTAGGTAACATCTTAATCTTTGTATTAATCCTTCCAGCGAAATCCTAGTGTTTGACATTCTGCTTCAAACAAGATACCAAGGCCAGAAAGTTAGTCTTGTAAAGGTCTTATAGATTATGTCATCCAGATTCCCATTGTATTCATTTCAGCAGGAGTTGAATAAAAGAGGCGCTCCTGGCAGTTGCATTAATTAGCATCAACTCATTTATAGAAAAATGTATTTTTTAACCAGATAGTTTGCCAAAATAAGTTTAGCAGTCTAGGAGGGCTTGACAGAGGATCTAATATGTACAGTAGTGAATCATCTGTATAAAGTGATAATTTAGACTCCCAGGCTCCATGTTCCTTTGATATAAATATTCTATTGCTAGTACCAGTGGTTCAGTAGGGATGGTGAACAAGAGAAAAGAGATAGTGGAACCTCATTGCAGTTAGTGGATAGGTTATTATTTGTATGGAATAATACAGAGTCTTAATATAGGACATACAATTTAGACCAAACTTTTCAAGAGTGTTTAAAATAGATAATCCCCCTTTTCAGCACTGAGCAATAGTAAAATCTCTGGAGTGACTGATGAAGAGGTGTTGTAAATGATTACTTTTTATAAAGTTCCTGTTCTTCATAGAGGCCATTTAGTCTGTAGAAGGGGAGGGACACTTCTAGTCTGAGGGTAAAGTAGAGTGGCATTTGGCTAACGCCCTTATCAATAGCAACTTACAATCATTAGTTACAGGGACAGTCCCCCTGGAGCAACTGAGGGTTAAGTGTCTTGCTCAAGGACAAAAGTTAAATTATTATTAAATTATTATTACTGAAGAGCTTTGCAAGGATCTGTGTTCAAGAGTGAAATTGAACGACATGAACCACGTAAAAGGGATTTTTGTCTCTCTTTAGAATAAGTGAAATGGTGGCTTTGGGCAGAGTGAGGAGGCTGAATACAGGGAAAGTGATTCATAAAATACAGAGAGGTGGAGGGGGAAAATTGGGGGTAATTGGACTAGGGCTGCACGATATGGACAAAATAATAGTATTTCTATTAGGAGATCATTTACATATATCAGTCTTAAAGGCACAGTAACAAAAACGTTTTCTTTTTTGATTTTAAGGGATTGAAAATTGTCATATTGGAATGAACAGTGATTAATTCTGAATTATATTTTTGGCAAACAAACCAACACAAATGTCGTGGAAAAAACGAAACCGAAGAAAAATGTAGAATGGGCCTTTAAACACCTCAGCGAATCTGTCCCTGTGATGGTTAAAGATTGACCAAAATAAATGAACTTTTGTTGAATTACATCAATTACACTTCTCCACGGATTGTGGAAATGCCATATATCTGATATGTAGTATATCTTTAGAAAATGTTTGATTGATTGTGCCAATTTTGACTTGGATATCACCACAGAGGAGCTAAAATTGGAGGAAGCATGCAGTTTGGGTCTCCAACCTAAAATGAGGTGATATGTATCCCTTTTTGGCAGTTGGTAGAAAATCATTAATGAAAAATGCATTGTCATCAATGTTTTGAGCATAAATGTTGGCTGAAATAATTGGGAATCCATACAATTGACTAACTACAATTACATGATGCCCAGTGGAGTCAGATCATATGCTTGACATTCCAAATGGAACATTTTTACTGATTAGTAAAGCTACCCCCTTCGCCTTCGAGCCAAAACTGGAATGATATGCTTGTACTATCCATCTTTCCCCCAGTATGGACTGATCAGCAGTATGGAGATGAGTCTGTTGGAGGAATCAGTATCAATTTGAGATGTTTAAGATGTGTGAACATCCGTCTACATTTCACAGGGTGATTTAAAGATTTGACATTCCCGCTTACAAAGTTATCTAGGCAACCTTTAGATCCTCCTAAACTATTTGCATCCCCATTAGAAATGTTTATGGATAGAATTCTGTAAGTCCTCCCCAAAAAAGTAAATAAAAACATATAAAACAATTAACAAAATAAACAAGTACATGTAAACGTCTGATAGATCCTGACTAACTGAACATGGTGACTGTATTGGCCCTTGCAGAAAAATCAACATATAATGTGCAGACCTTTACATGTACTTGTTTATTTTGTTAATTGTTTAATATGTTTTTATTTATTTTTTTGGGAGTACTTATAGAATTCTATCCATAAATATTCCTAATGGGGGATGCAAATACATTAGGAGGATCTAAAGGTCTGCTGGACACTGAATCGTACCTAAAACTACCAAGATATTATGTGTGGATTTTTCTGCAAATTATGTCAGCAGTCATGAAACAGAAAGGGGGCCAGCCTCCACCAGACCCCCTTCAGTTTGAAAGAAATAAAAAGCACATCTATTTTAAGATTCAGTGATGCTAGTGGAGCAAATAAGGGCTGCACTAGTGATAAAGAAAATTATACCACCTGTCATCAAAGACAAGAATAACAGGATGAATCAAAATATGAAGGGTCAGGTTCACTTAGGCCATGGCTTTTTCTGGGTCCGGGAATTGCCCCCTGCAATCATCCCCATTGAATGAGATAGGGAGTCGAGCAGGGAATAATATACCACAGCGAATGTCACGTCAGCCTTGGAGAAGATTCTTGATGTCATTGAATGCAGCGCGGGCCTTGGTGCACTGTGAAGTCTGGAAAGATGGCAATTGGTTCTCCCTTGTATCAAAGTGGGCCGTTCTCTCAGGCTGGCGCAGCACATCAGTGTAATCCCGGTAGTAATAAAGTTTAGCAACGATGACCTGTGGTTTTCAATTTGACATTCTTGATGCGAGACCTCTATGCAAGTGATTGACCAGAATGTCTTTTTCCAGGTGTAGCATCTCTTTTAAAAGCTTGGAAATTGACGCAGTAGAACGTGAACCAGGTTTCTCTGCAGTATGCACAGTTCGGATATTACATCTCCACATGCTCTCCTTCATGTCCTCACACTTCTCCCTCAAGTTTCCATCTCAGTTTTTGAGTCCAGCCACTGTAGTCAGTAGTGCAGTTAATTCATTCAACCATGTTGACAGGCCTTCTTCAGCATCATTCATAGTGGTCCTCATAGCCTCCATTTCAGAGTGAATAACTGTTATACTGTTCACGATTTCAGATTTAACCTCTTTTAGCTAACTTTTAAAGCTTAAATCTCAGGCAAGTACATTATTTAACTCTGACTTGATAGCAGGAGAAATGTCTGCTCTCACTGAGGACAGAATGTCAGCCGCAGGGTCAGTTTTTTGGCTCTGTCACCCCATTCCATTATTTTACAACATTGTCATTATTATTATTTTTTATTATTTATCTATAGTATTTATATCCACTTCTCTTACTGACTACAGCATGTTGTGCACATAAAATAGTGTATTTAGTACAAAGCATTTTCTGAGTATTTCTGGAGAGTTTATTTTGGCTTTTATTTGACTTATACTATATTTTATATTGTTCTTGTCTTTGGTTATCTGTGTGTCTGTGTGTAGTATTTGTCCAGGATTGATAAAGTTTTATGATTCTGATAGTTTACTCAAACAGTGCAGAGCAGATGTTGTCTTCCTTTAAAGAACCAATAAATAGTTTTTTTTTCTGTGTCATGACTGCTCACATAATTTGAACAGAAATTTACTATACTAAATTCTGCTATTTTGCCTGTATGTCCTCACTTTTCTTGTAGCAGTCACATCCATTTTTCATCATTGTTCATTAGCATTTAATGCAACATCCTACATATTTTAGCTTTACGTTGGATAAATCATGTTGGATAAAAGCCGTGTGATTTCCTTGATGATGCCGTATTTCAGTAAGTAGCATTAAGTAAGACTACATTTGACACGCGCTGCTTTACTTGTGCGCGCGGGCCACCCTCATGTTGACAGGAACTTTATTCAGCAGCCCTAGTTCCAAGGGGGATGATTAAAGTGTTACTCTAATTAGGGAAGGTTCAGGAGGTCTGGGAACAGGGGAGTAAGACAACAAATAAACAAGTAAACAAAGAACTGGTGGGGTGTAGTAGAGGGACCCAAGGAGTTTGAATCATTCTAGGTTAAAATGCCCCGAGAGAGAGAGAGAGAGAGAGAGAGAGAGAGAGAGAGAGAGAGAGAGAGAGAGAGAGAGACAGGGAGAGAGAGGAGGACTGAGAGAAGGAGAGAGGGAGACAGAGAGAGAGAGAGAGAGAGAGAGACAGACTCAGTGAGCTACAATGAATTTTAAAAGCTTCTGCATTCTACATATCCAGCCGTTGTATGTGTGTATGCGAGTGTGTGTGTGAGTGTGAATGTATCTGTTTACTGCATTTTCAGGCTATTAAATAAATAAATAATCAAATGTGGCATGTACCTAAGTTTGAGCACAGTCCTGTCAGTGCTTAGGAACCTTTGACTGAAACCACGGCCTCTAAATGTTTTTTTATTCATAGAATGTCTTGCGTGCACAGCATGTTTAAAATACAACCCCAAAACAGAAAGAAGCTGGGGGGCGGGGTGTGGAAAATGTAAATAAGAAACACAGTTATTGACTTTTATTTCATCTCAGACAGTCTAAACCCACAAAAGTTGGGACAAGAGCAATTTGGGGCTAGTAAGGACGTAAAAAAATTAAATAATGAAAACAGGTGAGATCTACAGGTAAAATCAACTGGTGATTGTGATCATGATTCGGTACAAAAGCAGTATTCATGAAAGCCTGACTCTCTGAGGAACAAAGATGGGCGGCAGATCTTCAGTTTGTCAATAAATGCATGAGAAAATTATGAAATGTTTAAAAACAATTTTTTTCAAAGAAAGACTGGAAGGGATTTGCGTATTTCTCCATCTGCAATGCATAATATTGTTAAATGATTCAGGGAATCTGGAGGAATTTCAGTGCATAAAGGGCAAGAGCACAAGCCTAAGCTGAACACCTGCAATCCCTGCGTCAAGAACCGTCATTCATCATTAGCTAATAAAACCACATGGGCAAGGGATAACTTTGACAAATCTTTATCAAGCACTGTAATATGGAGATACATTCACAAATGCCACTTAAAACTTGCAAAAAAAGAAGCTTGATATATACCGTGTTTAGAAGCAGCATCAGCTTCTCTGGGTTCAGAGGCATCTGGGATGGACCATCACACAGTGTCCTGTGGTCAGACAAATCAGTATTCCGTATCTTTTCTGGAAGAAATGGACCATCCAGACTCTTATCAGCAACAAGTCCAAAAGCCAGGGTCTGTCATGATGTGGGCACTGTGTCAGTACTCTTGGTAAAGGAAAATTATACTTATGAGATGGCAGCATTAATTCTGAAAAGTACATTGAGATTTTAGAGCAACATATGCTGCCTTCAAGACATCTTTTCCGCTAGCATTTTTCAGCTAGTCAATGCAGAACCACATTCTGCACACATTACAAAGGCATGACTGCGGAAGAAGAGGGTTCAGTTACTGGACTGTCCCGCCTGCATGCCTGACCTGTCCCCAACTGAGAAAGTGTGGAGAATTTTGAAACGAAAAATGTGACAATGACAATCCTGTACTATTGCACACCTTAAGATGTGCTTGCAAGAAGTATGGGACAAAATAACACCTGAAACCCTTCCTTGCTTCCTAATCTCAGTGTGAAAACATCTTTTAAGTGTTGTGAGAAGGAATGGCAACATTATAAAGTGGTAAATGCTGCACTTTATTTGGAATGTGTTGCTGGCCTGAAATGCAGGAATGGATGAAATGAAGTGACCAGACAAACCATGAAATATCTTTGGTTCATACTGTCTGCACTGAGTTAAAGTAAAGTAAATCAAAAGTCAAAGTAAATTACTGCATTTTCCATACTATCCCAACTTTTTCTGATTTGGACTTGTAACCATGTCTGGAAAGGCCATTCCAAAACCTTAATCTTGAATGTGGGTTTCAGATGATTTTCTTGTTGTAATATCCAACTTATTTTCTTCTTCAGTATCTTCACTGACAGCGGCGTTTGGGATCCAGAACTAATCGTCCCACATTGGTACCTGACCTCACTAATGCTCTTGTGACTGAATACAATCAAATGATCGCAGCAATGCTCCAACATCTAGTGTAAAGAAAAGTAGAGGCTGTTATTGCAGCAAAGTGAGGGAGGACTCACTATTTATACCCTTGAGATCAGAAGAGACACTGGACAAGCAGGTTTCTAGAAAAGTTTGAGCATGTAATGCAACAAAAGTGTAAAGTGACCATTCTTTCATACGTGAACACACCACAGCACACAGTGTGAACAGCACAAAGTTCTTTCTCTGTATTTAACCCATTCACCAAGTGAAGCAGCCAGGAACAGAGCGCCTGGGGAGCAGTGTGTGGGGACGGTATCTTTCTCAAGGGTACTTCAGAGGTGCCACTAGCAGTCTTGGGACTCAAACCCAAGACTTTCTGATCGCAGGGTGAACGCCCTAACCACTAGGCCACCAGCTACCCCATATATATATATATATAGCTCTCACACAACCAGTCAATGTATAAAATTGACTGGATGTATAAAATTGACTGGTTGTGTGTGAGAGAGTGATTCCTTTAACTCATGGTAGTTGCTCTGTATACTGAAGTCATTTAGGATTATGTGGTTTATCCATCCATCCATCCACCCATTATCTGAGCCCCTTATCCTAACCAGGGTCATGGGGGGAGCTGGAGGCTATCCCAGCAGTCATGGAGTGAAATTTGGAGAAACACTGTGGACAGGTCATTATGTATTTTATGTAAAATGTTATTTAGTCTAAGTTCAGCAACTTTTCCCTCAAAATTTAAAAGCAGATATATTTTGGACAAAAACATTTTATCATGACTAAGTGCACCTGTTTTGTTTTTTAGAAATCATTGAAATATGCTATGGGTTGCATCCATATAAAGTGAAGACCACACACACACACAAACACAATACAAGGTTTGGATGGTAGATTGTTCTTAGAGAACATTGGCCCTGCTCATAAAAGAATAAAATTGCAATGATCATGCAATTTCAGCACAGGTGCTCTTTATGGGGAGACCGAGGAAGAAGGATAGAGGCAGGTTGGGGGAAAGAAGAGAGAGAGGAAAAGAGAGAGAGAGAATAATAATCTCAGTTGAAATTAAAAACATCCAAAAATGAAATAAAGATGAGTGCTGTGTTGAGGCCTGGCTGGTGGAATATAAAAGACAGAGTATTAAATATATATATAGCGCAGGAGACAAACTGAATGCTAAGCCAGGTCTACCTGCTCTAAGGCCTCCACAGTCGCTTCATTACTGGGGGAGATAGCAGAGGATCAAGCTCCTGTTCTTCTCCTCCATGCTCCCTCCTCCATGCTCTCTCTCTCTCTCTCTTTTTCAGGCAACAACAGAGCAATGGAGTGAAACTGACAGCCATTTTTAATAAGATTCTGTGTTATTTTCCCACTCCTGTAATGCTTTTATTATTGCAGATTCACTCACAGGTGAACTGTATTGATCACGAGGCCGAGGGAGGAGGGAGGGAATGACAAAGAAGAGAAAAATACAAAAGGGAGTCTTACATGCACAGTGTTTCTACTAGAAAGCTTTTTGCTCTTCTGAATTCCTCAACCTCAAACAAGCCAGCCATCCAAGAACAGTAAATGAAATTTGCTTCTCAGTCCATGATAATTTGCTTAGTGTTTTTTGTACAGTAGCTCGCATACCTGAAGCGCTTCACTCAAAAAATGAGAAAGTGCATTTGTAAGTGCCGTCCAGTGGAATCCTAGGGGTTTCGCCTGGTTTTGATGGTGGTGTTTTTACCACCCAAACCAGGAGCAGATTGCATTTTTATAATAAACTGTCACAAAGCTATGACATTTAACATCATCAGCAGCAAGTTCAAGAAGTCATGAAGAGCTGTTTCCGTCATATCATACATGATGTGAACATCCTTTCCTCCAATTTCCTTAGGGATGTGGTTTATGGATCACGTGCACACAATTCGATCACAGTGAAATGCGATGAAAACTGGAGCCTAGAGAGGAGAGTTTGTAGAGTAAGAGGGCTATTATTGGGTGTAGAGAGAGAGCGAGAGAGGGAAGTAAGTAATGATGTTACCTCGTGCCTAGTCCTGAAGGTCAGCAGTCTGCCGCAGTGCTTTGTGGGAGAGTTGCCCCAGTCAGAATGGATGTCTTGTTTGTCTTTGACTTTGGCCCAGAATTTACTGCCCTCCACTACTGGCTGAGGAACAGCAGGCCTTGGGAACAAGTACTTTGGGCTTACCCCCTTTATCTCTCTCTCTCTCTCTCTCTCTCACTCCCTCACAAACACTCTTTCTCCGTCTTTCCATCGTAGGCCTGAGTCTGACCCTATTCTGTCGTCTTGTCACTCATATGATTCACAAAAGTTCTATAACTAGGGACGCACAATCGGAATCGGACACAATCAACATCGGTGGATTTTTGCTTCTAACACACAATTGCCAGTCTGACAAAAGTACTATAAAGCAAATACAAACGTGTCATACTCCATATTGATGGCTTTTAGGTGCATAAGACAAACATTACTGAATAAAAGTCTTCATCTGTGTGTTAGATATGCTAATGGAGGTGTCTCAGTCCTGCACCATTTGCCTTGCCTTTAGACTCCTCAGTAAATGTTCCTAAATGTTTCTTGGCTTGGCTGTACATTCCAGTTGAAAGCTTTAATTTGGATTGAATCTAGTAAAAATCAGCTATTGGCCAGCCTTGCTGTTGAGAAATCATAAAATTTATATAAAGTCATATTCTTTAAACAGACTGTTTGTGTTACTGTGTCTTCAAGACTGATATATATAAATGACCACTCTTCCAATTTGCTGTCCTGTTCTGTGCCTTTTTCAAAAAGACGTCTAGACTATAACACTCCCCATAAACTGATTGTGGATAGACAAAGCTATAGACAGATATATGTAAATATTTCATGACATCACAAAAAGAGTACATCTAAAACTGTGTTTATTAACCTCAGTTATTTAAACAAAGGACATTTTGGTTTTCCATGATATAGGCTCTTTAAAATATTTTATGGAATAAGTGCAAAGAATCTATTGGTATTTACAGCATAAGAAGAGAGACAAGGCATGCAGAATTTATAAACAGAGAGTATGAGAGCGTCTGGTGGCTTTGCATCATTAGGTTGTGATCTAATTAACAGAGGTGTGTGTGTGTGTGTATGTGTGTGTGTGCACGTGTGTGTCAGAATGAATAGTTAATATGTCCTGTGATGCTGACCTGTCTGCCTCAGCACCTCAGAGCTTGTTAGCAATGACAGATCCACTGCATTTCCCAGGATACACACACTTACATGCACACACACACACACACACACACACACACACACACACACGCACGCACACACACAGTCGTTGATCTAAACTCACAGCCAAGTGGCAGCTGACCAGATTTCCTATTCCGTGCATGAAAGTGTGTTAAACGCAGTTTACACGTTCCTTATAAGTAACTGTTAATGCAAAGTTGATATGATCCTACCGTTAGACGTTCATATGAACGTGTTATGATCTGTTTCCCTTAAATAAATTGGTTTGCTGGTCTTGATTCACATTAATGAAAATGATTTGTGAAAATCCCTCCTGAGACTGTAGCTCGATTTGCATTGCAAATCACAGCCCGGATCCAAGTGTTGCTATGTGTCATACACACCCAGGTTTATAGGTGACATCAACTAGGAAATCTTCCCAGTGTCAAATCTGTGAAAGCAGATGATTCCTGGAGAATGTGCACCTGCTGTGCAAAGTCAATACCCCTATTAGATCTCATTTCTGTACATGACCTGAGGACTGATTGTTTGCATATATTTACAGTAAATCACTGCCATCAGAAAGTGCAATATTAACACATTACTGCCAATAATTATACATTAGGCTTCAGTGCTTTGTATTACGGTTGAATGGGAATCTCTGGACACCTCACAATGCAGTTTGTTTCTGATTCAGGGTGCCAAGATACGGTTTTTGAAACATCTTTATTTTTATTTCTGTGACCTGCATTAGCTCTTCTACACTCTACACCTGTTCTATAGGGATAATTCAAATCAAATAGGTTTAAACTAAAATAAAAAAGAAAAATATTTTTGCTTCCTGCTATTTATTTCAAATATGCGTTTAATGTAGTAGCCTTCGTTGCAGAGTGCATGTTGAGCTAGCTGGCTTATTTAAAGCACTAGTTTGGTTCTTGCTTGATTTACAGATTACTTACAGTATATCACATTACTAATAACATGTGTATACAGAGACACTCTTCACTTTCTTTCCATTCAAAGTCTCAAACAGTTCTGTAACCATTTATCTACTTGTTTATATAGTCACCTGTTTTGATTTGCTTATTTATACTGAAAAATGCATTGGACACGAATGTACTATATATAGGTGTGTGCTGTTCAGGATTCAGAAAACATTGCCCTCCTTCTGTCATTTACCAGATTATTTTTTGGCAGGCACAGGTACTTCTAAAGTCCAGTTTGAGCTGGTTTAGTTTTTCCTGAGGAGGCACTCACATTCAAAAGATGATTTGTTTTTTATTTGGCAGCAGCCATTCCACAGTGAAGTATCTTCTGTAATTTACAGAACCTGGAGCTCATTCAGTAAAAGCAGACATGTTTAAATTGACCTCATGGCAATGTGGCAACGAATACAGGTGACTGACACTAATGTCTACTGTGCTGGCATTGTTATTGAGCATGCCGATGGAGTTACACTTCCGTGAATCCCAACTGTGAATCTTCAATACAAGCAGTCTGTGGTCATTTGAAAAAAAAATCACACACAAATCAAGCAGTCAACTCACTTACAGATTACATTACCAGCAATTAAATTACTTAAATTAGAGGAGAGCAGGACATGACCTAGTCTAACTGGGCCAGGTTATTTCTTAACAGTACATGTCTGGGGACAACTTTTAAAACTTTGGGTGCTGGATTGCAATGAACCAGCAACTAACAAGCGTACACCCCTCAAAAAACTCACCCCCAAAATCCTCTAGAGTATGCTCTTCTAACTTTCAGAGTATAACCAATAACACAGACAAAACAAGGTAGCCGGCTAGAGAAATGCTTTGGTTTGTTAACTGAACTGTTTTCCCTAGCAAGTAGTAAAGTTAGCTTTTAAATTGTATTTCTTTATTTTATATTTAGTTTAAATGTTCTATTAATGCGACATACATCGACATACAACTATACAAATTTGCATTATGTCAGTGAGCAACAGGCTTGTTGGTCATAGGACAATGTTGACAAGTTGTCAACTCCTTATTTTGAGCTCAGCCCTCACAAAGCATAGAAATAGAAATTTCTTACCCACATTTAGCCCACGATTCTTCATGGTTCTGTTCTTGTTATGAGGTCGTGTCTGGCTTTGTGAGACCAGGCACAACCTAACACATTTAGATTTTTTCTAAATAATTTTTTAAAAATTATTTGAGCAAGATTAAACAACAAAAAAGAAGAGTGATCTACACATCTCCGCTACAAATGGAAAGTCAAACTTACAAGCACAAACCTGTTCAGACAAAAGTACAAATGCCTTACTCCATAGATGAAAAAAAAAAAAATTAATTTATACAAATACAATGAATTGAACAGAATTCTCGGTTGTTAGACCAGATGATCGTAAAATGTATGCATCAAAATTAATAATTAGTGGAAAAGGTTGACGTATATACATGTGTGTGTCTGTGTGTGTCTGTGTGTGTGTGTGTGTGTGTGTGTGCCTGTGTGTGTGTGTGTGTGTCTGTGTGTGTGTCTGTGTGTGTGTGTGTGTGTGTGTGTGTGTGTGTGTGTGTGTGTGT
>JBBPCZ010000115.1:21685443-21708819 GCA_037974445.1 Brycinus macrolepidotus | reverse complement strand
GTGTGTGTGTGTGTGTGTGTGTGTGTGTGTGTGTGTGTGTGTGTGTGTGTGTGTGTGTGTGTGTGTGTGTATGCACACCCAAGGCCAGTAAACATTCATTTAGCTAGATGCCAGCTTCGTATCATAATGTTGTTTTTGATAAAAATTGAAATGTAGCTACATATGTGACTTTTTGACTTTGTAATCATTGAATCTTGCCACACTGTAGAAGCGAATATATTATAAAGTCACTCAGCGGAACTTGCCGTGGCCCCAGGGTCTGCAGAGACTCTGCTCAGTAATAGAGTCATGGATGCTCCTGGCCACGTGTCTGCCTCTCAGAACATTAAATAATCTCTGTCCTGCCTTCACATGGAGGGAACAATATGTCTTCTTGTGCATATAGTATATGAGGAAAGGTTAAAGTGTGTATTTGTGGTAGTGTGTGTGTGCATTTGTGTGTGTATGTATATGTGTGTTTAGGTAAGTGTGAGTGTGTTTACTGAGCTGCCAGCTGTCATAGCCTCTAGGCAGCCTCCTGCAGATAGAATGACCTGAGCCGAGCCAGAGCAACTGCTCCATCTGGCACACACCCTCACATACACAATCGGCCATGTGTCTGAGGCTTCTTTACACTGATGGGCCTCAGGTAGGTAGTACTTTCAGAGTCCCTCACACAAAAGGCACACAGATAGAAAAAAATATCTGAACATCTATCTCGTTCAAACTTCCCCCATCCGTCCCTTGAGCTTTCCCTCAGTGTTTGATTGGTGCCTTTAACCTTGTCAAACCTAATGACTCATCAGCAATACAGGCTTCGGCTTTTTCACCTTTGAGTCAATAAAAATCTGCCTTTGTTAGTCTCTCATGTTAGTCATAATAAATTGGATAAGTATGTGGAATTGGAGCTTTCTGTGTGCTTTCAAAGCAGCTCTGGCCCATCAAGGCATGGATTCCATAAGACCTCCAGAAGAATTCCTTTGTCAGTTTCCTTAAACCATTCCTAAACAATTTTTGCAGCGTCATCCTGTCGGACACTGACATTAGGGAATACCGTTACCATGAAAAGGTGTTCTTGGTTTGCAACAATGTTTAGGTAAGTGGTACATGTCAAAGTAACATCCCCATAAATGCCATGAGCATCACACTGCCTTCTTCCCATTATGTGTCCTGGTGCCATCTTTTCCCCAGGTAAGCAAGGCACCAAGCCGTTCACATGATGTAAAAGCATGATTGATCAGACCAGGCAGTGGCGGCGTCAAGGGGGGGCATTCGAAGGCATTGCCCCCCCTAGCGAGTCCCCACGCCCCCCCTACACACGCTCCAGCACCCATATGAATATAGTTCACGATCGATAGTGCCCTCCCATAGTCAGTTAGATGCCAGCCCGGTAGATCCGCTCTGACGCCGGCCCTGAGACCAGGCTACCTTTTTCCATTGCTGTGAAAGTTCTGATGCTCACATGCCCATTGTGGACATGGGACAGCAAGGACACTCTGACTGGTCTGCAGCTATGCAGCCCCATCCACAGAAAGCTATGGTGCACTGTGTGTTCTGACACCCTTCCATCACAGCCAGCATGAACTTTTTCTTGAACACCCATGATCCTGTTGTTGGTTCACCTTACTTGGACAATTTGTGGTAGGTACTAACCACTGTATACTGGCAACACCATACAAAATCTCTTGTTTTGGAGGTGCTGCAGCCATCACAGTTTGGCCCTTGTCAAAGTCACTCAGATCCTTATGCTCACCCATTTTTCCTGCTTCCAGCACATCTTCAAGATCTGACTGTTTACTTGATGCCTAATATATACCATACTTTGACAGGTGCCATTGTAAGGAGATAGTCAATGTTATTTATTAAACCTTTGATCAGTGGTTTTAATGTTTGACAAAAGCTCCAGTGGTGCCACATTTGAAGAAAAAAAAAAAAAGTACATTTTTATGCTGTCTTTGTAATGAAACATGGAGTTGGTCAGTGTTCTTTAGGTACTGTCTATATCCAGCTTAGAAAAATCATATTGTGATGTAATTTATCGTGATAATTATAAATATTGTTAGACTGACCAGACCTTGGTGGGACTTCTTGGGCCAGTTTTACCAAACCAGCTTGGTAGCATTGTAAGTCCTAGCTATCTGGTGGGAGTTGGGCATGGATAAATTAGTGAGAAAATTGGGTAAAAATATATTCTTAAATGGTACAAAAGTAAAATAAAACCTTATATTAACATGGATAAAAGTAAAGAATGCTTTATTATCCCCTTTCCTATAAGCCTATCAGGCATATAAGGTTTTCTTAAGGCGGCATGATTTGCATGCATGTGTGCGCGTAGTATGTGGGTGTGGCCTGTGCTTTATCTGTGCCGTGGAATAGAGTGGCGGTCAGCAATGTGGCCGCTGCTAGCAGATGGTGTGTGTGCGTTAGGCGCTCAGCGAGGGGTCCGCAGGCTTCGTCCTTGAAGGCGTTTCACATCTACTATTCAGCAACTTGGGATGCAGCAAGGAGTAAGAAAAGTTCTAGAAAATGAAAGCCATCTCGAACACAAGTATTTTTTTAGTGCGGTAGAAAAAGCGTGTCCTGTTTGATTAATGGTTTTCAAATGTGTATTGATTTTTTAGCCAAAAGAATGGGTTTCTGCATTTTTTGTACCTTTACAAGCTGTAGGAGGAGTTGTGGGCTTGTAACGCTTGGCCTCTGTGTTTTGGCCTTATTGAAATCTAACACACACACACACACACACACACACATTGTGCAGCAGAAAGCAGGCATTTATGAACGCCACCCCTCACTCTGGCTGCAATTAGTTTAGTGATTCAGCATTTTTTTCACACACAGATTTGATCTGGACAAAAGACATCCCTTATTTTCCAGCCTAGACATCCCTGACTTTAGCACACACACACACACACACACACACACACACACACACACACACACACACACACACATACACATTTGTCTTTCACACCACCAAACTGCAAAAATTTAGGTCTATATTAGCAGTGGTTAAGCTTCACTCCCTTTGGCAAGCCGGTTGCTTTTGAATGTCCACATGTATCAGTAACACTCATAATACACCCAGTGCCACTTCAAGCAAGTTTGAGCAACTTTATATTCAGAATACTATTATTCCCTTTACTGTTTAATGGTCATTTCAGAAAGGGTGTCCAAAAAACAAAATCTTATTGAGATCATATCATTTCAGAGTGAGTATACATGAAGTAATTTTACTGTAGCATTATAAAGTAACTGGCAGCCTGGCATACCTCACCTAAAGCTAAATTGGCTTTACTAACTTTAAAATCAATGCAAATGGGAAATCATAACACATTTTCCTTCCACATCGTGACTTATTTCTGAGAAAAACACTGTATCAGGGAGGTCTCTGAGCTGTTTTTGCTTGAAGGTAAGTCATGGTGGGAGTGAAACATGGTAAACATGGTAATATTGGTTAATGTTGCTTTTCTCCTCCCATCGGTGCACAGTTACATAATCAAAAGATATTTTAGAGGTGGGCAAAAGTCAATAATGCCAGATGAAAGATTACAGCAAAACAATGATTTAGTCTTTTAAATGGTTTGATCTGATTAGTTGTGTTTAATATAACCAGGGACATGAATTTACAAGGTAAAAAAAGGCCTTTTATTTTTTTAAGTTCACTTTAGTCTACTTGAAGAGGCCCTGCGTGACTGTATTGTCTATGAAAATACAAATACTGGGTATTAAATGACAATGATTGAGATCAGACTGAACAACTTTACAGGGACATCCTTACAGCCTACATTAAATAATAAGAGATAACAGGAAGAAAACAGAGAGAGAGAAAGAAAGACAGAGAAGGAGGGTGTAATAGCGGAGGATGTATAGTGAGGGAGAGGAGCTAGCGGGGAGTTGCTTGGCTACGTTAGCGTAGCGCCCAGTGCCAGTCCATCAGTCATAGCGCTCTCCTGCAGATGAGCTACCTTTATTTTAGCGCCTCACTGAGTCACACACACACACACACACACACACACACGGACACACACACACACACACACACACACACCGCCTACCCCGCCATCCCTGCCACTCCTAACGCCTTCCCTTCAGCACGCCTTTTTTCCTGTCACCCCCATCCTTCCAAATTTCTCCGTAACTCCCCTGTCCTCCCACTTTCTGACATCCCTCTAGCAGTTTATCCGTCTCTCTTTCTCTTGGTCGGGCTTTTATCCCTCTCTCTGTCATACTGCTTTCTCCCTTTCTGCCATCCTCTCTCTCTCTCTCTCTCTCTCTCTCTTTTCTCCATCTTGCTTTCAGTTGCTCTTTATTGTTCCCTTGGGAATATTTTTCTGCCCCCCCCAGTCCCCACATCTTTTCATTATGCAGATAGGCCTCTCTCTCACTCTCTCCCTCTCTGTCTTTCTCTCGCTCTCACTCCCTCTCTCCTCTATTTCTAAGTGTCTCTCCCTCTCCCTCCTGTATCTCTTTCTTGCTCTCTCCCCTCTCTTTTTCACACGCAGACTCTCTCTTCTCTCTTTCTCTCTCTCTCTTCTCTCTCTCTCTCTCTTTCTCTCTCTCTCTCTCTTCCCCTCTCTCTCTTCTCTCTCTCTCTCTTCCCCTCTCTCTCTTCTCTCTCTCTCTCTTTCTCTCTCTCTCTTCCCCTCTCTCTCCCCTCTACCATCTCTGTTTACTTTATTCTTTATTTATTGCTGATATTTTTCTGTTGATTCCTCTTACCAGGGGAGTGGAGAGGGCATCAATCACTGTCACTTAGTGTCACTCATCTTAAAGGATAGCTCCCCTCCCTCTCTTTCTCTCTCCCTCTCCCCGCCTTTCTTTCTCTCTCTCGCTCTACCTCCAGCCCTCCCCTACTCTGGAACTTGAACACTCCGCATTTTAAACTCCCTCAATACATAAATCTGTGAAGGGGTCTTTGGTCACGCGTCTGCAATCTGACTCAAATATATGTTTACAAGTTTCCAAATGAGAATAGCGCCCGAGCGCCGTCACTTCTTATTCCCGCTGCTGTGGCGCTTTGCTGGGCTCGCACAGGCCCAGTCAGGGAAGTGCAGCGCTTATTTAGATGAATGATTAAAGTTAAGGCCCAGCCATGAGTCCCAGCCCAGCACTCTTGTTTAAAGAAGAATGGGGGAGCTGTCATCTTTTGATGCATTGCCTGCCATCCCGCATGCAAAGAGGATACCGTGCCACACATGCGCACACACAAACACACCCTGCCACCCACCCAACTGCTACAAACAGGCTCTTTTTCTCTCACTGTCTACTCTCTCTCTCTCTCTCTCTCTCTCTCTCTCTCTCTCTCTCTCTCTCTCTCTTTCTTTCTAAAATGATGGATCTATATGGGTTGTATCAGTGGAGATGAGTGGCTCCTCCTTGTTGTAAGGCCCCTGAGAGATCGGAGTGTGAGCAGGTGATCTACAGCCATCGGAGTTCAGTACAAAGTCCTGGCGGTCGAGTGTATCCTCTGGGGACTCGAGAGGGTGGGCAGGGAGAACGTGCGACAACTGCTCAATGTTCCAACATAGCTGAAACCCTGCTCTTCTCAGCAAGAGAGCAACTCAGATCTTAAAATCACCTGCTTAAATTCATAGCCCGCTGACCTATCCATGATCCATCCACAAATACATCCTTTCGTAGGTGTTGTTGAGAGGTTGGACAGCCTTTACAAAACGCTGGCAAAAAATGTTAAGGCCAGTTCAAATAATTTGAAAACCTTTACTATTTGTTTGTAATGTTGATATTTGAATCTGAACTTATTATTTGGAAGCTTTTTCTTTTTTCATGCCACACAATTTGTAGCCTAAAGTACAACACATTTTATCAACATTGGCCTTCAAAGAGGACAGTGATTGATACACTATGGTAAAATTAAAAATATGTATATAGCTGGTTTAGTTTAGGTAACCATATCACCTGCCTTCAGAATGCGAAATACTCATGTGGAATGACATGTGGAAATGCTTGAAATTACTGTACAAGAAAAATACTCAATGCAAAATTGGTGGTGTGGATGCATGAAAGCTTGGCTGAATCATCTTAAATGCATAGTATATTGTATATAATACTACTAGTCGTAGTATATAATACTGGTCTCTGGCAATGCTAAAACCCAGAGCCCAGAGTCTTAAACCTGGTTGTTGGGTGAGTCTAGAGGATGAGGAGGGGAACCCTGAATGCTCCCGCCGCTGCTAGGTGATAAATAACACGATAATTTTGACATGTTACACTCTTACCATCTACACAACTCATAAATGCTATAACCGGATAAGTGCTGTAACTAAAAATATGGTTAATTATAAAACATAAATCTTATTTCATATTGTATTATGAGATTATAAAATCGCCAAAGACTATAAAATTTTATTGGGGCCAGCCCTAGAAAATACTTTTGCAGTGCATCATTCATTTTTGGCCATCTGCAGAGTTTCAGCCACAAAAGACATTTTTCACAGTTGGCACTTGGCTTTGAAAAGAGAAAGAATTCCTTCACTAGACATCATGGATCGAACTTCAAATCTTCCTGCTGCACCTTTTCACAATCAGCTATATATGACAAAAAATCATTACACCCAGTCTATTTGTTTGATGCCTGACACACATGAAAATAAAAATGTTTTAACCCAAACTGAGTTGGAATTTTTGCCAAACCTCTGTAAGTTGGGAAGGAACACGTTTGTGGACGGAGTACGGATGTCAATTCAGTTTGAATTCCAAAACGCAAAAGAGCAGATTGTGAGACCAAGATGACAAAAAGTGTGCTGTAGCCTACACTAATAGTAACCTTACAGTTTATGTGCTTGCCTATTTCTAGATATGTCCAACGTAGAATCCAGTGTGTGTCAAGGAGATGGATGAAAAAAGGGCAATACAATAGAGTAGGGAAATAAATAATACCTATGTTTCTGCCGATTGCTGATTCTGTAACATTGCTTTTTGCAAGCCTGGTCCAACCAACCAAAAAGTTTATGAAGAAAAATGAGATTTCACTTCATTGTCCTCCACTTTTAGTCTGGCCAGGCTGATTTTTAAACCATCTCTACGGATGCTGCCAGTGAATGATGATTCTTTCTCAATGATTAGATCGGCGGTAATTGTTGTTTTTCATTCTCTGCCATTGGCACGCCTCATTGTTGTTATCATCCAAAAGTGGAAAAATGTGAACGTTCTCTTTTTCTGTGTAGCAGATGGTTCAGTATAATTTTTTTTGCAATGTGAATGTAACTCCTTAATCTGGCTAAAATCTGAATCTGAAAAATCTGAAACAGTTCATATAGTGAATAACTAATAGTGGACTACAAATTGTTCAGTAATTGTTCAGAACCCTCTCAGTCTTAAAGGGTTAAGCATGGTACTAAGGTCAGTCCTATAGTTTAAAGTAAAGCAAAATGTCCCCTTAGTATAGTAACGTAAAAACAAAGGTTTAACCCTTTAAAGCATGCTCAGCTCCTAGTCTTAGAATGTCTGGTTATAATGGTCTTAGACGTCTCTTGCGTTTACAAAGGCTGTTTTGTTGCTCAAAAGGAAAAGTGATGGAATCAGATTGCAGTAGATCTCTTTATGGACTGTCTAAGCAGTGGACAGGAAATGAAAATGATCCTGGATTACATTAATCCAGACTCGATTATCTTATTCCACCACTTTACTGATTAGATTTAAGCACCTGTTCAATGGCCTAATTGCAGTTTAGCTGGGAAAGCTAAGCTGCAAAGCTACTTACAGAAGAACTACACTGTTAGATTTTTTTGTGTGCGTAGATGGTGTTACAACTTCTTCTGGAAATGAAATACATACATGAACTTCAAGCGTTTTTATCATTCAAGACCTAGATATACTGGTGGTGGAGGAAAAGATAAATGTGACTTAATTCCACAGATTTTATACAAAAATATGATCAGGTCGTTATACAGTAGATACAGAGAATAACATCAGTAACAAACAATGAATAGTTTTTAATTCATTGAACAAAGTGATCCAACATTAAGCATACATTTGTGTGCCAAAGTATGTGAACTTCTGTTTTCAATACCTGGTGTGACTAGTCGGTGATATTGATCAGTCCTGCACACTGACTCAGAGGAAGTTTGACCCTTTCCATTTGTATTAGATTAAGGGCTAAACTTGACGTGGGCATTGCAAGATGCTTTTTTATTTTCTTAAACTGTTATTCTGACCGTTGTGCTCTGGGTTTTGGTGAAGTGTGCTTTGGGTTGCATGATGACAAGCCACTCTGGTCCAGTGGCAGTAAAACAGTGACACTACCACCACTGTGTTTCACAGTTTGGATGTTCAGCAAACTTAACATTCCTTATTTAAGACTTGAAGTGCGATCTCTGCCTTATCAGATCTCTCATTAGTCTTTGCTGCTTGTTTCCTAAAAAGCACGTGGAAGGACCAATGTTTCTCTGGGAGAGCAGTTTGTTTCTCCCTGTTATAGACGCTGGTCATGTTCAGTGTTTGTATGGACTCATGAACCTTGACATTAGCCAGTGCAAGAGAGGCCTGCAGGTCCTTCGATGTTACCCGGGAGTTCTTTGTGATCTCCTGGAATATTTACATGCCTTGCTGTTGGAGTGATTTTCGTTGAACAACCTTAGGAGGGTAATAATGCCTTCTGTCCAAACTCTTCAGAAACCTTGTAACCTTTTCCAACCTGATGAGCATCAAAAACAGTTTTTCTGAGATCCCCAGGAATCTCCTTTGACTGAGGAATGACCTGCGCTCACAAACATGTGGTAAAGGCCAGACTTCAATAATGAAGAATCAGGGTAATGTTTTATAAATAGGATACGGTTATCCATACTGATATATTTTATACTGTCGTTTAAATGATTGAACCTCCTGACCTTAATTATAATTTCCTTAAATATCACCTTATTTATCTTAATAATCATTATAGAGGTTAATGTATTAGCAATATAGCATTTAATAATGAATCAATTAATTCAATAAATGAATCGAGATATTACATTTTAGTTTTTTATTATTTTAGTCTTTCTAAAGGGTTCTTTAGCATAACTATATATTACATAAATAGCCAATGATTGATATGTTGGGCTGAAACAAATTGGTAACCTAAAATAAGTTTTCTAATATATATTTTTTTAATTCATAGGTTTACAAATATTGGCACCCCTATTATTAATATTTAGTGAAATCTCCTTTGGGAAGAATTACTTCCTCTGTAAAGATTAACAACCACTTGTTGGGGGATCTTGGACCACTGCTCCAAGTAGAACATTTTCAGTTTTTTGATATTTTTGGGTCTTGTCGAATGCCCTCTTCAGTTCACACCACAGATTTGTAGTTGGGCTCAAATATGGAGACTTCTGATTTTGTGTGGGGTCGGGGTCATTTATCTTGTAGAAAAGTCCACTTATATTCATCAATAATCATGTTGCGACCATTATAAACTGCTTTTAAAATGGTTCTTTAGAGTCAAATGCAGACACATGATCATTCTAATTTATACATATAAATTCCAGTTCACGTGTATACGTCATGCATTTCAGTACACACATAAAAGATGAATGACGAATCAAAGGGAAAACTTGGTGAAGAACTGGATAGGGCACAAATCATTGCAGTTTTGATTGATAGCTGGACATCTCGAGCAACAAAGAGGTTGGTTACCATAATGGCACTCTACATGACTGATAGATGGGAATTAAAGAAAATATAGTTCTTCAAACACAATCCAAACACAACTAATGTGCTGAAAATGTTTGAATGGAACTGATAAATCAAGAAACATTGTTCTTGCAGTACATACGGATGGATTATCACCTCACATTGGCAACTAGTTTGTAAAAAAGGGATTTTTGAAAGTGATTTATTTCATTCTCTTTTAAAAATCCATCAGGTTTGCAGTATGTACATTTTACATTAAACTTGCGTGTCATAAAACAGTCTGTAGCTTCAAGCTGGGATGAACATTAACAGCTGAAGGGTAAAGTCATCTTAAATTATTTCTTCCATTTGCTTGTTTTATTCCCAGGCGAGCACCAGTTAACATGTTGAAATGCTTTAAGCATGCATGTCTACAAGCGGTGTAATAGTATTAAAGTAATCAACTGTCAGAGACTGTGGCGTGTTATATTAACTCATATCAGTCCTGCTCTTGTTCGAAGGCATGTCCTGGAAATGATAGCGGCCTCTAATGATTTCTCTTTTCCCAGTGACCTCTTGGTGATGTGTGTGTCATGTTTCTCTGTTTAGCATTTGGACAATCTCTCTTGATTGCTCTAGAGGTCGGGGTGTTCTCTGCTCTTCCTAAAACCTTTACAGTTATTGGCCGCGGGTCGATACGCCTTGATATTTCCATCCTACACTACAGCGATGCGCTTTAATGAGGAACTATTGGATTTTCACTATGTACTCTTCCTCCTAAAAAAACTTTGCCATTCAGAATATTGATAGAGTTTTCAACACACAGCTCTGTACGGATAGAAGTTTTTTCCACCCTTTTGGTCAAGTTTGCCATTTTCCGTGAAAATTCCTCTCCTTCAGACCGTGAAACAAATCACAAAACCAGCAAATGGTAAGGCTGTTCCTGCAGCAGGAGAACCACTTTCGTTTACAGTGTTTTCATCATTTGCAATGAGAGATTAAAGAAGGTCATGTTTTTCCAGCTCAGGAAGACTTTAAAGGACAATGCTGACATTTCGGTGAATAATCTCATATTCCTGCATGTTTGTTCTGAAATAAAATGCACAGAGGTCAGGTTGGTATGTCTATGAGAAATTTTCGAAAGGAGATCATCATTAACCAAGCAGGGTAGCTCTAGGGAGCAGCCAACAAAGGTGTATGCTTATAAGAAACTGGCCATAATAATAATAAAATAAAATTAAATTAAATAAAATAAAATTAAATTAAATTAAATTAAATTAAATTAAATTAAATTAAATTAAATTAAATACATAAATAAATAAATAAATAAATAGCTCTGTCTTGTCTCTGTGATGTTCAGTGAATATTCTCATGTTCCTGCATGTTTGTTGTGAAATAAAATGCACAGAGGTCAACTTGGTTTTTCCTAAATAGATCATCATTAACCAAGCAGGGTAGCTCTGGGAAGCAGCCAACAAAGGTGTATGCTTATAAGAAACTGGCCTGTATTATTATTATTATTATTGTTTGTTGTTGTTGTTGTTGTTATTAATGTCAAGTCTCAAGTACATAAATGTGTTTTTAGTGCTTTTACTTCAGTGTTTTTAGAATTACTTGACATTAATGTCTAAAATTAGCTCTGTCTTGTTCATAGGCTTTCTGTTAGATGCTGCCTTTTATCCATCCACGTAAACAGCTCCCTCATCTCAGCCCTCATCTCTGCCATTACATGGAGCTGATCCACCGTTAAAAACATGATGTATTAGCAATGCCACATTTTTGAGGTAACAGCATTCGATAACCTTTGTCAGCATCTTCATTCTGCATAATTCTGCACCCGTTTGGAACAGGCATTCGCTGTCCTTTGTCTGCTACATTGATCAAGAGACATTCTGCTTTGCTGTGTTTGTCACAGTAAAAGCCATTCCTTCAAAAGTGTTTTAACAATCAGAGCATTTATAAAAATGAATAGCCAGAATCCAAAACATGCCTTTGATTATCCAGGGATTTTGTAGCCGATTAGATTTAGTGGGATGAATGTCTGTCGTGCTAGACTGAGCAGACGAGTGTATCTGTGCTTAAAAGGGCATTCTGGCCTAAAACTAAACTTTAAAGAGGAAGTCCAAAGATTTTTCAAAATATCTCTATAATTCAGTCTTTAAGGTCATTCAGAGTGATCTCATGTGAAATGCCTTGATCTAGAGAAACAATCATTCAGAAATGTTCACAGTAGTGATGACAGGAACCAGACATCTGGAATGTTTAAGGCTTCTAAAAACATATTCACATTAAACTAACTTACATTAAAACTAATTAACATTAAATAGTTATGAATACATTCCATCATGACTGAGACATTGTTTTATGATACACTCTTGGCAAAAATGGTTGGATATTGTACCAAAAAATGTTCTTTGACTTGGAAATAGATAACAATAGTGAAAGCCTTTTCAGTCATAAAATGGTTTAAATTTACATCAATTTAGATACAGAACCATTAAATTTACATAAAATTAGAACAGAACCATTTAACCAGGCAAAGCACCATTTATGCTTTCTATCATTGTCTTTACTAAAGAACACCTTAATTAACCATTTTAGAGTATAGTTCTATAAGATTTTAGCCTAGAACGTATATATTTTTTAATAAAATGGCAATATATATGGGTCCTGTCCCCATGATTGTAAAGAAATATGTAAGTTTTCTCTGGAATAGAATATTTCAGATCAAACCCCTCTGAATAACTGTCTCTCAAGATTCAATTATGCAGGAATTTTGAAAAATCACTATAAAATGTCATTTAGCAGTGATCCGTGCAAAGTTTTATATCCCTCAGCCTCATCCATTTGACAAAATTCAACATTTCATGTTGTTTTTGTTCATTGTAATTATTTCACTTTAATACCCAACATGCGTTGTGCATAGGCTGATAAATGCAAGTAAGTTAACTTGAAGATTTCACTACTGCGGCACCGCTGTAGGATGCGAATAAATTGTATTCACGTATTGTAATGATTGTTACATCATTCATGTAGTCTCCCATGTGGTCTCTTGACTGATTAAATGGCCTATTAGTAGCCAATCCACTTTGTGACATCTAAAAGGAGGCCCTATGTTTCTCAGCTCTACGCAGATCAATTAGTCAAATAAGGCTGAGCTAAGATGTTTCTCCAAATTTCAGATTAAGGTTTATCGTTTGAAGTAGCTTTGATTTACAGCTGAATTGAATCAAATTTCAACTGAACATGAACGCTATTGATGAAAAGCTTTCACAAATATTGTAAACCCAAGTCAGATACAGTTGGATTAATCCTAAAGACAAAACAACAAATATCAAACTTATTTGCCTCATTTCTGGTGAATGTTCTCTGAAAAGCAATAATTCTATTCAGATCTCAGATGAATGGCTAAACATTTATATATAACAACTATCAGCCCACAGGTAGTGATGTTACACAGGAAGCAGCAAAGAAGACAGTCAGTGCCTTTAACTGTGGGATCCATTCATTCATTCATTTTTTCATTCATTTTCTGTAACCACTTAATCCTTACGAGGGTCACTGTGGGATCCATATATTTATAAAATCTAAGGTTCCTTTAGTTCTACACTTCCGATTTCGACATAAAAAAATCTAATGAGAACACTCAGCCATAAATATGCACCCTGAAACTTCTGTGTATATGAGTTTTAGCTTTAAATTGTAAATCTATAACAATTGCAGACTTTCTAGGCAAAAGCAGAGGTCCTGGATCAATATTACATACATATTTCATCCCAAATATGTAGCCAGTAAACTGTGAATCAGTCACAGTCTGAATCAGTATCTTTTACTGGCCAAGGACAAGATGTGCAGGAATTTTTTCTTGGTGCAGGTGTCAAAATAAATTCCAAAATATAGAAAAAAAAGAAATGAATACAGATTATACAAAATAATACTAATCTACAAGATGTATGAAATGTGTGCAGTATTTATGTACAGTTTTAAAGTACGTACACCAGTGCGTACCAAAGTGGGCTCTGGGGACCCCTGGGGGTCCATGGGGTATAGCCAGGAGTTCTGCAATTTTATTTATTATTTAGCAACCCAGAAGATTGCTAAAAGTAAAAGGCCACACCTGGAGAAGAACTTGTGGCCCCATCAAATAAATATGATGGTACATATTTGTTTAACGTATCAAACGTTCTTAATTAATTAACATTATTTAAAACAAGTTGAAAGTAAAGAAAGCAATGTAAAAGTGCATGAAACATTAAAAAGCTTGACTCCAAGGGGCATTTTAAGATGTGTTTATTCAGGTTTTAAGAGTTTTTTAAGGAAGAGCAAGAGATTATTACATGCTTACATGGTATACTGTCATTTTGTATTCACAGTAATTGAAGTGATATGATCACTTTTTAAATATGGATGTTCATTTTATTACAATTTTGTTCTCAGTGTTATGCAGGTTTGAATACATTTCTTTATTCTTTAACTTCCTGCTAGTCGGTCGAAAGCTATGAAGTGCTCTAGAATCATAATAGATACATTTTATACATGTATATGCAATAAAAAACAATTTTACATGTTGGAGAACAGTGATTCCAAACTTTTGAACGATAATATTTATATATAATAAATACAATTGATGTGTGCAGTGGGAATGTAATTAAGTGATGTGTTATGTTTTGGTCTGAAGAGGAAATTTATCAGTCACTAAACTCCAAAAGACTGTAACACATTTGGCCCAATGTCCCATCATTGGTTTGGCCTAATAACACTCCTATCAGACCTTTTCTTTGTGGTTCCATGATAACAGTGAGGTGGTTGTCTGGGATTTTCTCTGCACTGTGCCATGTCTGTAAATAGTGGACCTTGGCCAAAGGGGTGAAAGTCACAGCGTGTAGAGATACTAAACTCTCTCTCTGGCCGTCTGTGATGCCTTCACACATACACACAAACACACACACACACACGCACGTGCACGCGCCCTCGCACAGCAAGACGCGGTCTCTGACATCCTGTGTGGTGTGATGGAGTGAGCAGGGTCGTCTCTGGACAGGTGGGACAGGTGTAGGTCAGACAGACTGGTGGGTTGGAGGGAGAGTTGGTGGTCTTTCAGAAAAGAACTTTCTCTCTGCAGCAGCTGTCACACCTCCAACACACACATATGCACGTATTGTAGCCATAATTGAGCTTAGGCCTGTTCTAGCCTGTGCGTGTGGGTGGGTGGGTGTGTGTCTGTGCTTGTAGGGAGTATTGATGATTGCAGTATTCTCCAAATATTTCATAGCATTGTTTGTATTTGATGATGTTTAATGTTTAAATGTTCCATTTTCTTCTCTTAAACTTGCACCAAAGTTAATTTCCAGCAGCCTAAAGATCCCAGCAAATGGAGTCAACTATATGTCCAAAAGTATCCAGACAGCTCTTCTAACTAGTGAGTTCAGCTGCTTTAAGGTGCACCCATTGCTGATACAGAGGTTCAGTTGTGCACGCACAGCTTTTTTTTAGAATGCCAGCTTACATAGAATATCACTGGTGATAGAATGGGACACTCGTACATGAGCCTGAAGCCACAGTCACATCAACTCCGGCGATCGTTTGCCTGGCGAAAAAGGCAATTCACTTAAATGGAAAACGCGCATTGAAATGCAAAAAAGCATTTTGCTTCTGGTAGCGGATAATTTTGCGCCGAGCACATCTAGATGAACTTTAACTCTTCGAATCTGTGAACATCTCTGAACCATGATCCAAAAGAAAGCAAAAGAAAGAAAAAAAAAGATGTGGAAAAGATACATTCATTCCAAAACCATATTACATCAGGACATTGCCTGACAAGTGGCAGTTCAGTGTGACTGTTTCTTAAAACAATCTTATGTGCTATGGGGACAGTATTACTGCAGGTTTTCATTTAAATGAAGCACTAACTGATTCTTTTTGTTTAATTGTTAAAGTACCGTCCCCACACACTGCTCCCCGGGCACTGTGTTCCTGGCTGCCCGCTGCTTCACTTGGTAAATGGGTTAAATACAGAGGAAGAATTTCGTGCTGTTCACACTGTGTGCTGTGGTGTGTTCACATATGACAAATGGTCACTTTACTTACACTTTACCTGAGGATAAGATTGGACCCTACTGGTCTAAAGTCGTCAATGACCCACTAACCATCACCACACCATCACCACCGCCAGCCCACCCCTATCTCATTGACACACCAAACACCTTGATCCTGTGGAAACAATGGGAATGGGAAAATGCATGACTGACATAGCTAGATAGTCTAATTAGTTAAATATGTATATATTCAGTGTAGGTCAAATCTCTTTTGATCATATGGAATCTATCAGGGATAAACATTGCAAACTAAATCTTTTGGGGTTTTATTTGTTTGTTTTTTATGTTGTGTGATTGTACAAAAACGTTAATCTCAGTAGTCTTTATTATTGTTATATGTCTTTTCATTAGAAATTATTGTCACTTAAAGAATATTGTAGGCCGCAGAAGCTTCAGTAGTCAGGTGTGAGAGCCATGAACTCCTGATGAGACTGTACTGAACGTACTTTATGTGATTTGAGGTGTTTGTAGTAGCAGGTTGAGGCCTCTCGTGTGTTTAGAACACTGATCTATTCTAAAACCCCTAAGTGTGTATCAGCGTGCAGTAACGAATTGCCTAATTACAGTATACGCTTGGATTTCAGTAACGCCGTGCAGAAGCTGTGCTTTATGGGATTTTAAGGCATGGCTGAATGAATGTGTTCGTTTGTAAAAAGCAGTGGCGAGAATGCGTGGATTTTTGTCATAAATCCTGTGAGTGCGCTGCTGTTTGACTGCTGGCATCATTAGAGCGTTCGGGGCTGTTTGTCTCTTTAGCCTCATGTTATGACAAGATCCACAACAACAGGCTCATTTTAATGAGACTCTTTCCTTTCAGAACCAATAATGAGAAATGGCAGCGCGCATTTTTCTCATTCAGCGCACCCCCTCATTTACCAAATGCCCTTTTCCTCTCCCCCTTTTTTTTGCATGGAAAAAAAAGGATGAAGATGGCATGACAGCAACAATTAAGGAGCTACACTTCATCTGGTGCGGCACTTGAGTCAGTCTTTCACTCGCCTGCCTTTTTTCATTCAACTGTTTTTTCCAGTCGTTTTCTTTTTTTTTTTTTTACAGTAAATCCCTGTCTTTCCTGTACATCTTCCCTATGAGACTGTCTCTGTCTCTCTCTCTCTTTCTCTCCCTCTCACTCTTTCTCTCTCTGTCTCTCTCTCTTTCTCGCAGTGTTATCAGTCTCAGCTCCATTTCTCTGTTCTCTGATACTTCATGACTCTGTCACTTCCATTTTCATGATAATCCAGTGACGCTATTGGACTGCAAAATCATCTCTCTCTCTCTCTCTCTCTCTCTCTCTCTCTCTCTCTCTCTCTCTCCCCCTGTGGTTTATCTCTTTCCCTCTAGGCCGTATATCGCTTCTCATAATTAAATGTCAGTTCCAGACGCTCAGTTTCATAGGAAAGAGGAAAAAAAGTTTCTTTTTGTAATAATTGTCAAAAAAAAAAAATAGAATGAACTACCCTTATGCAGTCTCTGTGACTTTAGTAGAACCAAATGTGATACAGATGCCATAGAACAACTGTGTTCGAATGACATCCATTTTCTTTTTGTCTGTCCCAGCTGTTGATATAATCCAGTAAGAGGTATGACTGACTGCTTTTTGCTCTCAACCCCAAATTAATAAAAATTAACTTGACCTTTCTCTCTCTCTTACTCTCTCTCTCTCTTGCTCTACCTTCACTTCATGTTGCGTAGGAAATCCTGACAGCCAGTATTTGGGTCAGCTCTGAGAAAGTTGTTGGTGAAACCTGGCTGTTGGTGTTGAAAGGTGCTCAAAACGGCAGCGACAGAGTGTAAACTGCAGACACTGCTTACGTGATGTGTATCTTTTCCCAAACTCGGTCTATAATAACAGAAAAGTGCGTTGTACTTACTAAAAACAGTAGTAGCAGCCAGGCCTGTTGCAGTTATTGCATAATTGTCTGAACGCAGTTATTTGAGCTGATTGCAGGGGCTTTTCACAGAACAGTCCTGTATTTATGTTGAAACAGCAGAACTGAATTGGGAGTGAATCATCAGCTGAATTGGGGAAATTTAAATCTATACAGACTGTAAGCAGGTTCAGCATTAACTTTTTACCCGACTGAGCGCACTGAAAGTTTACAGTCCTGAAAAGAGGACTGTGTTTATACTGTTCTGAACAAATTTTTGCTTTTAAAAATAGCACACATATACAAACTTCTCTAGGCCAATGTATTATTAAAATAAAACATCTTATTATTATTAGTAGTAGTAGTATTTACTTTAGCATTTTATTAGTTGATCTTCTCTTTATGTATTTAGAGTCCTGCATAATTTTTTTCATTATTGTTTTATGTTTTAATTCTAATGCTGTTTTATTCCTGCTACCTTTTTTATATTTCGTTAAAAAAGATGTATTCTTTTCGTTTTATTCTGTTGTTGGCCGTTCACTGTTTTATGTACCACATGAGGACCATGCTCAATCCTCAATCCGTGCTTTTTCAACCAATCAGAAAAAGGAACTACATTAATACACCACAGGAACGTATTACACGATATGCTTATGAAAGTGCTGCCTGATGTCTAAGACTTAGTGTTAATGTGGTTTTCAGGAGGTTTTGACCTAAAACATATATTTTAAGTACAATCATCACGGAAAGATACATGCAGGGTGTTGTAAGGCAAAATAGTCCCAGAGAATTATGTATTTTTAATTTCTCACTATTTTATTAGCATAACATAAAAACTCAGCAGACATATGTAGGTTCTCTGACCATTTTGGATAGTGAATAAAATGGGTATATTTTATGATCACTGTTGAAAAGAAAGCAATCAGTAAGTTTCTTTACAATTAAACATTTCACATCAAAACATATATCTGCGAATAAATTCTGATAAAATTTTGAAAGATCACTGTAATTTCTCTTTTAGTTAGAAAGTAACTACAAGTGTAGGTTTCTTTGAGTTTTAACAGTCCTACATCAAATGAGGAGTAGAGGATTTAGGAGTAGAGTTTGCGGTGTTCTATTGGTTATTGGTTATTCCTTACTAACTAATTAACCAAGCACGTCTTTTCTGATATTTCCCTTAAATCGATCTGACAAGACGTGTTTGGTGAAGTTTACTTCTGTAGCAGTTACTTAGTAATGACCAATAACCAGCAGAACTGGCACAAACTCAATGTTATTCCTCTTTAATCCAGTAAGAAAGTAACTACAAATGTAGGATTTTCATTTTTTCATGTTTTCATATTTGCATTTTTAACAGCCCTACATAAAATGAGGTGAGTGTATGATAATTTAGTTGAGTTCTGCTGGTTCTATTGGTTTTTGGTTATTACTAACTAAATTGTTAATCACAGTTATTTATATGGCAGTTAATTGTCAACTACAATTTCAAGATTTCACAGAATGACTGGTGAGGCAGCCTTTTGTCATTATTCATCATTTGAAAAGATTTACAGAATACAGAATTAAGAATTTTCAGTGCTTTTCTTTTTTTTTTTTTTTTTTTAAAAAGTGGTTTAAAGTATTTTATTTAGTTTATTATTAACTTTAGGATGTTATGATTTAGGTTCTGTTGGTTATTGGTTATTACTAACTAACTGTAGTAAACTTCACCAAACACGTCTTTTCTGATTGACTGGTTTAACATGAGGAGAAGACTGTGTAAGTAAGTTGTAGCCAGACTCTTCCTTCATTCTTTACTCCAGCAGTCTAGAGTTAAAAGGAAACCAGTCAACAGGGAATAAGGGCAAGTGTATATTCAAAGTCCTTTTAGATGTTTGGTTAGTGTTTAAGCGAAGAATCACGCCTTTCGGTGTTCAATCATTCTGCAACTATATCCATATTGTATTGCATAGTGTCTGTGGTGGGTGGTGAGTGTGTGCACATAGGCCCTGTGCGTGGTATCAGTGACAGAGGATCAATGTGTCTGAAGCTGAGCTGAAATGAATTGATTGTGGGAAATAAAACTCCAATTAGAGGAAGGAACAGGCAGCTGGTGAGAGAGAGAGAGAGAGAGACAGAGAGAGAGAGAGAGAGGGAGGTTCTCATTCTCCTATCATTCCTTGGGGAGGAGGGACGAGTCACTGTAGGCACTAGACTGGATGTTCACAAATGGAGTGAGAGAGAGAGGAAATATGAGAGAGAGAGATAGAGAGAGTGAGAGAGTGAGAGAGAGAGAGAAAGTGGTTGAGAAGTCGTGAGAGTTGAGTGTAATGGAATTACTGGATCAGTCTAACACAGTGGCCATCGATCCTGAGTGTTCCAATGATGTAGAGGTGTCTTAATTATGACTATGTGCAGAGAAGCTGGTGAATCCCCTGGTGAGTCCTCCTTCGCCCCCCTATCTGATCCTGGATGACTCCATCCTCTGGTGCCTCGTTCCACAGCTCCTGGCTCAGTATGATTCCGCACATTTAGCCTTTCCCTCTGTCTCGGAGAACTGTCTTAAGGTGCCTTTTTGCTCTTAGACGCTCCAGATGAAGTTAGGGATTATTAATGGTCCTCGTGCTCGGAAGCAGGCGTGCTCTTTCCCCTCTTCTCCTCTCTCCTCGCCTTTAATGTCATTTTCTTCCTATGAACCTTCTCAAACGTGCCTTAATCAAATTGTCTTTATATTAAATTCTTTGAGACCTACATATGTATACACAGCTCGGCTTCGAGGATCACTCCATCTTGCACTCGACTCAGTGGGTTATTATTTCCCTGTGAAGAGAGAGAGAGAGAGAGAGAGAGAGAGAGGGAGAGAGAGAGAGAGAGAGATGATGTATAGGAAGGAAAGACCCTCTCGTAAATCAGGGTGCTTTCTTATATTGCTCTTGTAAAAGACAGTAGATTTCCATTTAATACTTAATATTGCTTTCCTCAGAGCTGTAAATGCGTAGTTGAAAAGCAGCTAACAATCAGGCTCCGCTTGGGCCTCTCTGAAGGATTTACAGCAGTGACTTCATAACTGTGTAGAAGCTACTGAAGTGGACAATTTAGCAAACGCTGTTCTTGTGGCAACTTTCGGAAACTCTCAAAAAGAAACTTTGACTGTGGATTACTTTGCAACAACTTTTTGCTGTCAGTACTTATATGTAGCAGTCACCCATGGTGTTAATGTGCTCTAATTAAACCTAATTAAACCTTATTTGATGCCTTTATTTCCTTGAGAGAGAGGGAGTAGAGCGCTTAGTCCTACTAGCCCGTTTCTACCGGCTGCTCCTGGTTAAAAAATAGCAACGCTACCACCAAGCTAACGGAATATTAGTTAAACTAACTTTGCTTACAATGAATAGATCTGTCTGTCTGTCTATCCATCCATTGATCCATTTATCCATCCAGCCATCCATTCATCCCTCCATCTACACTTTATTGCAAAAAGTATTAGGACACCCCTCCAAATCATTGAATTGAGGTGTTCCAATCACTTCCAAGGCCGCAAGCACCTAGGCATGCAGACTGCTTCTACAAACATTTGTGAAAGAATGGGTCGCTCTCAGGAGCTCAGTGAATTCAAGCGTGGTACCGTGATAGGCTGGCACCTGTGCAATAAGTCCATTCGTGAAATTTTCTCACTACTAAATATTCCATGGTCAGCTGTTAGTGGTATTATAACAAAGTGGAACTCAGTCATGAAGTGGCAGGCCAGAGCGGGGACAGCGCATGCTCAGGTGCACAGTGTGCAGAAGTCGCCAACTGTCTGCAGAGTCAATAGCTACAGACCTCCAAACTTCGTGTGGCCTTCAGATTAGCCCAAGAACAGTGCATTGAGAGCTCCATGGAATGGGTTTCCATGGCAGAGCAGCTGGATCAAAGCTATCTATCTGTCTGTCTGTCTGTCTATCCATTCATCTATATCTATATATCTATATCTATCTATCTATATATCTATCTGTCTATCTGCCGACCCACCCACCTACTTTTTGTCAATCTCTATACATTTGTGACATCAAACTTGGTCTCTGCAGTTAATCAGGTGACCCCGGGAATGCCCACGTTTGCAAAATTGGAGTCTTTTTAGAGAACTTTTATTGTCTGCTCTAGTACTGAGTCAACACTCGGAGGTAGCCTCCAAATGCTTCGTTAGCATGGGGACTGTTAGCCAGCAGTGCTGCTGACTGGAGCTGGGGGGAGGTGGTTGTCCTCCTTCGTGTAAAGACCTCTTCTCCCTCCTTCATGCCAGCTCGGAGCACAGGGGGCTTCAAACTAGGTTGGCAGGAGTGACCTCAAATGCTTCATTATAGCATGACAGCTCTCGGTCAGAAACATTTGCAAGAAAAGCAGCAGATGTGCAGAGTGTGTGTGTGTGTGTGTGTGTGTGTGTGTGAGTGTCCCAGGGAGGGTGAACTGTGCTGAGTAGGCATGATATGAAGGACTGGAGCAGAGTTACCCTCATTATTACTATGCCTGTTCTCCTTTTTTATAGGGAGGGAGAAATAGAGAGAGAAAGAGAGAGAGAAATAGAGAGAAAGAGAGAGAGAGAGAGAAGTGTAAGTGGAGAAAAAACAATTGTATCACTGATATGATTTATTTAAAGTAGCCTGACCCATCGGCGTGTCCTTTAGATGAATAAAGATTATTTAGGTCACTTCTGTTTTCTTCTTAAAATAAAAAGCAGTGAGAAACACAGAGACAGACTTTCTGCTTTCAGGGGAAAAAAAGATGTGTAAAGATAAGTGTTCATCTGAAAGTGGAGACAAACTGTCTACAAAGAGACATCAAGACAGAATTTGTCAACAGAGCGTGCCGCACAGTCTGCAGTGAAAAATTAGAGCGATCTGATTTTTATTGAGGTGGGTTCTGCAGTCCACCAGCCCCTCTCTCAGTTAATAGCTAGCACCTGTTTTAAAAGCCCATATTTAATCCTGTGCGTCGTGAGTTGCCTTTTCAGCGACAGCGGCTGAATCGATGCGCCGTGTTGCGCAATCATAATGGATCCTCAGCAAGTAGAATGTTAGTTGCTATTTGTTCGTGTTTAGGGCTCCTGTGCTTATATGGTACTGCAGGCCAGAAACAGCGTCCAGCACACGCAGGGTGACCCTTTGGATCCCTTCAGCTGGCAGCACGGGTTAAGGATGGTAGGGTTGGAGGACGTGGCAGGAGCTCGGTGTGGAGGCGAGCTGGGCAGGGGTGGGTCTAACAGATGGCACATTAGAAGATGTCTCATTTCGACTCTCCTGACTTGGCAGGGCGTCAGGGCAAGAAAGGTGTGGAGGTGTCTGAGTGTTTGCGCTATCACGCCGCCGCTCGCAGTGTGTGAATCATCTTTTTACAACCAAACGCTGAGGCCCCAAAGCAGCAAGATGCTGCGAACTGCTGCCTTACAGCACGCTGCTGTTATAGTGAAGGCTTTTGTTGACATTAAGAATACAGAGCACAGCTGGAAAGTCATGACAACTTCACACACCTTCCAGTTTAGGTACCCACTCAGGCTTCCTTCTGTTTTTGCCTCTGTTGAACTTCATAGTTTCTATTCACTGTGTTACTCAGTGTCAGGTCAAGTCAAGTTTATTTCCATAGCCCATTATCATACACAATGGTCATTCAATGTGCTTTACAGGAATTGAATAAAAATATTAAGCACAAAATAGTAGGAAGTTAAAAAATAAAAGAAATAAAGGAATATACCGATAACACTGGTCTACAAAGTTTTGGAAGTTGTTTGCTTCAGGAATAAAATCTGCCAATTCTGATGCATTTTGGTGTGCTGATTTCAAATATGACAATAAAACAGGCTGATTGGCTAC
>JBBPCZ010000115.1:21673036-21684025 GCA_037974445.1 Brycinus macrolepidotus | reverse complement strand
TCGTTATTAGCAACCCAAAGTTAGTACAATCTGGGTAAATTTATTTAAGAAGCATTTTGACTGTAGACCAGTGTAATCAATAAAATAAGATTAAAAGTGCAATAGAAGTGCAGATATTGAAAAGAAGGCAGAGGAAAATAGCCACTGTAAATACCATTTATTTATTGCATAATCTTTGTCCTGTTGCTATTGTTTGTACAATTATTTATTGCTGTCTACCTTTATTCTCCGTTTTTGCACACCCAACAACTCCACTGCTAGGATACAGTATCTGTCATAACACTGTATTCATTCAAATGTCAACTGCACTAAATGTTGTCTTGTCCTGTTGTATTGTTGTTTGTGTTTTTCTTGCACTTTTCCTGTTGTTTTTCCACTCTGTGTATTTTGACCTGTCTGCACTTATGTAGTCTTGAGTTGTTTCTGTTTTTGTTTTTGTGTTGATCCAATGATCCTGGAGGAACATTGTTTCATTTTACCGTGTACTGCGTATATGGCTGAAATGACAATGAACCTACTTGACTTGACTTGACTTGACATAAGAGAAAATGCTGACTGCTGATATTTTGGGGACACTCTCATTACATTTCCTCATGTTATGCAGGCCTATGCTAATAATACATCTTCAAGCGTATCTAGAAAACACCGATAAATGCAGTTACCATATGCTCTGATTCTCTGATTGGTGATAAGTGCTCTGAACTCTGCCCCTCAAAGACTATCCTGTACACAGCATATTTATTTGTTCTAATATTTTATGATAACTTACAGGTTTTGCTTTTTTCAAATGAGCCCACCTACTTTATTGCTGAAGGGAAGGTTAAGGATTACCATGTAATGTCTGCTGGGGTTGACATGAGGATTAAAAGCTGAAAATCTTTTGTCTTCAAGTTTGGTCTATTTCATTTTTCACCGTGGTCATAAAATGCAATTTCCACCTGCTTTGGAGGTCCCCAAGTTGAGCTATGCATTTTTGTTTATTTCTTGATGGAACTCTGTATGCTTTATAATGTGTGTGATTTACAAAACCTTTAGTGGCTGGAGAGCAAGCAAGTCAGCGTTAATGAAGATCTTTTTTTTGTGTTTAAACTCTCTTTTCATTTAAATGCTGCAGCACAGCCGTCGGGGAGGTGTGATTTTTTGCAGCTGGGATTCTCATCCCTTCACTTTTCACCCTTCATTGCTCTGTAGCTGCTCAACACAGCGTTCCACGCACAGACAGTATCCTAGTTAATCTGATAAAAGAGTTACAGGGATTTTTAAAAATATGATTATATTAGTTACAGATGTCTAAGTCGATTTCCATCCCACTGGCAGAATGGACACTAGGGGGCCTACAGACAGGCTACGCACTTTGACTGTTTTGTTGATTTTGAAAATACATTAAAATAAGTACACATCCTGTGTGCTCCTAGCTTTTTTGCCAATTTTAGTGCACAGTTTCTGTTTGCTTGGTTTAACATATAGAAAAAACATAAAACATAAAAACGAAATTTGCCATAAGTCACATTTTCTGGGTTTTTTCCACAATATGTTAAATTTAGCAAATAAAGAGTAGCTGTGTATTAAAATGTGCAGAAGTGTTCTCCAGAAGGTGTGTCCTTATTTTCACCAAGGAAATCAACAAAATGTAATTTGACCATGAGCGCCCTAACTGTATGTACATGTGATTTTGTTTTAGTTCAGTGTAGTTTATAGTTAAATTCTCCCAAACTGACGAAGAAAACATGCTCATCAGCAAACTTTAGCCGGGTAATGTAGAACTGACAGGCATGTTGGGGTTGCAGTTACGTCTCTAACAGGTGAGCTGTAAGTCACAGTTGAATAAGTGGAAGTATCAAGTTCTCTTGCATCTGTGTCCAGTGGCAAGTGGCTGTTTAAAATCCACTCAGAGTCATTATCCAGTCAATAGTCATTCATCACCGTCTCTTTTTTTTAATCTATGGGGCCAGTGATCGATATTCCTCCACTTATTCCGCTCTAATCAATTCCCCTGATGTGGGCCGTCTGAAAGACAGGTAGGGGAAATGGCCGTGAGTTAAATTAATTGAATGGCGGTGGGCATTACCAGCTGCACTGACGAATGTTGCTACAAATGGCGACATGAATTTTGGCGTCAGCTTTTACTGACTGAAGAGCGCACGCACGCAGGGTTCAGTCAGATTAGAATAAGGTCGGAATTCTGAGTGGATGGACATTGGTCTGGCGGTGGCTAGTTGGTTTGTTTATCCATTAGAGGAGCAGCAGGCCCTGTGAGCTCCATCAGTCTGGCTACTGTTACTCCTGTGAGCTTAAATAAAGGCTTTTCTACTGAATCCTCACCTTTCAGTGACGGCGCTGCTGTTGTAGTTTGAAGAGGAGACAAGCTTGAAGTCTGAAGTGTCAGTGTGAGTGTGAACACACCAACGAGACTGTGTGTGTGTGTGTGTGTGTGTGTGTGTATGTGTGTGTGTGTGTTTGTGTGTGTGTCAGTGTGTGAATGTTTCCTTTCACACTTTTGTCTATGTTCCTTTCAGTAAGTGTGTGTGTGTGTGTGTGATGGTTGCGGAGATGTGGATGAAACAGAACAGGCACATTTCCAGTCAGCACCATGCACATTCTCACACACACACACACACACACACACACACACACACACACACACACACACACACACACAGGATTAAAGAACCAACATCAGAACAAACATCCATTACTTCTGTTGCACCTTTCCGTTTTTTCATATAAATACAACACTGACAAGGACATTAAATGCACCGTAAAAATAGAAGCGCTACAAAGAGCGCAGGATCAAAGATCACCACGTGGAGCACAAGCCGCCAGACTTAGCAAACCTAGACTTCACTCAGCTCAGGTTCTGGAGTTCTCAGCCCATGGGAATTCTTTCGAAGATTTTTTGGAATAATTCTAGAACACCAGACTTCCTTTACTGTAAATCTAAACCACATCTGAGGGCTAAAATTTAGGCCACATAGACAGTACAGCTGCAAGATGAATACCCTGCTTTCTGCACTCAAAACACTCATTTATTGATCCTCTGCTGAGTGTAACTGTTGACTGAAGGAGAGAACTGCAGTAGTAAATGCACTTTATATTGTGTTTGGTTGGAACATGTGTAGATTGGAAATCATTCCCCTTCACCAGTAAACTGTAGATGGAAAGCACTAGCATGTGTTCTGTTTGAACAGGATAACTCATTCAGCATGCGCCTTAAATCAATTAGCCAATATTGCACTGTATTGAAAAACATGTGAACTGTGGGCGTATCTTCGCTGTCAAAAAAAAAAGAAGCTGTAAAATGTGAAGTTCCATTGCAAGTGCAGCAACTTAGTGGGCGAGCGACCCGGCAAGTTATTATAAGGTTTATACTAAATTTGCATACATTTAGCGATGAGATGTGCTGCTGTTTCTGTTTATCTTCATCTGTTGACTCTGCAGTCAAACGCTTAGTGTTTGGAAGTTACATTTAGTGCCAAATTTAATCTGAATTTGGCTATTTGTCTTTTTCAAACCTTTTTTTACCATTTTAATATCTTTCACTTATCTTGCTTCAGTATTTCAGAGAAAGGGGATAAGTTGTGAAATCAGCAGAGGGGGGTTGGCTATGTTTGGCCTTTAGTTCACATTATCTGGATATCACATCTAAACACCATGTCCTTTGAGTAAATGCCTTTTTGTTTAAAGGTGAAATGCTTTATTTAAAACAGTAATATATATGGCCATAAAATGGCAGGAACAGTGTTGTCACCTTCTTTTGGGTTCTACAGGGTTAAAAAACTATCCAAATATAAAATATAGACATGAATACCAATATCTTGTTAGAATATTCTAAATATTCTAAGTATTTGGGCCAGCCCTACTAAAACCTGAAAGGAACAGGAAAGTGTTTATTACCTCTAATGTTAATTAGTAAGGTAAAGTTAATGTAAGGTAATATTTTTTCCAAGCAATTTAGAATCGTTTCAGTTGGTTCATTCGTCACAAAAGTTTCACACAATGTTCAAATTTGTTCAAATGATGGTGATCCATTGCATATATTTCACCTTATTGAAGTTATTGTGTTATTTTGATTTATTTTTTTCTCTCTCCCCTTAGGTGCATGGCCTGGAAAAACAGGTTAGCAAATCTCTGGATTATCTGGAGCTAGGTGCAACACGGCCCATGATGAAGACCCTCCCATATGGTGTAGCCGATGGAGGGAGGCTGGAGGCACCGGGAGGAGTTAAGCCAGACATGCAGAAGCCCAGGATATACCCCCCTATGGACCAGATTCCGGCAAAGCCCAAACCGCCCTCCTACAGCTTCCACTACCCTTATGACTGGGCTAAGAACCAATCGCAGTACCTGGACCAGACAGGCTACCGCTCCAAGCGCAAACCTCCACTCAAAACAGCCATGAAGACCAAGAAGATCTTCGGCTGGGGAGACTTCTACTTCAATGTCAAGACCCTGAAGTTCAGCCTGTTGGTGACAGGCAAGATTGTGGACCACGTCAATGGCACATTCACCGTCTACTTCCGCCACAACTCCTCCAGCCTCGGAAACGTCTCCGTCAGCATCGTGCCGCCCTCCAAGGTAGTGGAGTTTGAGGTCCTTCAGCAGCAGCAGAGCTCTCTCCATCAACCAGAAATCCACTTTCACCAGCCTCACCAGTCCACCATTGACCCCAAGGACATCAAAACCTTTAACTGTCGCGTGGAGTACGAGAAGACCAACCGCTCCAAGAAGCCCAAACCCTGCCTGTACGACCCGTCTCAGACGTGCTTCACTGAACACACCCAGTCCCACGCCGCCTGGCTCTGTTCCAAGCCCTTCAAAGTCATCTGCATCTTCATCTCCTTCTTCAGCATCGACTACAAGCTGGTGCAGAAAGTCTGTCCGGATTACAATTTTCAGAGCGAACAACCTTACTTTGGATAAGTAGTGGCAAACTGACGGAAGGAGAGGGTTGATCGACCAATGGGATGTTGTTGTGTGTCGTCTGTCTCTTCTGCATTCTTGAGATTTCGATGGAGAATGTGGAACAAGAAGCGGTCAATGCGATGGACGCTCAACCAAGAAGCTTGGAAGACGTTTTTGTTTGTTTCCTTTGTATATACTGTAGACAAAACCAAATCAGTTAAGCTATTAATATTTATTTGTTTTTTTGGTTGACTTTTGTCTGTTTGACTGTTAGAAATCATTTTGGAAGAATGAAAGGGAACATGGGATTTTTGTATCGTTCCTTTGTATGACCCTGCACACACTGAGGTGTCTTAGTATGAGGGTCATATTATACCGTGTGTGAAACTGATTGTACCAGCGTCGGTATACCAGAACTGCACCCTGTGCTAGCAGATTGTTGTGGTTCATACTTTAATACGTCGCATTATATGTGTGGTTTAGGAGCCGAAATCGAAGAGCTTGCCGCATACAAGCTCATCTCACTATCATACTAGGCACCGTTTTAGTTTTGCTACCATGTCAGTCTTTCCTAATGAAATGTCTCACGGCTGCATAGTTCTTCTTCCCACCCCTGAACAGGTACAAATGTGATGAGAAACAAATAGAAACTATTACAGTCTGCTGGGACGTAACGCCATTCATCTTCACAGGTATATTCAGAGTGTGCATCTTACTCATCTTACCCTTAGGCACCCTGTAATCCTTGTTTATAGGGATGTGTTCTATTGTCATAAGAAATTTTCGCTTAATGCTCCATATTGTCGCTGTAGGAACAACATCTTGTATTACATTTTTGTTGTTTTGTTACTTTTCTTCTACATTATATACAATGTTAGTTAATTAGTTAATATTTTTGTTACATTTAGCCCATTTTTCCTCCTCTTGTAAAGTAACTTTATTTGGTGATACGAGGTTTTGTTCTGACGGTGACAACATGCACCCAAGACAGCTTCCATATACACCATAAAGGCCGCTGCACATTGGACGCAACACGCATTCCAGCTATGTCCAGCTACACCGCGTACAATGCATCAGAATGAGAGCGCTGATAAACACCAAGTTCACATTCATTTTAACTCTCTATTTGTATAAATTTAGAGGAATAAAACTTTGAACAGTTTATGAATAAACTACCTCTTCACAAACTGCCTGTTTTGGAGCTGAAAGATATGAGGTGCAACTAGGCAGTGACCTCAGCTGACATAACATTTGACTTAACTGTCTTTCTCTGTGTAAATTTCAAGCCACATGTCATCTGCTTTGGTTTTTTTGGTCTAACTCTAGGTTTAATTTAACACAGTAATGGTGAATTTGGATGGTAAAACTGAACAGTGTTGGAACTGAAGCTGGCGAGCACTGTCATGTACCAACACCAGTTTGTGCACCTTCATAAAAAAACAATGGTGCAGATTTTTTTTTCCAATGTGCAGTGGCCTTAACTCCATCCTCAAAAATAAAAGTAGTTACCCAGTGAGATACCATTTTAGAAAGTTTGAGGCATTGTTTAGGGGGGAAGGGTTCACACTGCATTTTTCTGAAGATGGAAAAAAACATGAGCTGCACTGCATGGACATAGTTTCTTGAGGGTTTACATTATGTTTCTTTTTGGAACTCCGCTTTTGGCTGCACATTTCCCAATTGCTAAGAAACAACAGCATTGTAAGTCATACTACCCTTACACAGACAGACCGTAAGTTTACTTACCACTGTTAACTTTTAATAGTGGTGCTGCTAGAAAAATTAAGCTAAACTGATTAAAATAAATGCTTTTTGTTTACATCATGCCTTCGATCTGTGAAGGACTGCTACCATTAATCCCTCACTACAATTGTCAATGAAGGCCCACCTCACCTTTGGTCTGGTGGGTCTGCACAGAAAAAAAGCTCATCGCTGCTTTGAGTTGAATTTTTTCAGCTTAGGTCACTTGGAGAGCTTTAACAGCCACACAGGGTGCATAAAAAATGAGTAGCTCAGCAAGCAAAACACATTTCTCCCATTGAAAACAACTAGAAATAAGCGTGTTGCTCTGCAAAAAAAACACAGCCAGTGTGAACCTCCACCCCCCAGAAGACTTTTTTGGGGCATTCCCTCCTCCCAGCTGAAGAGAACTGCAGGCAAAGTGTGTTACAACTCCTTAGTCCCCTCTAAACAGTAGAGCATGCTCTTGGATTACAGTCCCAGGTTTAAAACAGTGTTACCTTAGATGTAGCAGAAGCTTGCATCTAAGTGAAAAAGTGGCATTAGGAAAAATCAGGGGTAATTAAAGCTGCTAATCTACATATTTGGAAATGTATATGCATTGATACCCACAAGTAACCAATAAAACGTGATGTATGTAAAGAAAGAAAACACCTTTACCGTGAATTACCTGTATGTCTTTTCTAATGAAGGAACCTGTTAAATTCAACCTAATTATTAAAGTAAATATTGCCTATGTACTCTGGCCTAAGCTTAAAAGATGCAAAAAAAACTATATATATGGACATTGATGAGTTGCTGACACAGGAAGCAAGATATAGTCACGTCTCATCCTACTCTTATTTATTTGATTCTCTTTTGTTTGCTCAGTAAAGCACCAAAAATTCATTACTGGACAACCGATCAGTCTGTGAAATTAAGAGGCTACTGGAGCAAAACAGAAATCGCAGGTCTGTGAATAAAGTATTGCTTGAAAATGTGTATATTTGACATTGGAAAAATTATTGTGTGTAAATAATGTATCTCAAATAAATGATTAAATCTGGTCTGACTGGTGTCGTGTCATTTGCGGATGTTTATAGTGAAGTTTAGGCTCTATGGGAAGGCGTTTACAGTAATGGCTGACTATGTAAAGGTTTGTTTTTAATCTGTTTTTCTTTAGGAGGACTTTTATTCTATATAAAGGGGCTCACTGGACACTCCAACCTCTCATTTCCACCTCTGTCATTTGTCTTAGCCTTTGGACCACAAGCACAAGCAATTTGGCAATTCCTGTTGTAAAACCAATAATAATTAGGAACTTAAACCCTTTAACCACTGCAAGACATCTTCCTCTTTCTCTCTGACTCTCTAATTCTATTTTAATGCACTGATTATTCTTTAAACATAAATTTTTGGGCTACCAAGGCAGAATAAAGCTCCTGGATAACGGCACATCAGTAACCTCATTCCCTTCATATCTAAGAAAAGTTTCATATAATGAGAAATGGCTCTAATAGGCAATACTCTTAAAAGGGATTAAACTTGATCTGGAGAGAAGGTCAGCTCTGGGCTCTGATACTGTTCAGGATCACCGTCTAATGCACCATATCAGCTAATGTTCAGAAATGACCTGTTATACTGATACTGTTTTGTTTAACATTTTTAGTATTTTTTTGAAGTTATTCTTTAACATACAATAACATTTTTAATGTTTTCTTCCTTTGGATCATCACCTTTGATATATTGTGGATGTGATGTTAATTAGGATGCCATTTTTAAATAATCTGCATTCTGGACATGCCTGCATTTATTTACTTATGTATATAAATTTATTTATTTTAGTAACAGCACCCCAGCTGATGAACCTGCATAGGGCTTAAATATTAAAACAGTTTTATAAATGTATCTGTTTACGTTTACGGCATTTAGCAGACGCTCTTATCCTTTTTATACTTCTATTCTCTGCGACTACATTATATATTACTGAAAACACTGCGTCATGGATTTGTTTAGCATGAAATTTTTGGAGGTCTTGAAAAAAGCTCCAGAAAATCATCACATCGTTCATATGGTAGCGGCAGCAGGTTCATCTCCAGAAACAAAGCTGGGAGCAGTGCTATGAAGCGTCTCTTGTTTAGTAAATAACTATGGGCAATTCTGGGAAAGTTTCTTTTTGTTGGTCTCAAAACTTTTACCTATGTTTGGCTATAACATCAAATCAGTGGTAAACCTTGACCATCAGAGCTAATAGTCACTGACAATTATTCTGTTTCGTGAAAATGAACTAAAAATGAAATAAATGCAATTTTAGTTCTCAGAAATCATCTGATAGCCCGGAAGGATCTGTGTTCCCCTCTGCATGTAATGTAACTGTATAATGATATTAATGGATGGTTACTGTTCTTTACTCTAAGAACTAAAAATGTTTTGGCCATATCAGTGTTTTACAGTTACACAAATGTTATAAACATTGCCTGAGACATTCCTTGACGATTAACGGTTTTGCAGAGTAAAGGTTTTGGCCTAAAATGAAGCAATAAGTCACAAGAGGCTGTGCATTGCAGTGATTTTATCTCAGGTGAGAGTGTTATTGGACATGACTCGAAGTGGAGTGAAATCCAATTTACCCATGATAAAGTGACTGTAACACAAAATGGCTTATGGCTTTCATAAAATATTGGACAATATAAAATATGACAGAAGTACTATAAGCCAATTATGTAAGGTATTCTTAATAATATTGGTGATAAACAACTCTTCAACCAACAAGTGTATAGTATGTTATTGTTACCAAGCTGACAAAAATGTTCAGGTGCCCATCACTGTATTTTACAGTCATTTTATGAACTTTTGATCTTCTTTTCCTAGAATAATGATCATAATAATATAGCAGAGTTTAATATAGCTGTGTCTCAAATGGCTCCTATAATTCTCTAGGTAGTGCACTAGGAATTTGACCCCTGACTCCTGAACCCAAAAACTGCATAACATGTTTTACAAAGCCATTTGAGATTCAGCCACGTGTGCACAATTTCATACTGGAGGAACTGTACACTATTTGAGTGTAGAATTTCATAACTTACATAGCGCACTATAAAAGGAGTAGGGAGCTATTTGGGATTCAGGCAGGGTTTAGTGCCAAGATCTAACTAAAGTATGAACCTTGGAAGCATGTAAGACATTCAAGCTATATCTGTATCTATCTGTCTGTCTGTCTGCCTGCCTATCCATCCAACCATCCATCTATCTATCTATCTATCTGTCTGTCTATCCACCCATCCATCTATCAGCAATTTTTTTTTTCTGATGGAAACTACAAGTAATACTGGGCTTCCCCAAGGGACATACTGTACATACAATCACAATTTGTGTAATGTTATTTGTATTTATTCCTTTTAGTTTTCTTTAGTACATTTAGTAATATTAATGTTAAAAATAACTTAATTTAAGTTTTTAAATATTTTATATATATACTTTTTTATATATATATATTTCACACAGTAAGCTCTTTTAAATGGAGAAGCTGTTTAGGCTGTTAGTTGTCTTTTACCCTGATCAGCCTTGTTCTAGTTAAGAAAATGCACTGTCAGCACTCACTGGTCCGTGTGAACAGCATTAGTCAAATATTATTCCATTAACAGAACAAGAGTTTGTGATTTTCCATATTAAAACAGAATGCATTTGTTGTGAGAAACTCATGTGTGAATATTTTTAAAAGTATTTTACAGCAGCTTCAGATTTTAGCACAGAAATTATCCATATTATAATATATAACATTATGGTGGAGAGATACATGCAGGATAGTGTAAAGCAAAACAGTCCCAAAAGAAAACTGACTTTTTCAGATTTCTCATTTTTAACATACAAAAGTCATCAGATGTGTGAACGTTCACAGGTTGTCTTTGATAGTAAATAAAACAGTTAAATTTGAACTATAAATGTAGCCAAACGGATTCCTATCACCTATTTCTCTACAGCGAACTATTTTACATCAAACCTCTCTGAATTTCTTTACTCCCACCTCAGCTGTTGAATTATGCAGAAATTCAGAAAAATCAGTGGAACTCCATTTTAAACATGTGCCTCATAATTCTGACATTTAAATTTTACTCCAGATGTTTATGGTAATTTCTTTTGAAAAAAAGAAATTCTGCCTTTCTGGAGAATTCCCTGCTTCTGAAATTTCTCAGTTACCAACGATGTGCTTTATCTCTTTTCCCATCCTGCCTTACATTTACATCAGTGTGTCATGTCGGGCTCCCTGAAATGACGCACTGCAGAACCAGCATTAGAAAACACAAGTCTCTTTATTGAAAGTCCACAGCAAATGTGAGCTCACCGAGCTCCAAACTCAAACCAAGTACT
>JBBPCZ010000115.1:21651978-21671690 GCA_037974445.1 Brycinus macrolepidotus | reverse complement strand
ATTTGTGATCTGACACGCAGACCTGACCAGTCCCCCAAAGGGTTTCTACAAAACTTGTGCGGTTTAGGCCCTGGCCGAACTTTTACGTAGGGAAGAATAAAAAAAAAAAAATAATAATAATCAGTAGAAAAACAATAGGGTTCCTACGGACTTCGTCCTTGGACCCCTAAATAGCCCTTATTATTACATTTATAATTATTATTATTAGTAGTAATAGTAGTGTTAGTATTAGTAGTATCATCAGGCTGTACCGATTCGACGATATAAACTACATTTCCCATGACCTCCCGCGCGTACGTTGCTCTAGACTACCGCTGGTGTGTGGGAGAAGCGCGTGCGGGCAGTCAGAGATCCTCCAGACTCCACACAGAGGAACAGTCATGCTGACTCTGGCGATTAGACAGCTTGTTCGGGTGAGTAAACACACCTTTTCTCTTATTAAACACTATTAATGACACAGTTATCCTTTATATGCCAAGTATTATTACGTTAGCTCGCTAGCTTGTGTCGTAACGTTAGTCGCGAGGCTGCAGGACAGCTTAACTGTGTTAGCTTGTTTGCTAACTCTGGAGAGGTTTTATTGAAAAATAAAAATGTCTTTGCGTTGTAGCCTAGCTGGCAGGGTTCATTGGGGTTTAATGTGACTTTAAAGACCACTTAAATAAGGAGACGAGGTACACAGAGGGAACTGTGTACGTGGCAGCAGGTTTAGCTGGTTAGCTCTGGTAGTGTTTGCTAGCAGAGCTACTGCTGTGTTCAAATTAAACTACATTATTAAACATATAACCAAGATTTACTGCAAAACTGTGTTTTTGCATGCATAAAAAGATGCAAGATGTCGCAAATATCAACGTTAATTAAGGAGCAGAGTGACTGAAGTTTCAAACCATGCAACTTTTGCACCTAATAATAATATTAATAATAAATAAAACATAAAATCCTGAATTAATTGTCTTTCAGCTGGACCTCATCCAGCAACTGATGGAGTAAGAAAGCAGCCCAGTGTGTTTGTGAGTGTTGTTCAGAAAGCAGACCACAGAGTTAGAGGTCTCCTGTGTTGCAGAGTTGGAGTAGATGGAGTAGAGGAGTGTAATGATGATGCAACCGTGCTGTCAGTGTTTCATCAGAACCTGGGGAGCTGCTGTTACCCTACAGGCTTTCCAGACCACCCCACCCGCTGAACCCCGCGCCCCCGGCCTCGGTTCACCTGAGGGGAAAGAGCAAACTGTAATGCTCTGGACTCCTGCTGTTAGAATGCAAGAATGTGAAATATTTAAAGTGGGAATGGGGCTTTACTGGCCAAGTGTATCTGCACAGACAGGATCAGCCTGGAACTGAATAGTCAGCCCTGAGCAGGAGCACGAGCTGTTTCCAATGACTTCCTTTGCAAATTGCAAGGGATAAATGCATAAGAAGATTTAAAAATATATAATTTTCGATCAGAATCACTTTTAACTTTGAAATGCTTAATGTAATATCATCTCGTGCAAAAAAAAAAAAGAACGTTTTAAAAAGTTTGGTTTAGTAGTTAAAAAAGGTTGTGTTTGACATCTCTAATTACATGTTGGTCACTACTTGTGTACCATTGACATCCCCCCTAGTTTGCTGAAGATAATCTTTTAAAATTTATTAGTAATATTTTTCCGTTTGAACTGTTGTGCGAGTTCAGGTGGCCTTGGTTTCCAGGGTCTACATCAACAACCTGGTGGAAGCATTAAAACACCTTTTCTTAAAAATCCTTTGCTTGGAAACATAGCTACTCACTTTACTCCTGGGTTCTGTTGTGTGTAAACACACACACACACACACACTTGCTTTTGAAAATGGGAGTTGTAGGTGCTTTAATGTTCTTAAGCCTGATAGTCAGGAAGCCTCTAAGCTGATTGTAGGGAAGATTGTATAGGAAGTGAGAAACATGGAAGGCCTAACATTTTATTTTATTTATTTTTTTCCCCAAAATGTGTCAGCACCTGTCGGGTCAAAGTGCAGAGCAAAATACAATATCAGCAAAGATTTACCAACACAGGTTTACTGCATTTATAGCCAGACATCAGTGCCATTTGGTTAATAAATGAATATCTAGTGCCATTAAGTACTGAACAGTAACATTCAGAAGAATTTGGATGCAGACTTATTACTTTTCGGTTTAATTTTCTACCCAGTGTTGTGACCACTGGTGTCGTCTTGATTCTTGATCACATGAAGCAGTGTTGTAGATAATGTGCTCACTTGCTTTCACTTTTAGGTCAGTCATGGCTTTTAAAAGAGAGTTCACGTGTTTGCATGCTTTTTCAATTGTGCAAATAAGTTATTTGTGTCCCTTAATGTAATATAGAACCACATGCATCTTTTGTGCATTTTTTTGGCCAGTCCTTACTGCTCTCTCTGAAGCCGTTGCCATTCAGTTAAGTGCTTTTAGGAAAATTAGGGCATTAGTTAGTGTGCTGTTAGTCTTGAGATGAAAAACGCACTGTTTCAGTGCCGTTGTTTTTTGGCGAAGGATGAGATTCAAAGCATAAAGTGTTGCGACTGTCAGCCAGATTCATCCAGAAGGATCGGGCCTCCACTGGAAGGCCGCACACACACTAGTTTAGATCTGCAGATTTGCTAGATCAGCAGACCTTTACTAAAGCTCCTGTTTTTGTCGTGCCTTATATTCACCATTTAGTGACTTTTGAAACAGTCGTTATTGGGAAATGAGGTCAGTTAACTGAATTTAGGGTGGCTGTAGCTGTGCAGTGGATCTTTTTGCCAAATTAAGACTGTGTTCCTCAGCCAGAACAAACAGATCTAAAGCCAGATTGACTCCAGTTGAGTGGATGAGAACACCCCGACTCCTACCAAGCTGCTTTTATTCAGCTTCGAGACTGGCTGGGGCATAGTGAGACAGGTTTATTTAGGATGTGCAGCGGACAGTGTTTTCTACGCTTCCCTCGTTGGCCTCTCCACCTGTCGGTCCACTGCCTCTTATCTCCTTTCTTTCATAAGTGGTGCTGTTAACCAGAGCACTCAATAATGAACTACTTCTTGTTGTGTTTGCATAATGGAAGTTTAGAAGAGGCAAAGCTCACCTCTGTCTCTGACCAATGAGATGAGTCCTTTGTCTGCACACCCCCAACCCTCAGTCCCAAGGGCCTGTGTGGTTTTAGAAGACACCAAACATTGTTTTCCAAATTGGTTATACTTAAAGGAGAAGGTTTTTTGGGAAAAAAAGCTAATAAAAATAAAATCTCATACCATCCCTTGTAGCTGATCAGCCAAGACTTTTTTGGTGAAATTTCTTCTTTAGTTTTGCACTGAAACTACAGAGCTAATGCAGCTAAAAAGTAATGGAAGCTTCTACTCTAATCTCTAGTATCATGCAGACTGCATTCCTAAATCATCAAACGCTGCATGGCTAAATCATCACACATTTGCCTCAAACTGTTAAAGGGAAATTTCTAGATTTCTTCAGCATAAAAGTGTTGTTAAAGTCATTCAGGGTGACTTGATGCGAAACTTACCAATGCAGTGACAGGATCTAGGGTCACCATGCCTACAATACAAATACAGCCATTTCAATTACTAAAACCTAATATGATCAGTGCACATAAATGTATGAGTTTTTATGATGATGGTAAAATAGTGGTCAATCTAGAAAAAGTTTTCTTTGGGAACTGTTTTACTAAATCCTTTTCAAAGCCACTGTAAAACAACATCAAGCAGCATATTCATATCCATTTCATGTAATAACTTTCTTTTAGGGAGATTTTGAACCGCCACTGTTCTTGTTCACAGTAACTTTCTCAAGAACGTAGCATTTTATATCCAACCACTGTGAATGAGTTTGATTATCTTAACCGTTTAAAACTGCAGACACTTTCAAAAATTGTTGAAATTTCTTTTTGGCAATCTCTCTGACTTGCTTTTGTGGTTTCTGTGACTGTTTGACTCAATTTTTTCTGTAGAACTGTTCTTACTGGTTTTGTCTATGTGATGTACTTGGGACAGATGGACAAAAGTTCTTAGCTGCCGACTATTTATTGGTGACAGTATTTCCAAAAGTGTCTAAAGCACGATTACTACTTTAAACTGGAAATACTGGAAACTACAAACTATGATGGTTGTATGTGCACAGGTACAGGTGTGTAATAAACATGTTGGAGGCCTTCAGAAAAAAACTGCAGCCTCCTGCCATCATTTTTTTGACTGTTTATTACCTATCGTTCCTCTAAGATGTCCTTATTATCTGCAGCCTAAATTATGCTAAATAGTTTTTTAACTTGTGAATAGAGATAAGCCATATTTGGATTGTCGCTTCTAGATTAGAGGATACTTAATAATTGATTAGATCATATATTTTAATGATTTCATCTCTATTTTTAGCCCCGCTGTGCCTCAGTCCCACTTTTGCGAAAGTGGGTGGAGGGGATGGAGGGATGGGGTCGGGGTGGGGGGGTGAGTTGCATCTGCCTGAGACGGCATTGGCAGGACGCTGCCGTCAAATCCGGCAGCCAAACTGATTGAGCAGCCACTCAGAAATGCAGAGTTAGTCTAGATGCATATTAAAAAGATTACTCCAGCCCCCTCCATGTTCCTCTGCTTCTGAAGCGGCTTCAGTTCCAGCTCCCTCATTCTTTCTTTCACTTCACCGGGCCCAGATGTGTCCCATCATGCACCAGTGAACGCAGGCTGACAGGGACGGATGCGTTCCAGGATCGCTCCTTGTGGCCGACTCCATCTCCAGGATTACGGCGATAATGTTCCAGTCTCTGTGGGAAATTGGCTTTCCACACTCCTGATTGTTCCGTGTCACTCGCCTTCAGGCTGCAAAGAGCCGAGTGCTAGAGAGTGAGGGCTTAGGCCTCCATCTCTCTGTCTCTCCCCCACCCCCCCTTTTGCTCTTTCTGTCTCCAGCCTCTCTTTGCCTCCTGCCCCTGCCCCATGTGTCATCCTCGGCCAAATCGGCGGGTAATTTGTAACGGCTGCTCACCTATTAGTCACTGACAAGAAAGAAAAGAATGTGTGTCACTCTGACTGATCTCCGCGGCCTGTCGACACTCTTCTGCTCGCCCCTTCCTTCGTTCCACACTCTCTCTCCGTCACCCGTGTTACAAGGCTGATTGTCATCTGCGAGACCTTGATGGACAGCAGTCATCTGTAAAATTGACTCCTTCCCCTGGACACCAGAAAATAACAAAAAATAATAAGTAAAATGAAATGATTTTTCTTTCACTCTCTCTCTCTCTCACTCTTACTCATGCTCTTTCTCTGTTTCGGGGTTGATTTCTTATGTGAGTCAGGCTGGGTGCAGAATTGGGAAACGTTGTGCCAGCTGAGATATGTTTGTATGGGTGTGTGTGCCTGGTTGTGTGTGTATTTGAGCTATTCTCGTGCTCTGTGTGGCTACAAAGTTCCCACTTCAAAGTTCACCTTCAGAGCCTGTAATATCTCTCGTTCCAAATATAGTTCCATGACAGATCCGGTCCCCGTGTCTTATCAGCTCTAATTTTCATCTTTTTTTTTTCTGTGCTCAGAATATTTTAATAATTATCATCTGTAAGTGTTGATAATGTTCCAGAATAATTTTGTGTGCACGCTGTGGAGTCATTGCTAGGCCTACAGTCTTCCTCATGAAACACGAGGGGCTGCAGGATAAATGATTTATTTTCATTATCATGACCAAGTTACAAGCACCCAGCAATGGTAAAAACTAATTTATAACTGTTTTAAATTTGTCCAAACTAGTGGTGTAACCTAAATATGCATCGAAAAATGTATATCACAATGCAAAAAAATGTGCGTCGTAGAGAATGAGTGTTCTATGAATTGAGATTTGATGTAACTTCATTGTTTATAGTGTTATACTAGGGCCAATCAACAATCCAGTCCCAGTCTCATACATCACCCTCCCCACCTCCTTCGAGCTCTAGTTTCATTAGTAAATTGTGTCACAACTGAATAGTCATCATTTTCCTTCATTACAGGTTTGTTCTAAACGTTGTGAGAATATTGAATCATGAATTCAGTATCATGAATCAAATCATGGATGAAGTGTATTGTTACACTCCCTATGTGGGCCATAGCAAGACACTGAGATGTGGATGAAGACTGACACATTACAGATGTAGGCAGCTATAGTATTAGGAGTCTTGCCCAAGGACTCATATTAGTGTAGCGTGGAGTGCTTGACCAGGCAGGAAATTAATCTCAAGTGGGCTGCCTGCTGGGCATCAGTATTTTCCATCCCATTACACCAGCTGCTAAACATGCATGGTAATGTAGTGTCTTTTATTAATACCAGCTGGTGGCCTGGTGGTTAGGGTTAGCCCCTGTGATCGGAAGGTTGTGGGTTCGAATCGCAGAACTGCCAGTGACACCACTGAGGTACCCTTGATGTCATACTTAAGCTCTCTTATAGTCAGGCTGAACCAGGTCGCTTCAGAGACCATAAGGCAGTAGACTTGAGACATTCAAAATTCTGATCTTTATTACTAGATTAAATACACTTTCATAGTCAAATTAAATAAGACAATATACTACATCTGCAACTTGCACTGAATGGCATATTTATTATGTTATTTTATTTGACAAAGATTAAACGTCAACTGTCCATTCCATAGTTGGGATCTGTCAAAAAATGCTATTTCTAGTAGTAGCAGACTGTGTACTCAATGGTGTATGCATAGTACTTACAGATGAATAGATGAATAATAATAATAATAGTAATAATAAATAATTATAATTATAATAATAATAAATCATATTTGTTGCAGTAGATTTTACATGGTTTTTAAGTCTGGCTGCGTAAGTAAACACAGGGGCTAGCAAGTGAATTGGGGCTTCATTGCTGTCAAATGAAAAGTACTACAAAAATACAAAAAATGCTAATGTAGTGTGGCTTAACTGCAGTTATTTTCCATGCACTTATCCCAATAATGTGTTTTCAGTATATTGGAAGGTATAATTACACTATGTAGCAATGCATTTTCAGTGTAATGTATAACCTGACTAAAATATTGAACTCTGTTTAGTTTTTCACTGCTTGTTTTATTTTAAAAATATAACAGTGTTCATTGCAAAAACCTACAATATTGCAGTGCGTCTTCAGCCCTATGGAATGCAGCTATCAGTATATTCATGACTGGATTTGACAGATACAGCCAGCTGCTGGACGGCTCAGTTTGTGCTCACAGCTTATCTTAACTCTGGAGTTGTTCATATCATACACATTTTTACACTTCCTTCCACATCACTCGTCTTCCTTCTGTATTGCAGTGTTCTCTGTGTCCCCAGTGGAGGAGCAGACAGCAAAGGACAGGTCCCGTCAGAGACTAATGACCCATGTGATATGTGTGTGTGCCTGTATGTGTGTGTGTGTGGTTATGATTTGGCCCCTGAGAGACAGCTGGGCGCTCCCTGTCCCACGGCTGCCGCGGAGGGCGCTGGCGCTGACAGAAGGCCAGAGGAGCTGTGCCACTCTGCTGCCCATTACCGCGGCAACATCGCTTCCTCAGGCACCCCTCGTCCTGACCCCGCATTCTTACTCGAGAGGGAGAGGAGAGCAGATTGAGCATATGTGCATGTGTGATTGTTCAGTTAGGAGGAAACTGAATCAGAAATGTAGCATCGGTCTGTATACCGATCATAACATTAAAATCACTGACAGGTGAAGTGAATTGCATTATCTCATTACAGTGGCTCCTGTCAAGGAGTGGCACGTACTAGACAGCAAGTGAACACTCAGTTTGTGAACTTGATGTGTTGGAATCAGGAACATGGTCAACTGTAAGGATCTGAGTGACTGACAAAAGCCGAACTGTGACGACTGGGTCAGAGCATCTCTGAAACAGCAGATCTTGTGAGATGTTCCCAGTGTGTGGTGGTCAGTACCAACAAAAGTGGTCCAAGGAAGGGCAACAGGGTCGTGGGTCCCCAAGGCTCAGTGATGCACGTGGGGAGTGAAGGCTAGCCCATCTGGTCCTATCCCACAGAAGAGCTACTGTAGTACAAATTGCTGAAAAAAATATGGCTATAATAGAAAGGTGTCAGAAAGTACAGTGCATCACAGCTTGCTGCTCATGGGACTACATACCATAGGCTTATGAGCATTAGACCTGAACCATGGAGAAATAGAAGAAGGTGTCTACCTGTATTTGATCAAAAGATGAGCTGTGTGATTACGAAAAATGTTCCCTGATCTAATTAGTTCACCTACATTGTACAAGATTAACATGTCCTGGTAAACTTTATTTGCTCTCAATTCCAAGTCATTTAATATTGAGTATCTACTGACATAAGGGGTGTTAGATTAATCTGTTAAATAATGAAATTGCAATTTGAAGTTTTGGATAATGGGTCAGAGTGCGGGCTCCTCATGCATTTAAAGTGGTAACAAAATCATGAAAACTGCTTATTGATTTCAAGGCTGTTGTTGATCATTACCAATAAATCGGTAAGCAGTTCAAGTCCTAGAAGTAATATAGCCAATAATCATCCATCATCTGAATTACTTATATTTAACCAGGGTCACAAGGGGTGCTGAGGCCTGTCCCAGCAGTCTTGGGGTGAAAGGTGGAGAAACCCTGGATAGGTCACCAGTCCATCACAGGGCAAGCCCAAACACTCAGGCAGGTAAACACTCACACCTAGGGCTTGGGAGGAAAGCGGAATAACCAGAGGAAAGCCACACAGACATGGGAAGAACATGCAGACTCCACATAGAAGGGACCCTTGGTCCCCCTGGCCAAAAATCCAACCTCGGACCTTCTATCCCTTGATTGGCTCTGATATTGACACTCATGTCTGATATCACCTTCTCTGATATAGAAATTGTTATACAAGATACTTGATCCTTTTCACATGTGTGTCATCTCTGTCAATAAAGTGTTTTCTCTAATGGCTATAACCTGTGGCATCTTCTTAACCTTCTTCAAACTCAGCCATTTGCCCTTGTGCCTGAGCTGAAGTAATGAACGTCTTATTCATTTTGTCACATGCCCTGAGAACTATTATAACACTCATTAGTGTTATTTATTTACTCATAAGAGTTACAGTATTTACCCATTATATCACCGAGACACTGTAGGCACCCACCTCACCCTGCAGCATTATGGCTTCTGATGAAGTGGCCGAGTCTGTTCCAACCATTGGTGCTCTCATGCTAGGCAAAGCCCGTTTCTCATACATCGTCTTCTAATGCTCCCACATCATTGAGCTAATTGTTTTTTAATAACGTTTTTTAAATGAAGTAGTCCATCACACTCCTAGCCTCCTGTGGAGCAAAGAGCATCGGTGGCTTGGAAAAAGGGTCGAGCAGGGGGTCCATTATCTTTATTACTGTTATTTATGAAGTGCTTGGCTTGGTGCGTTTATTAAGTACAAACATTGTCTAGGCAATTTTATCGCAAAACACAAATTTCCATGAAAATACAGTAGTCGTTAGTAAGCCCTTTTTATCCATAGGTGGAGCATAACTCCTGAAAGAGGAACAAATGGAGACAAAACAGCTGAGAAATGTCAAAGAAGCAATTGGTTGTTGACGTAAAACTGTACAGGAGAGCACAGCAAGAAATGAAAGGGAGAAAAGCGTGATAGAGAGGATGACCTGAAAATGAGGCCTGAACTGACAAACGAATGAAAATAACAGAACAGGGCAGATGAAGCTGAGCGTTCGGAGAGAGAGAGAGAGAGAGAGAACTGATAAAGGCCTCATGCAAAGTGAAGTGCGTGTGAGTGTGTGATTAGATAAGAGTTGTGCTGAATTTTAGCCCTGCTTAGTGGAGTCCTGCAATAAAGTGTCTGATCAGTACTGCTGACTCTGGCATAATTAACCCTCCACACTGATTATTATATCTCCCAGCCAGCCCCCCTCTCTCTCTCGCGTGTGGATGAGGCTGTGTTCCACCACCAGTCTCAACTGTTCTAGTGTTGGTTCTGCACCTAGATGAGCTCGCACAAGATTCATTTCAAACAGTCTTTAATGTATGTAAATTTATGTAAACTTGGTTACAGATTTAAAAGTCTAGATTTTGTCTCAGAAACTCTAAAATGAGTAGGACTAGACCCATTTGTTAGTTTGCAGTAACATGATGTATCTAACAGTTGCAAAAAAAAAAAAGGTTTTTAAGATTTTTTTTTCAGTAACGTACAAACAGCTGTTCAGAGCTCAATCTCGCACAGTTCCCACATTTTCTTGTGTTTATTAGTCTCCTCAAAAATAATCACTCTGAGCACTACTTCATGGACCTAGCCCATATGCTCCTTTACTTATCTCTTCCTGCTGTGCTGCCGCATTTAAAATGATTTCAGAAAGTGTCTCCAGTCCACTACAAAGAAATGTTATGCTGTTTCACCTTTCAGTCTTTAAAAATCATTTAAAACCATGCAAACATTTTGACATTAATGCGTTAGACATAATTGTATCAGTTGAAGGAATAATTTAAATAATGATCATACAAAAAGTAACCTATTCTCAGTAATTATAAATAATAAGAAGAAAACATTGAAAATCAGTATTTGTCTGCTATAGAACAGTAACACATTCTCAGTGAGTCTGTTCATACATTCAGTCAGCTTAAAGCTCTTTTTAGGCTGTTGTAAATGATAGGATTTTTGACTTACTTCAAACATCATGTCCAGTGTGCTACGTTGGAAGAAAATAATTGATTCTTTGAGCAGCAGTGATAATGCAGATGTTGTATTTCTTTACCTAGAACGTCTCAAAGTCACAAACAGAGGAGCAGACTTTTCCTCCTAAAGGTGTTTTCAGATTGCAGAGTGAATAAACTACAGGAGCAACCGTGACAGCATGACCCTGATTGGTCAGCCTGTTCATAAACATATTCTGCAGCCCAGAAAGTCCCTCTGGCTCCATTTATAATTTTACACAGTATCGCAGTCTGTCAGTTTCAACCTTGATATAAAAGAAAGTATTAAACTCACTCGACTTAAAGTGACCTCACAGTTCAAACCCAGGCAAACATACTGACTGGTGTCATGTGGCGACCCAGCACAAGCACGTCCCTGACCCAGACTGAGTCAAGAACCGTATTTAATACCGTGGGTTTGAATCCTAGTCATGGGGATCCTCTGCCCAGCAGTGTTTCAGGTATTAATTACCTTCAGCACACTTGATCCAGCTCATGAAGAGCTTGATAATTAGCTGGTGAGCTGGTTATCAGTTGGACTGGGAGTAAAAATCACTGGTTTAAGAAACACTACTCTGCGGCATTGGACAAAAAAAGAACTCTTTTTGGAACCTAAGAGTGTCTGAGCTAAATGGAATAGTAGCATCTTGTGCTTTCCTGTTCTAGCTGTCACCTGAATTGCCTAGGAATAGTATAGGCTATACCTACCCTGACAGGCTAAGCAGCCCTTGTCTTCACAGATGCAGCATAACATCTTAATTTGCATTATTCTGCCTCTACCTTGAAAACATCTGCATCGTGTTTACCTTGGAGCTCTTGGCTATGATGCTGATGATTCTTTCTGTACTCTTCACCGTGAGCTCTGCTTGAAAGTGGGCTGCCTCTCCTTGGCTCTAAGATGAAAGCAGTGGTTTAATATTCTTTTACATGACCCTACAGTTAGCTCAAATTTATTTGACATGCCCAGCCCGCTGAAAGTAATATTTCAGCGTTGTATGTCTGTTGCATATTATAATTTTTCTACTTTTTTTTTTTTTTTTTAATACATTAAAGTTTTGTTTTAAGCTTTTGTCTCAATTGGGTTTCACTGCATAAATAATTGAATTGATTTTCAGGTGTTGGTTTTGAAGCAATAATGTAAAAAAAAAAAAAAAGCTTTTACAACAAATACAAAAGGTTTGAATTCTTTTAATGAATGAAAATTAAAATAAGTTACTGTTAAAATATTTATATATTCATAAGCTTTCTCAGCTGCAGCCTTAAATTTCAGTATGTCATTTGAATCGGAAAAATTCAGATTTCTTTTTTCTGTCTCCATGTATGGCCTCAGCCCCTGTGCCAGCGTGGCCCTGCAGCCATAAGTGCAGGCCTGAGGGGGCAGCACTCTGCAGCCGTTCGGCCCGCTGAGCATGACAGGCCCTGGACTGGGCAGGAGAGCCTGGCCCAAGATGACCCCGAGATGTGGGACCTGTTGCAGAAAGAGAAGGATAGACAGTGTCGAGGACTGGAACTCATTGCTTCAGAGGTGAACACAAAACACACATACTCTTCACAAGTTCTAATTTGTTGCTACTTACCTTCAGTTCTCAAAGTCTGGGTTAGCTTTTAGATTGAGCTATACCCGTAATGGTAATTTTATTGTTTAGCATGATGAAATGTGTATTGCAGTGACACTCGAGCTCATTGGAAAAGGTAGACCTGGAAAGTCTGGAAGTTCTTGATTGAATTACTACATTGTGTAGCCAGTTTTTAGGTCCCTCCTCTGGCACCCTCATTATTGACATTATTTTCAGCTCCAGTTATCGTACAGCTAGGCTATAATTGTCCACCCAGCAGTACCACTGTGCCTGATACACCTATAGTAGTGCGACACACACTAACATGTCACTACAATGTCAGTGTTACTGCTGCTCTGACTATGTGTGTTGGGATATAATAAAAAATATTATATATGCCATGGAACTTTTCTGAAATTATTCTGATGTGTTCATGCATTACTGTAAATGTTCAGATTTCAAATATTTCTTTGTCAGAGTTTCACTATTCTTCCTGATTTGAGGTTGATTGTTTTCATTCTTTATATGAATAAAATGAGTCAGTTGTGCTTCCTGTAATCAAATAATGCATGTGGCTTAGAGTTTTAACGTATTTGGCAATGACTGTTGTTTCTTGCATCCAGTACCACACTCCTGCCAAAATACAAATGCTGTTGTCAACATACCATCATGCCATCTTGTCTCTTACAGCAGTGCTGCTGTAGTCTGTATAGTAAGATTTCTTGCTTGAGTACTAGGAACCCCCCCCTTCTGATGTCATATTTTGAATGTGAGCACAAATTTTGAAAGACTCCAAGCACTTTGGGTGGATACAGAAAACAATCACCCCCTTCAAAATATTCACTTTTTGTTGCTTTGTAGCCTGAAATGAAGACACACAGAAAAAAATCTATTTTCCAGTTGTGTTTACTCAATGCAGCTAAAAACATTGAAGTGAAAGACATAATGGCAACAGTCCAGAAAAAAAGAAAAAAACAAACAGTGAGATGGATAAAGGATCACGCCCCCTCCTAAAAAATACTCAGTCACCTGTAATTAACTCCTCCATTGCACACCAAGCTAATTGGTGTCCATCTATGATCAGGTGCAATTATTGTAATTAGTTTAGGATAAAAACAGCTATTTTTGGAGCATTCCAGTGCTTGGTAGTGCAACTGAAAGCAAACAAACTGTGGGTGGCAAGGCACTGTCAAAAGATTTCAGGGATAAAATTGTGGACTGGCACAAATCAAGTGATGGATACAAAAAAATTCAAAGGCTTTGTCAATCCCTTGGAGCGCTATAAAGTCTATAGAACTGGAAAATGTTTGGTACTACTAGGACCCTCCATGGATCAGGCTGGATGGAAGAGCGAGGAGGAAACTAGTCAGAGAGGCTATCAAGAGGTCTGTGGCAACTTTGAAGCAGTTACAGGAATTTTATGTTAGAGAGTGGTCATTATGTGCACGTAACAACATCACAAGTGCTTCAAAAGTCACTCCTCAAGAAAGGCCACATTAATCTCAATTGAGACTTGCCAAAGCACACATTGAAAGTTCTGAGGCCAAGTGGAAAAAAGATGTTATAGTCAGATGAGACCAAAATCTAAATCAGAATCCAATACAGCTCACCGTCCAAAGGACGCTGTACCTGTAGTAAAGCATGAAGGTGGTAACATCCATGTGGGGGTGACAGTGACCCAAAGCACACAGCAAAATTGACCACCCAGATGCTGAAGGAGGAAAAGGTGAATGTCTTTGCATGGCCTAGTCAAAACCCAGACCTAAACCTTATTAAAAATCTGTGGACAGTTCTGTAAAGAAGAGTGGGTAAATTCTGCACAGTCTAGATGTCCAAAGTTGGTAGAAAAGTATCCCAACAGGCAATAATTAAAGCAAAAGGAAGTTCCTCAAAGTACTGACACAGGTGGTGGTATTTTTTTCTATCTCAGTGTCTTGGATGTTATAGTTACATGGAGTAAATACAGCGTCAATTTGTGTGTGTGTGTGTCTTCATTTCAGGCTGCAAAGCAACAAAATGTGAATATGTTGAAGGGGTGATTCATTTCCACTGTATTTAGAGATGGGCTGTTACATTTTTTTGGCTAATTAAACTCTGCTAACTAGGCAGTGAGCTAACATAACTGCTAGGAACTTGAATATTTAAAGTTTGCCTACTGTCTTTTCCTAAATTGGGCAGCTGGTGGCCTAGTGGTTAGGTAGTTGCCCCTGCGTTCAGAGGGTTGTGGGTTCGGATCCCAAGACTGCTACTGGCACCTCTGAGGTACTCTTGAGCAAAGTACTGTCCCCACACACTGCTCCCTGGGCGCTGGGTTCCTGGCTGCCCGCTTATTCACTTGGGTTAAATGCAGAGAAGGAATTTCGTGCTGTTCACCGTGTGCTGTGGTGTGTTCATGTATGACAAATAGACGCTTTACACTTTACAATTTTAAATTGTCATTACAATGGAGAGCATAGTTTAATAGAGTGGATGAAATAGCTTGTAGGTTGAGCACAACGAGATCAAAGGAAGAGTTAACAAGTTAGTTAGCTAGATATCTTGCCTCAATTTGGGGCCATTTCTGTGACTGGAAGAACAAAGTACTGCTAGTATTGATTTGTTCTTGCTAAATATTCACTTGCTGTTTTTTTTGCAAACTTTTTTATCCCATTATTTGGGGGCAGCTGGTGGCCTAGTGGTTAGGGTGCCGCCCCTGCAATCAGAAAGTTGTGGGTTTGAATCCCAACACTGCTAGTGTCATCACTGAGGTACCCTTGAGCAAGGTACTGTCCCCACATACTGCTCCCCGGGCGCCCCTCGTTGGTGGCTGCCCACTGCTTCTCTTGGTGAATGGGTTAAATGCAGAGAAAGAATTTCATATTGTTCACACTGTGTGCTGTGCTGTTGTGTGGTGTGTTCACGCGTGACTATAAGGGGCCACTTTACATTACTTTATTTCAGTTTTCAGATCTCTCTAGTAGTCCTTTGAAAAGATGACTGATTTGAAATGATCTAAAACAATCACTGCTTAGAGAAGGACAAGCAGGACCAAAAGCCCAGGATGAAGTTGAGGCATGCAGGCATAAGCATGCTGTGATTTTTTTATTGACACAAGCACCACTAACTTCTCAATATCTGATGAACCAAATACTTTCTCCGTCCAGTTTGAGACTTGGGTCACAAAGCATCAGTCATGATTCCAATGGAACCTGTTGAGTTTGAGTTTGTCCAGGAATGCCTGGAGAAATCTTCAGACTCCCTGCAGTCTGCCTGCAGCAGGAACAGATTAGTTGATGATTTTGCTTAAGCGGCATCACTCTCGCTGGATAATAGATATTAAGCTGGCATGCGAATCCAGAGGCTAAATGGTGCCTGGATAATTTGAGGACAGCGTGCTAGGAGCTTGACAACCTTGTGGCCATCATCTCTGGATGTCTCCAGTGAGGGCATTTGCGCATCTGCTGTTTGAGTGTCATTTCAGGCATCTATGAGGTTCTCCTGATGTCCCTGTGCCACCCCCGACACATACTGTGCTGGAGATGAGTTCCAGGTCACTTATGTACTTTTTTCCTAGTTCGCACTCCCAGTTCTGTACTTTCAGACTTAAAAACACTGCTGTTTACTGAGTGAGAGATGCCCTGATGGATCCATGACATTGCTCACACAAGAGCTGTGCTGCAAAGCAGCTGATAAAGAGAATGAACAGGTTTGTTATGAAACCATGGAACTCTGAAGGAACAAAGCATTGTAAAGCTTTAAGAGCCTGTCGTGTTCTTTCATTCTAAAATAAATTACTTTTATGAGTCTGCAGCACATGGTCCAGTGGTTTTGTACTCCTTAGTGAGGGAGAGTCTGGCCGGAGAAATTATGAGGGAAGGATTAGGCCCTGACCACTCTGAGGAAAAATAATTTCTAGGTGGCTAAAATTGACATTTAAAATGTAAGTTTTATTTATATTCTGATGGTCCTAATTCTGAAATATAGTGTTTTTTGTATTTATATTTACCAGTTATATAGATATAATTGTAAAGGGGATGACTCATTGGCACAGCTGTCATCAAGAGAGTGCAAATTCAAATGCCAGTGATATCACAGGCAAACAAATTGGCGTGTTATGTGGTAATGGTGTAATGAATCGTGGTTGAACCTTGATCCGCATGGATCCTCCACCACGGTTTGGCATACAAGTGAACCACAGATTAATTAAAAAGTTTACCTATTACAGTGTGAAATACAGTTTTACTGTTGCTGTTATTTTTTAAGTAATAATTGGTTCAATTTTGATCTAGAGTTTGAAAGGTTTCCCACCTCGTTTAAATGCAAACTTTGGGAGCATTTTGGTTTCCCTGTAAAATGCACTGATGAGAGAAGGGTGGTAGACCAAACCATTATGTCATACGGAAATAGGCATACATTGTCAGCATGGCCACAGATTTGAAGCACCTTAATGTGGCAATGATGGCTCTGGGAGTCAAAACACCACAGCAGCTTCTTACTGAGGTATTCTTACTGAAGCTTGTGTTTTGCTGCAGATTCAGACCAGGCTAAAGCCATTACAAAAGCTATTGGGATATTTATTCAGTATGAAGAATGTGCCAGATTACTATGAACAACAACCAAAAAAAAAAAAAAAAAAACAGAATAGGGAATTAATTATCCAAGGCATCTTTTGTTGCCCTCACCACAAACGTGTGGACCTCCAGGGCAGCAAAAAGCTACATGATTGTACATGACTGCTCACTACATCACAGCGGAGTGGGAGATGTTTTTGTAAGGACAGTCATATAAACTTTACCAGCTTTTTTTCTGAAGTCTTCTGTTCTGCACTTGAATGGAAATTTTTTTTTTAGAAACACAGGTAACCAAAATTAGGGAGTTTTATTGGCTTGTTTTTTATTTAGAGCAGAACAAAACCTAGTTTTGCAGAATCAGACGTGACCTCTTATTGAGAACACCTAGGGACTGCCATGAGAAATTTTGGGCTGATTGTGAATGGGAAGGTAGTATTATTAGTGTAGGAACAAACAAACTGTAATTTGTACACCAATCCAATGCCTCATGAAAGTGGAGCTCAAAGGAGGGGGAGATGGTGCACTCATCGACATGGTCTGACAGACAACAACCCAGGCATTAGCCCATGAATGTAATTTAGCAAGAACTTCAGTTAAGCATTCAGATGCAAATTCTTGCAAGGTAAAAACCTTTTGAAAAAAGGTGTCATTGTGGTACTGATGAGAGTTGACATGAAAAGAACATGGGCTAGAGCAGCGACCGCCAACCTTTTTTGTGCCACGGACCAGTTTCATGTAAAACAATATTTTCACGGACCAGTATAGATAAAAACAAAGTGTGTAAAAAGACGAAGAAGCTCCCCAAAGATGTTTGTTTTTTACTCATTTTTGCTAGCTTGTGGGTTAAATTTTTGATGTACCGTATCACGTGACCGAGACAAGCGTTTTTTTCAAAATAAAAGATCTTTCAGACTCTGATAATCAATAAAATATTTTTTATTCTGTCTTTCTGTGCAGACCGGTACCAAATGACTTATGGACCGATACCGGTCCGCGGCCCAGTGGTTGGGGACCTCTGGGCTAGAGGAACTTAGGGGCTGAATTGTATTCTAGTTATAAGATCACATCTGGCTCTGCACAATCAGTCAAATCTATTGGAACGCCATTTGTCCTCTTTCTAGAGGGTTTTAGCCTGGACATTCACATACTTTGACCTTCTGTGACTTTTTATGGAGTTTGATCGGTGAAGATGGTCTTGTAAAATGTTTTGTTGAAAGAAATTTTGGTCATTTCAGAGTATTCATTTATTAACTTATCTTCACTTTCTTACCTATTTCCTGTGCTTTTGTACATTTTATTATTAAGTTATTTGTTCTTTGATGAGACTTTGTCGTAAGACAGAGTAAAATTCAATGTTAAAGCGAGCACAGTGAGTAATGAGGTGACTAAGTGCATAATGAACTTTTGATACTCTAGAACTTTAATAATTAGGTATTAATCGGCTAACTATAAATGACCTTTTACTCACAAGAAACAGTTTCTAATGTCTGTCACAGCTTGCCTAAGCAGAGAAACTTTGAGACAGCAGGTGATCTTCAAAACAGTAGGCATTCTGCCAGCATTGCTTCAGCAGCAGCTAAGACCTGTGTTGAGAAATGGAATTCATGGCACCGCAGCAAGACGGAAACAGCTGCTTGAGAAAGAACACCTTTGTTACTTATTTTAGTTTTTACCAAAAAAGCACCTGAACAGTCATTAAGATCATGTGGAAAGTGGCTGTGGACAAATGAAAAGTGCAGCTTTTTGAATGAACGTAGGTGTCCTGATACCTGGTACAACCCAAGCACTAAATTCAGCACTCATTGTTGAGTTTTTCAATTTTTACAAAGGCAAAAATGACTTTTTTGTATGTGATTCAGAAAAGGACTTAATGATGAAGAAATTAACTCCTGTTTACCAGGATTTTTGTGGCATGTGGTAACGTGTGTGTCCTGAAAATAACATTTAAGGGCTGCATACATGAATGACACACAGCCTGAACATCATTGGGAAAAATGTCTTAATAATACCTCAAGTTTTTCTCGCCATAGCTTGTACTGGGTGATATTTTAGTATAAGGGCTATACAATACAAATTAAACATTTTACATACAGCATAAGTGGTTGTATGAGTTATTAAATTATGAAAGTGTAACAGTGATTTCCCACCTGTGTAATGACTGTTACATGCATAGCAGTATGAGCAATACGCCAGTTTTAACGAAAAATGTCTGTATTTAAACAAAATGTTTGTTTAGACTGTTTCAATCTTTCCACATTACTGACCCAGGCTGGTTAGTCACCTGTTTCTACATACATGATGCTCAGTCCTGCACCCAAATAACATATATTTTATCAACAAAATTGTGTCTCAACAGAACTTTTCATGAACCTTATGTTTGTTCTTTCGCTTTTTCAGTGTCTGTTTCTTCTTTAAGTGCCCCTCTCTCTCTCTCTCTCATTCTCTCTCATTCTCTCTCATTCTCTCTCATTCTCTCTCATTCTCCCTCTTTCTCCCTCCCTTTCTCTCTCTCTCTCTCTCTCTCTCTCCCTCCCTCCCTTTCTCTCTCTCTCTTTCTCTCTCTCTCTCTCTCCCTCCCTAAGTACCTGTGGATCCCCTATAGTGCCAGTGTGTTTGTGCCGCAAGACCACAAAAGTCCTCAAATTGCGTTTCCAATTTGTTTGTTTGCTTTCACAGCGTGACTGTGGCGTGTGGTTGAGAGATGTTGCCTGCACTGTGGTGTCTGAGGCCAAACATTAACGCTGTGTTTGTGTGAAAGACAGTAAGGGAGACAGGAATGGGGTATGCTGTGATCTTATGGGTTGGGTATTGTCAGGATACCACCCTGCAGGAGAAGTTTTTCTTTCTGTCCTCAGGGGTGATAGACTAGAGTTTATGATAAACACCACAAACAAATATTTACTCTCCACTGTGTGTGTGTGTGTGTGTGTGTGTGTGTGTGTGTGTGTGTGTGTGTGTGTGTGTGTGTGTGTGTGTGT
>JBBPCZ010000115.1:21640325-21645312 GCA_037974445.1 Brycinus macrolepidotus | reverse complement strand
GTGTGTTTGTGTGTTTGTGTGTGTGTGTGTGTGTGTGTGTGTGTGTGTGTGTGTGTGTGTGTGTGTGTGTGTGTGTGCGCACCGCTGTGTAAAGTGTGAATGAGTACACTGTGTGAACAAAGAGTCGATAAATGAGATTTATTTCCCTCTAGTTAATGAAGTAATTCATTAGTAAAATATCCTTAGCAGATTAAGTGTTAATTGGATTTCAATTCAGGTGAAGTTCAATTTATGAACAAGAACATCCAAGGAAAACAAAGTTCAGTTTGGTAAATTTTTTACATTTTCATTTCTTCTCCTCACAGAGCTGGGCTGATATTCTATCGTAAAGGAGTTCGCTCTGTGGATAAAAAAGGTGCTGAAGTCATGTATGACCTTGAGGACAAGGTCAACTTTTCCGTCTTTCCCTCTCTCCAGGGTGGACCCCACAATCACGCCATCGCTGGGGTTGCTGTAACTCTCAAGCAGGTACACTCCAAACTCCAGCCCAGCCAATCACTCCCTACTTTCAACTTCAGGAAAAATTTACTGTTTTAAATGTTTTCTTTTACTCGACTCTCTACTTGGCTCTACTTGCTTTTTGGTACCTGGTACCTTCATCTTCCACCACAGTTTGTGCCCCCCTTCTTATGAAAAGTAGTAACGAGTACCAGGTGCTAGATACTAGATTTGTCTACAGGAAAAACAGTTGGAACCTAATGGAAAACCAAAGGTGAGTGGCGTTGAGTCAAGCTGGTACCATGCAGTGGAAAAGCAACTGTAGTGCAACACACCATACAGCAGCATTACATTATACCAAATGTTACATATTATTCCAGACGGATAACAGGGGGGCTGTGGTCCATCTGACAGAGATCTGACTGAGCTGTGTGAATATGCAAGCCCGGTTAAATATTTCTGAGTAAAGAAATAACTGCTCCATAGTTACTCTGTTCTTATTCATAGTTATTCTGCAGCAGCACACTTATTCCAAAGCCTTTGAAACTTAGACCAAGATACTAATCACCTACTGTGTTTTGGGAAAACTCTAATCATCTGGTAATCAGGTAATTGATTCAGTGAGTCAAGATCTTAATACTTGTATAATTAATTTGTATTAGACTGATTTTCCCAGTGACAGTGCAGAGCATGCACTGCAGTTAATGCAGTAGATACTCTACACACAGAACCTGTGACTATTTTTTTTTTTCTTCTTTCCTAATTTCCTTTATTTGTTTGCTCAGGCCAACACCCCGATGTTCAGAGAGTATATTGCACAGGTGATTAAGAATGCTAAGGCCATGGCCAATGCATTGCTGAAGAAAGGATACACGCTTGTGTCAGGTAAGCAAAATAACACAGCTCATAACGACACACGCACACACTTATCATGTGCTTCTTCAGTATTCCTTTTTTTTTTTTTTTTTTTTTATTATACATTTTTTTGGCATTTAGCAATTGACCAGAGTCGCTTATAACGGTGCTTTTTTGTCCACTTAGATTATTATCTCTTTGCTAGTGCAAATTGATGAGAATCTAAAGATTCTCTTAAGCTGTTGGCAAAAGCAAGAATCAGTGATAATACCTAGATAGTAAGATACATGATTACAAGACATAAGTTCAAGAATACAATTAATATTTCACAAAGAAATAGGTCTTCAGACTTTGTTTGATGATAGTGAGGGACTCAGCTGTGAAGCCCATTTCTGAATGACTTTAAGGAAACAAAATTAAGGTCTGCATCAAAGTCACGAACCTTACATGAATCCCTTTGACATGCTGTGGTAGGACTTTAACTGGCAGTTCATGCTTGAAAGCCCTCAAGTGTGGCAGAATTTAAGCAATTCTCCAGCAAACAGTGGGCTGAAATTCTTTCACAGCAATGCGAAAGACACAGCAAAGTGTGTGATTATTTCTAGTTGTAGGGTTATTTCCAGTTGGTGATCTGGTTGCAGTTGTTGATGCTAAAGATGGTATAACCAGTTGAATTGTTTGGGGCCACTTTTTCACATGGGTGATGGAGGTATTGCAAAACTTTTTTACTTCGATAAATGAAATCATAATATAAATACAGTCTTTTTGTGTATCCTCGTGTTTTCATTGTCTTATGTTACATTTCAAAATGAGCATCCAGTTAGTGATGAATGTACAAAAACAGAGGAAATCAGGAATACCTTTTCCACACCATTGTGCCTTGAAATATATAACTGTCAAGGCATATCAAGGAATCAGTAATCAGTAATCAAACAATATATTGTGCAGCCGTAGGAGGCGCATACTGTTCTTTCACTCACTTAAAAACATGTTGATTCAATCTGTCTCTTGCTCGCTCTGTCTCATTCTCTCGCATTCTCTCTCACTCTCTCTTGATCTTTCTCTTTCTCTCAGGTGGGACTGATAATCACCTGGTGCTGGTGGATTTGAGGCCACAAGGAATGGATGGAGCTCGGGCAGAGAGGGTTTTGGAGCTTGTCTCCATCACTGCCAACAAAAACACTTGCCCAGGGGATAAGAGCGCACTTACACCAGGAGGCCTCAGACTGGGTCAGTAGCATGTACACAGACACAAAATCACTAACCTTGCTCTTAACACTTTTGCTGTATTCCTAACAGTTATCCTCTTGAACACCTTTCACTTTGACCTTATTCTCTTGTGTTCCAGGTGCCCCAGCTCTTACGTCTCGCCAGTTCAAGGAAGCAGAATTTGAGCAGGTTGTGGAATTTATGGATGAAGGATTCAAAATCGCTCTTGATGTCAAGAAAAAGACCAGTGAGTTATGCAACATAATTAAATCAGTTTGTATATTTTTTATTTTTCCCCCATAATACTTTGTTTGCATAGTAGTTTGGTGGCTTAATTGTGTTGGTAACAATCGCATATACACAAATAGTGCATTGTAATTATTATTATTTAGACATTTTGATCTCTGCATTCTCAGAAAAGAGCAGCAAAGGGTTTTTTGAGCAATGAAGATGCACTTTTCTCAAATCCAAGGACCTCAGCTGATATAAACCGTTTTGCATAAAGGCTCTTTACCAATTTGAAGGGCTTTTTTTTTTATCAACTTTTACATTAAAACAAGCAGAATGGATAGAATAGAATAGATCAGAAACAGACACATTGCCTTTCTTAAACTTTAAAATGTTTTTCATACTCATTTAAATTTTCAGTCATAGAGAAGTACTATTAAACCAGGGAAAGAACTATAAATACATTCCGATGGTTCTCATAGCTTTATAAAAAGCCGCTACCTTTACAGTAGAAACCTTAAATAATCTTTTTTGGTTTTGGATGTAGACAGCAGATCCTTCTAATGTCCTGCGCCTTTTGCTCTTCTTTCTCTTTTTTTTGTGCCATGCAGAAAAGCTGGCAGAGTTTAAGAGTTTCCTGTTGGAGGACCCGGAGACAGTAGCACGCATCGCAGATCTGCGTTACCGTGTGGAGGCTTTCGCTCGGCCCTTTCCTATGCCAGGCTTCCCTGACCACTAACCCGATTTAGAGACAGACAGAAAGAAGGGGGTGAATCCACACACCCACCTCGGAGACCTATGGCTTTCCTCTGCAAAGTGGACAGTAATAGGAAGGTGATCAGTATTCAGACAGTACATTTATTTCTTTAGTTTTTTTTCCCTTTTTTGAGCCATTGTTCATCAGACACCTTGTTGGTAAACACAAAGTGAAATGTTGCTAAATGCTATGGAGTGGTCACAGAATCAATGAACAAATATTTAAGTCTTTAAGAGACCTGTATGAAAAACAGACCATTATGCATGCTGCAGGTTTTCGTAATGTTTTTGGAGTGCCACTCCTGGAATCTGCTCAAGTGCGAGCAGGCTCATTTTCAGAGTGGCTCCATATACACAAATTGATTTGTGTGATGGTTTAGATCAGGATGTCCAAATGTTGTGCTTCAGTGAGCTAGATTGCTTTTGGAGTGGTTTTGTCACTGGCCTGGAAATTTTGGCACTTTCTAAGTAAAAGCTCCCATTTGTTCATTTGAATGGAGCCAAAACTAAAATTTGCACGAAAGTGCTTCAGTGGCAAAATCTATCCCGCGAAACATGACTTGGGCAAATGTTTCTGATCGTATTAATCCTAGTTGAGACTGCAGCTAGACTAATGTCTTACAATTCTTTTGAACTAGCATGAATGAACATTACATTTGGACCAGGCAGCAAACAAAGAACAAAACAAATACAGACAGATCACTGCACTGGCATTTAATGTTTACATCATTTTTCACCTCTCATGTCTTAATAATGAACTGTGGAACAAAGATCAGTCATGAATCTCTTTATGCCTCAGCATGAATTATTTTCTTTTCAACTCTTAACTACTGCTGCTTTCAAATGAGAGAAACACAAATGGCTATTTATATAGAAAGACTAAAAGCACATATGTGTCTAACTTGTAGAGTCTAATATACATAAGAGCTCATGATGGAGGTTATTGTTTTATTCTTATCACATGGGGAAATGGGGTAGGGTGCTCAAGTAGTGCCATATTTTGTAACAGTAATGATGCACTCACAATAACTAGCCCTTTTTGGTTGATTAGCTTATTAATCACCCTCACCTTATTAACAGAAATGGTTATAGAGGACAAAAGTGATGTGATGATGTTGACCAAACTTTTACAGAACTTTATACTGAGAATAACAGACATTTCAGTGTATGTCTTGTCTTTTTCCTGTTCAAACAATCCACCAGCAAAGCCTACAGTAGCCTCTGGTTTCCCCTTTACTCCCATCCCGGGTCCTGGACGCCCACAGACGTGCACATTTTAGTGATTTCCCTGCTGTAACACCGACTTCTCCCCAGTGATGGGATGTGAATGAGCTGGTTAGTTCAATGAGGTGTCGGGAGTTGGGAAAACACTATTGTGTAGGACAGTGTTCCTGCAGGACCATGATTGGAAAACATCGTTCTCCAGAATGCTGCCTTTTTATCTGTAAAGTTTTTTTTAATAAACCTTTACAAAGTGATTTTATAAGAAAGTCTAATCCCA
>JBBPCZ010000115.1:21627825-21637825 GCA_037974445.1 Brycinus macrolepidotus | reverse complement strand
TCTGCAGCTTTAGCTTGTGGTCTCAGCTTTAAAACAGAAAGATGGAGAGACTGTTTAACGCCACATACTGACCTACACCTGTCTTATTCTGGGGTTAAATTGTTTTTGTTTGTTTTTATTCTCTGAATATGGTTTATGCTTAAACATACATTAGAACATAGCAATCTGTATGTGCTGAGGAGAAAGCCTTCACACTTTTAGGAGTAATCATATTGGTTTGACCAGAGATGCTCATCATTGTGCAAATTACTTGTTAGCGCATCTGCTGCTGAACAGTAGTGAGGTATCTGTACATAAACAGTACTTGTGAAGTACATACTGGCTATCATGCAAACACCCAAGGCCATTGTTTTAAATCTTCAGGCCTAATATTCAGTCTTCAGGTCACCCACAAGACATGCCGTGGTTTAAGTGTGTGTGGATGAACTGTGAAATTGTTAGAGGCCTATTATCCTTATTAGTCATCACTAAATTAAAAAACAGGAATACATTACAAACAAAATAAGAGAAAAAAAAAACCAAATTTCTCAATACTTTTTCTAAACTTATTTCTGTGAAATCTCTGTTCCAGAATGCCCACCCACCCCCTCGAAAATCCACCCATTAGTAAGTTTTCCCCCTGTGGCACAGTGCTACCAACCATCTTTGCATCTGTTCAAACTGCCACCAACACATCACCACCTGTCAACCACAAATAAATGTGTTTTGTTTTTTTTTACTTTGCTTCAGTGAATGATGTCAATGGCGCATCTCTTCTCCAGTGACTGATTACCACTCAACACAAATCAGTAGCCACCATTTCAATAGTTAACCCCACCCCCCAAAAAATGGATAAAGAATGGATAATAATTGGAACAGCCAGAAGGGTTGAGATCAGCAATATAATACATCAGCGTTCAAGTGCATTTATAGATGACATCAAAGCTACAAAGCGTGCAGAGTGTATAAAGGAACAGGATGAGGAACACGACCAGGTTCTGAGACATATCATCAAAATGGGCAAATACAGGTGAATATTTGCAGCTACATTAAAACATTTGCATTGCAGTATTGTGCAGACGTCCTGAGCCACCCCTCATTTCTTCATATTTTGCTTCCAGAAAGCCGGATGTTTCTGTATTTTTTATTTTTTTTTTGGATGTACTCTTGAGGAACAGTTCTCCAGGCTTCCTTGCTGGAGGACTTTCAAGGGCTCTCATTTTCAGTTCAGGCCCTGAACCTGACCAGTTTCAGAGAAATGTTCTTTGTTTGTTAAGCCACACAGTGACCTACATATGAATCATTCAAGCAGAATAAAGCATATCTAATTTAGTCTGGCCTGAACCAGTGAAGAAACAGGAGCAGATGATTCCAGATGATCAGGTGGTGATCAGTATACTGGTGGTACTGAATGCTGAGTGGTTGGAACTCCTTTATCTAGGCTCCTTGTATCTTTAGGCACTTTAGCCTGTCGCTGTAAAACATTTGTTTCCATTTCCTTAATTCAATCCACTCAGTATGCCAAAGCTAAGACAGTTTGACATACATTAAATAGTATTTTTGTGCCCACAAGCTGATTCCAAGTAAAATATGAAGAAATGAGGGGAGTTCAGGAGTTTTACGCAGTGCTGTATAATCATTAGAAAACTTGTAGGCTAACAATTTCGATTTAAAGAGATTGCAACAAAACATGCTCAACATTCATATATAACTGATCAGCACTGTTTAAAAAAGGGCCCAAAAAATAATGCACTGCAGAGAAAGAGTTTTTGAGGACAAGGAGGGGGTTAGGCCCTACACCGCCACAGATTTCCAGCCACATATTTGCACAGAGTTTAATAGTAAACAAAACAATAAAACACATGGAGGCAAACAAATTTGATTAAAAGAGAACACAAAAAATGCACTTGACATTTAGTGCTGCAACAATATTTCACCAAATTGCATCAAAGTCATGCACGTCATGAGCCTTGTGTGAGGGTGGCAAGGAATCTTTGGCTATGTAGAAACAGAGATGTCATTTTAACACAAAAAGAGGATGAAACAAGATTTAAAACTGAGGGATTAAAAAGTCCACCAAAGTGGATCAGTCAGAGCTCCTGAGGGTGAATTCCCCAGTGAGCTGAGAGAGTGCGAGAGATTGTCTATGCAGGCTACAAGCGAATAGTAATTAGGCCAGTAGCCACAATAATATCAATAGATATGCTTACCCATGTTAACATGAGAGGTGCGCCTGCAAAATTGGGCACAATTTAGACAGTTTAAGCCTCAGGGCTTTCTCAACAGCCTCCAGTCTTTGACGATATTTAGTCTTAATTGATGTCACAGCAGAGAAACCAGCCTTGCTCAAGTAAGTTGTTGCGAAAGGCAGGACAACTCTCAAGGCCGGCTTCGCAAGGGCCGGTTATGCTGCCATAACGTCAGCCCAAAAATCAATGAATGGCCTTCGCTTAAATAGCAGATGCAGTGCAGCTTTATTGAACTACAGTACATTGAAATATTTATATATTTTTTAAATGTATAGTGACTGAAAAACACTTCAAAACATCTTGTTTTAAAAATGATGATTGTTAATTTCCACCATGACAATTTTTGTCTTTCACGCCCCCTAGAGGCAGTCCCTGTGCCACACTTTGGGAAACCCAGCTCTAATATTAGCCCCCCCCCACCACAGTCACTGTGACCACCTACATTTGTCCCATTAAAAGTCAAGGAGGCTCTCTCCCGGGTCAGCTAAACGGAAGAGGGCAGTAGCTGTCTTATCTTGGTGTCAGAGTGGAGCTTCCACTGTCATTGGCTGTCTGCTAAATGCACGTCCCTGCGCTCATCTCCCTTTGCATGAGCCTCTGTGTCACGAGCTCAGTGCAGTGGGTGCAGCTGAGCTGAAAGTGTGTGTGTTTGTCTCCGTCTCATCAGCATTATAAAAGTGAGAGCCTACAAGCCACATCGGCGGACCTGCTGCCGCTAGTGCCGAGCTCCTTCAGAGCCCCTTGTGTTTACTTATTTACTTGTGTGTCCTCATCTCAACCAAGTCTGCCTTATCTGAGAGTATCAGCTACATCCCCTGTGGCCCCTTAGCAGGACATGAACAATATCCTTCGTGAGCACTTTGGATTTAAGAAAGGGGGGAATGTGAGACTAGCATATGGGCGGAGAGAGGAGTCCACCATGAGTCTTGAAAATAGTCTTTGCTAGATAATGATTCAAGCTGTTGGATGGAAAGTTTGTCTCTGGTTCTTGGATTTCATGAGCATGCCCAGCAAGATTATTACTAAGAGTTTTGTGGTGTGCGTTGTCACGTCTTGAAAAGGTATTTTGTAGTATAACGAGGTGCTAAACCACGAAAACGACCCCATCTGAAGTGCACAAATTGCAGTTCTCACATTGCAAAAAAAAGACAAAACAATGTCTATTATGGGCTGTGTGTTTGGTTTGATGTTTCCATGTGTGGTTTGAAATTGCACAGGGACTATTGTGTGTGTGTGTGTGTATGTGGGTGTGGACTGTATGTATGTAGCGGGTCTGGGTGTGTGCATGATGCCTGAGGCCTGCAGACAAATAGCAATACAGAGAATAACAAATGGTGGCAATACAATCGTAATAGGCCACCAAGTCTTCCGCTTTGGCAGGGTCTGTGTGTGTGTGTGTGTGTATGATTATGCATGGTGCGTTGCCTCAACTGCCTGATTACCTGTCAGCATGTGCTTGGACCCTGACAGGAGCTCTGCAACTCTCTCTCTCTCTTACACACACTCACACACACACACCAGGTGGAGCTTTTGGAAATTCATGTGTTCGTGTGTGGGCTCCGTGCCCCTACCAGGCTGACGAATGTGTGGCTTCACCAAAGGAATGCACACAGGGAAGTGGGTTAGAATATATCCTTTATTAAGGAACTGAATGGTTCATGATGACTGCAGATCTGTAGATCTCTCTCTCTCTCTATGTGCGTGTGTGTGTCTGTGCGTGTGCGCAGCGTGCATGAACACTTCTCTATGGGTACTCATCTGTACGAAGGACAGGAGAGATTGCTGCTTGATAGCATGTATTATTCTCGCTACAGTGACTCTAGCCACCAATTCTCACACATAATGCCTCTCAAATGAGCCAACCACAAACTTAGGGATATTTCTGAAGACTCATCTATCGCTTCAAAGGCCCACGTATTGCTGTCCTGTTGCCAAATGGATCACAAATCTCAGAATGTGATGTACGCGATAGGAATTGCAGTCCAGAAGTAATTGGACGATGACAAATGCTCTTTTGGCTCTGTCCTTCAGCACGTTGGATTTGAAATGAAACAGTGACTATAAATGTCACTTTAATTTGAAATAGTCTCCCAAATATCAATGGACCATAAGTAAATGGACAATCACAACAATCACAGAGTTCATTCTAGATGTGGCACTTGGAACTGGCATGCGGTACTTTGTCAGTTTTTGCAAAATAGCACATAATAAGGCTGAAAATGTCAAATAAATCAATTAGAGACCGATCCAGTGTTATAACTGGAAATTTGGTACATTACGAAACAAAAACAGCCTGGTGAGTTTAATCATATAGACTGTAGGTCCAAGCTGATCCAGTAAAATCAAGGGTATTAACAGAGTTGTATGCACTACACTCTTACACTTGATCTTTGAACATTGCAGTGAGGATTTAATGGCATTCATCCATGAGAATTTTTGAAACGTAAGGTACTGATATTGGATGACTTAATTCTGGATCACAGATGCCACTCAAACTCATCCCAAAGACATTGGGTGGAGCTTCATCAATCCAGAGAATGCAGTACCACAGCTTAACAACTCAGTAGATCCTGAGTAGACATGTAGTGTCCAAACAATGTGATCGACCACATTAGTGGACTACAAACCACAGATAATGACATGAAGTCTGAAACACACAGGACCTAAAAATAGCTCCCATTATGGAGCATCACCATATTTGTGGGTCACTTCAGGCAGCTACTGGTTGATAAATTTGCATTGAAGTACTAAAAATCTTGCTTTCACTTGCTGCAATCTGGAATGGGTTGACTATTTAATAAGCTTAAATTTATTTTAATGGTTCGCTCTGATGTACATTGATCAGCCATAACAATAAAACCTCTGACAGGTGAAGTGAATAACATGATCTTGTTACAGTGGCACCTGTCAAGGCAAGAGAGATGCAAGTGAATGGTATTTCAAGTTGATGTGTTGGAGGCAGGAAAAACTGTATAAAAAGTGTATGAATCTGATCGACCCTTGACAAGGGCCTAACTGTGATGGCTAGATGACTGGATCTTCAGAATGGCAGATCTTGTGGGGTGCATGCAGAGGTCAACACCTACCAAAAGTGGCCCGTCTGGTCTGATCCCAATGAATCTACTGTAGCAAAACATTACTGACAGCAGTGTTCTCTAATGTCTGTGGCCTCTTTCAGCAGGATATAGCATCTCGCCACACTTCAGACATTGTTTAGGAATGGTTTGAGGAAAAGGACAGAGTTCAAGGTATTGATTTGGCCTCCAAATTCCCCAGATCTCAATCTGATGGAGCATCTGTGGGATGTGTGGGACAAACTAGTCTGATCCATGGAAGCTCTACCTCACAACTTACAGGGCTTAAGGGATATTCTGCCAATGTTAAGGTCCCAGATACCACAGCACATCTTCAGATCTTCATGCTTCAACTGGTCAGAGCTATTTTGATGGCACAAGGGGGGCCGACACAGGGGCGTAGCACACAGGGGGGATGGGGGGGTTTCAACCCTCCCACTTTTGCTGAAACACGATTCATAAATGAAGTTATTGTATTCATAATTTGGCTTCCCCGTCCCAGAACACCCCCACTTTTGGAAAGCTTGATACACCTCTGGGCCTACATGATAATAGGCTGGTGGTTTTAATGTTTTGGCTGATCAATATAGATGTAAATAGCTGCAAATAATAAAATAAATGCTGGAGTACAAAGCCAAAACAACAAATTCTCGCTGTCCAATTCCTTCCAGACTACAGTGTGTAATTATTTGAATTCCCCTCACCTTTGTCCTGCAGGGTTTTTGTGATATCCTCAGTCAAATTCATTGTTGTTGGTGGTTCTTGCACACTGTGAGCATGCTTGATGTTACTTGGACATTTTTTTTAAAGGTTCTTTGTACCAGTAAACAGCACTTCATCATGGCATGTGGTAATGTTATTTTGTACCTCACTTTTGTGTATTATATATGACCCTCCGCAGACTTCTAAGCAAAGAAATTGTCTTTATTTGTTTTTTTGAAACATATCCTCCAGCTATAATTTTACACATGCATTCTCTAAGTGTGTCTGGCATGAAGAACATGTTTCTGCTGTTGTGGAAATATTACTTTAATATTCCACAGGATTCTACTCTCTGACAGGATATGGATTGGAGGGACTTACGGTTTAAGTCGTCTTATGGAGAAGGTTCAGAAAGACAGGGATCTGAGATGCGAAATGATACCACAGAAGTGTGTGTGTGTGTGTATTTGTATGTGCCCCCAGAGTCACAGAGAGGACCTTTAAAAGTCAGGTCCTTCCTTCTTCAGCTTCTTGTAGTCTGTAGTGACGGCCACCAACTGTGAAGAGAGGAAGATGGGGAATACATTTAAATCTGCTTAGCTTAAATTAAGACCAACAGGACGGTGGTGCTGAGAAACAAGAACACACTTTGTACGCATGCACACACATGTACATATCGTCTGTCATCCACCACCCCCCTTCCTCACACCTAGCATGAAAACGCATTCCCTGCTGCTTCCCACTTTGAATATTGAAGCCACAGCTTCCACCATTAACCCCCCCACTCATCCAATACACACGTTTTTTTTCTGTCTGAATTGATTATTTTCCTCCTGCATATTTTCATTGATCTCTTGACTGCCCTAAATCAAACATGTGTGCGCACAAACACAAACACACACACACAAACACACACACACACACACACACCTACAGTATTATTGTATAGTATGGCAGCGGAATGTGGATTTTTGACCTTCGACTGCAGCTGCGAATTAAACATGCTGTGCTGTGACCTTTTTCATGATCTGTGGCCTATGTGTTGCTTTTCAAATCCACCAAAACACACACATGCATCTCTTCAAAGTATTCCTGTTATTTCCCATTCCATTTGTTCTTGCTTCTCAATATTTTTTTTCCCCTTCTGTTCGGGATTCCACACTCAACCGGCCCGTTCTGTTATTCCAAATGGGAACAAAACGTTCACCTGCCGCATCCTGAATTATTCCCTCTGAAGAGCCATTAATGAGCGCCTTCCAGTAACACACTTTCAGCCGCGCTCCACAGCCAGGCTTCCAACCACTGCTTGACAGGCAGCTGCATTTCAGAAATGTCTCTTTTTTCCCTTTTAGAATTTAGAAGTTTAAGTTATTTAAGACTGTAGATTTCTTCAGACCGCACACTCTCCAGTGAGACGTATAGGACCTGCACTGCTTTGTGAGTTTGTTCTGATATTTCTTCAGACTTGAATAAAGTTTTATGTGGAATGTTACATTATGCAGTGAGACCTACCATGCCCTACCTGTGTCCTGCATTTTTTTGAGATTTGTTTGTTTGTTTATTTGCTTCTGGCATTCCTTTAGAATGTATTGCATTTATTTAGAATTTTACAGATTAACGCACATGTTGCAATGAGGCTTAACACCCTGTACTTTCCTGTGTGGCCTCACCCTCAGAGGCATTGCAACTAATCTAGCCACTATTAGGATTTTGTGCACTTCCAGGCCGGGTTTAATCTGTCCAGCAGTTTTACTAACAGACAAGTCTTTAAGAGCAAAATTTAGTAGCTAGATTAAAAAATGTGCAAAAAGTTCACAGCACCACATCTTTAAAAGTTATTCTCTCTTTAAGACATTTAGAAGCATGTAAGAGGGTAAAAAAAACAAAACAAAACAAAAAAAAAACAGGGTCCCTGGTTAGATATTTTGTAAATCAGTGAAATTGTACTTGCCTGGTCTAAGTAGGTGGTTCTCATGTTCTCAGAAAATGTGCCAGTCATGCCTTTCTTTCTGTCATGTCTTTATGTTTTGGGGTGTGTTTTGGTGTGTTTGTTAACATGTCTGTTTTCAATATTGATGAAAACACACATGTTAACAAACAGGATACTATAGATCAGTTCAGACCACCTTTGCTGCATAGAGACCTAAGATACAGTAAGTGATATCTGTTGCACGCTAAGAGATAAAGCAGTTAGATTAATAAAAAAAAAAGTTCATGGCATCACAGCTTTGAAAGTTGCTCAGCAGCTCTCCTTGAGGCCTTTGGGAGCTATAAAACATACACTCCTAAATGCGAGAATATCTTGTTAAATAGCTAAAGTTTTCTGATTCTGAAGCTACTCAGTGTGATTCTACATGAGTGATTTATTGTAGCCTCGTTTTGCCCCACACAAAAACGGCAGTTTGTGCTCGGTTAGTTTGCATGTCAGTAAGACGATCCTTTCCTGTCAAAGTAGGCGGTTCTCATGTTGAGCGACAAAATGAGATGAGACTTAACATACAGCATCTTTACAGGACTACTTTCTGTCATGCGCTGCTCTTTTTTTTTTTTTTTTGGGGGGGTAGATGAATGCATTTCGCTGTAAATTTTATGCTGGCTGAACCAGGAGCAGAAGGGATGACAGCTGTGTCGCCACTGTCAAGCTGAAACTGATCTGAGCGCAGTCAGCAGGCGCTTTTACCTTGTACTGATAGGTGGGACTGAGCTTGTTCCACGGCTCTGGGTTATTCTTCCTGTCCCAGCTGACAGAATGAGGATAAGGCCAGGCCCGAGAGAGAGAGAGAGAGAGAGAAGAGGAAGAGGAAGAGGTAGGGAGGGAGGGAAGAAGGGAGGGCAAGTCAGAAAGAGTGTCAATAGGTGGTGAAAAATGGGGGGGTGGACAACAAATGGAATGGGCAAAATTGGAAAAGGGGAGAAAAGAAGAGGCAGGATTGGGATGAATAAAAAGGAATGGAGAGAAGGGGGGAGAGATGAAGGGAGGGAGGGAGAGCAGAGAGAGGGGAAGTAATTATCGCTGGAGTTGAAGGAGGGCAGTATTTTGGCAGAGTGCCGCTCTTCATTAAACAAAGTTTGTTTCTCACAGAGCGAGAGCGCCCCACAGTAACAGAGAGGCTGAACGCCCCGGTGCTCACACACACACATTCACACACACACATACATACACAAACACACACAGAAAACAGGAGTAACTTAAACAACACAATAAACAGATAAATAGAGCAGGGAACACAAGGCCTAAATCTCAGACACTTGATATCCAAACATCCCCTACTGTTCATAGAAGCTCATTCTACCTGGTAAACTCCAGCAGGACATCAGTGACTCACTTAACTCTTAAATGCATAACTCTGTTCACAACAATATGATGCCCCACTTCCCCCACTGCATCCAAAATCCATAATTGTTATCTGTTTATTGATGTAAATTGTGTAAACCTCTGACCTCACAACGGTTCAGTTTAGTTATGATCTTTAAGAAATGATTCAGTGCATCATGCCTGTCCACGCCTGTCCATTCATCCTTAATATTTAAATTGCATTCATATTTGAATGAACAGGTTCGCCTTTGGCATAAGATATAGGCTCAGAAAATGAATCAATTTTGGAATCAAGTTCTGAGGTCTGATGAAATCAAAATTTAACTCTTTGACTAAATTTCAACAAATCCTGGAAGCTAATGTCCCGCAACCAGTGAAGAAACTGGAGAAGCAGTTGGATATTACAAGCAGACAATAATCTAAAACATACACAAAAATGAAAACTGAACAACTTGAAGGAGCAATTGATTAAGGTTTGGAAAGGCCTTCATCAGATCTGACTGTTAGACCTTAAACATGTTGACTTAGCAAGATGACATATGAATATTTAGAATAAATAGAAGCAATCTGCAAGAAAAAGTGGTGGAAAAAAAAAATCAAGGAGTGGCAATGACTATATATATATATATATATATATCTATATATATATATATACATGTAATATGTGAAAAAATAATTAT
>JBBPCZ010000115.1:21575265-21596869 GCA_037974445.1 Brycinus macrolepidotus | reverse complement strand
TATATGTAGAGAGAGAGAGAGAGAGATATGTGTTTGTGTGTGAGTGTTAAAACATATATCTATATTTATACACAAACACACACACACACATACATCTATATCACATATCACATTTATTTTTATTCTGCTATGCAACGATCATATGCACACTGTGTATATAACTGTTGCTGTTGTTGCCCTTTACATTGTGTTAAAAGTTTTTGATGAAATTAGCAATAGACTACTCAAAAAAGTCTTCTTGAATTCATTCACTTTTCCTTAAACGTTTCTACTTGGGAGTACTTGGGAGACACTTGCATGTGTGAACTGATGTGCATGACGCAGGAAAAATGGACAAGGGTATAGATGTGTGACTTTGACAAGCTTGGACCGAATCATTTTGGCCAGGAGACTGGGCCCGAGCATCTCAGAAACAGCAGTGAATGGGGTGTTCCCCTCAGCAGCAGTGAATGTCTATCAGCGGCGGTCAGAGGAGGGGCAATCTGCAAACTGTTGACTGGGTGTTGGGCACTCAAGGTTCATTGATTCTTCAACAAAGGCTATCCTGTCCATTAGTCCTGCTTTAGAGTATTTGGGTGATGTCTCAGATCTCCTCCTCTGTAGTGAATGACGATAAAGACTCTGCTGATAGATTCTGTGTGAACCCCAAGAGAAAAATTAGGTTTTGTGGCAAAGAATGTGGTAGAAGGCACTGTGCTCCTTCAAGAAAGCACAAATAAATAAGAAAGGGGTGTTTGTTTTGTGTTCTGTGATTCTCTAACGAGCTGCAGCATCATGTCATTTCCTGGAATAAATCCACCAGTCACAGCACTCTAAGACAACTTCACCATTAAACACTGATTATGTTAAGGAAAGCAATGACTTCTCCCAGAGCTTCTGCTGAAATAGCACACAATTAGTGCCTGGAGAAGAACATCTGAGTCATTGCTTTGAAAGTAAGTCTAGAAGCCCCATGTGATATAAAAACATGCTGATGGTGAGGGTGTTGAAAAGTTTGCATCCTTGATGGGTCATGTAGTTTTAAAAAAAGGAACATCTTTTAGCATTTTATCCTTGCAGGCCAGACCTTGAGCCATTGAAGTCCAGTGATGTGGCCAAAGAGTGTGATGATCACAAGACCACTAGTGATAATGTAGCACACCTCAACATTTCCACCATGAGACCAGGCCTGCTAAAATGGCTTTCTACATTTTCATGAAAAGGCAGTGATGACGTTGGAGAGGTTAGTCTGAGGGGTTTTTTTTAGTCCATGCCCCTCCACCAATTATTAAATCAGATCCTGATCCTGGCCAGCTATTATTCCCCATGCAGATAGTCAACATGTGCAATCTGGTGTGATTAGATAAATAACATGTGAGGAACCCACTTCCAGACTGAAGCCGAGGCTTTCTGATCATGTTTATGCCTGGTCAATTTATGTGACTAGTATGTGGATTGTATCCTGATCAGATTTTAGTCAGAAGTGTTTACATTTGGCAATCAAATGCATCTCCGGTCATCAGACTGAAATCTGATTAATATGTTATGAGTAATATGCAACTGTGCTTGTGCAAAACACAGTCATTGTTAACAGGAAGAGGCTCTGAAGAATAACTATCCACTTTCGTCACCATCACAAACCACTTGTACAAGTGTATCATAGCAAGACTGGGAAATCAAGGAGGCAAAGTAAACCTTAACCAAACTGGTGCTTTCTATGAACAAACTGATTCATCCAAAGTAGTTTACCAGGTGACCAGGTTAAATAGGGTCTTAGGGAGCTTCAAATTTAGAGAATACAAATTTTTGTCTCTCTGTATACTTGTATATGGTTGAGATGACAAAGTTCACTTTGACTTTGAGGTAAAATTAGGAGTCTTGCCCAAGGGATCAGAGTAGATTGGTGTGCTTGCCTAGGTGGAAAATCAAACCTCACTCTGCTGCTTAATGAACTGCTGTATTACCCACAATGCTACTACCAACCGCTATTTTCCAAACCTCTCATTCGAATCACTCAAACACTTCATTACTGTGCCTTTCATACCAATATATGTAAATAACCAGTGCATTGATTGGCTTCCCTGTATTGCACCTCTAAAAGCAGATAGGATTTAATCAGTCATTAAAGGTTTAGCATAAATGAACAGGGACAAACTGCTGTTGGCTGGATGGGGTGGGATGTATGATGTGACTTCACAAAAGCTGTGATTTTAAAATAACCTGTTTTTGCACCTTAGTTTCTATGTATGAACCATACAGACTGGGAGGGGAACAGTGTTTTAAAACTGAGTGTTTATGTACTACATTAAAGTCTGTTATTTTAAACAAACAATGAAAATGAGGCTTTCCATGACACAGACCTGTTAATACAAAAATTAAATGATGAGCAGTGTCTATTTAAAGTGATCTGTAACCCTGGAAAAACATCACAATTCTGCTCATAATACGCAGTTTATTTTATAGAGCTCTTTCCTCGTCCTATTCTTGAAGAGTGGGAGTAGTTTGGTTTCAGGTTTTTAAGAGAAAGAATAAAGGGATGAAGAGCACTTTACACAAATTATAAACATTATCTTTTATAGACAAAAATGTTTTTGGCAATAAATACAGATTGTTTCTAATATAGTCAAGAAATAACATAAAAAAAATTACAAAGCATTAGAACAAACACTGGATTACACCGAACACGAGTAAGTACAAACTTTCCAAATCAGTTTTTAAAGCAGTTATATAATACATTGTTTTAATGGAGGATCCACTCATTTAGGGACCCAGTTAGACATCGAGTCCACATCGAGGACAGATCCAGAGTCCAGTCAAGGCCAGTTCCCAGAGTTTCAGGTCTTTGCCTGAATCGTATGCATTATTCATGGTTCTATGATGAAACACAAACCCAGCGTACTTTATAACGCAGACTCCCGTTTCCTTTCCCGCTGGTCACAGAGCTGGCCCTCTGGAGCAAGTCTGTAAGAAAACAATTTATAACATGAAAACGTTAACTATGATAAATGACCATGGAGGAAAGCGTTCATTTCAAATATCTGAGTCAAAAAAGGAAAGGGTGAAGGGTTTAACTGAAGGGGTGAGAGCAGGGTTGCAATAGGACATAAAATAATTCACATGCAACAGCAACATCAAAATCAATGTTCTATAGAACTACTACAGTCATTTGCCAGTCCACCCAGCTGTGAAGATACACATCAAACACTGCGTAGTAGCACCTCCTAAAATATTTTTCTGAAGGAAACATTTTTGGGTGTAAATAATGTCAGTAATAAAAACAGGTGGTTTCATTGCAATATTTACTCTGTTCTTGTTGCCACATGGATGATCAGCTGCTGTTCATTCGTCTCCCTCCTCAACCTCCATCTGCTCTAGGATCTCCTCCAACTCCTTGGCCTGTTTTCGTTTCTTAGGAGCATCTGGAGAGAAAACAGCATGCAAGGTGAGACTTACATAGGGAAATATTTTCAAAGATCAAAAGGGTTGTGTTAATTATACCTGACCCATGGAAAAATATAAGCATGGACCACTAATATGACCAGGCTTTGGCCTTTGGCATATGCCTGTAGGAGCAGTGAGGAGGCCTTACCATGGAAGTGCTGAGCCGTTTTCCTGCGCAGGTCTTCCACACTGTCCTCTGTGTCGGCCCACTCCAGGACCAACCTTCTGCCATACAGATGGGTGCTGTGGCAAAGCGCCGAGAAGGCTTTCTGAAAACGAGTCAGGGATTCAATCAGTTTAGACTTATAATACCAACAGAGTGACAGTTAAGACAGCTAGAGAGAGAGAGAGACAGAGAGAGAGAGAGAGATGTGCAAAACCAAGTGCTAACCTTGGCGTCCTGCTTTGTGAGGAAGTCCACAAAGGCAAAGCCACGGTGAGATCCACCAACTCCTTTCTTCGGCAGGCGAATGGTCTTCAGCTCCCCAAATGTACTGAGTAAGAGACAGAAATGTATGAAATGCACACAGTAGATTAAAAAATTACTGAAAATCATCCTAGGGCTTATCGCTCTACTGATAATGATTGATAATGACCATGTTTTCCTTACATTTCTAATATAAGAGCATTCTACGATCTGTTCCATGATCTGAAACTCCAGTCCTATTTATACTCCATTTACACACATCTGTGAGTTGGCCTTAAGTGTGTAATACTGGCGTGCAGGGCGTAAACGACAAAAGAAACAGTGACAAAGATTTTTTTCAGTGGAATTCAAAGCAGCAAAAAACGGATAAGAGTTCATTCTGCTAAAAAGTAAGTTTGTGCATCGTTTGTGGTTCTCTGAATTTCTATGCATCTGACCTAATAAAACAAATAATTATACCATTGTTCTTTAATATATTAAAGAATGCAATCCAACGTTAAAATGTCTTTTTTGGCAAAACAATGGGAACATCTGTTTAAACTGATGTTCACATAACCTCTGAGCAGCAATGACTTCAACCAAACATATCCTGTAATTGTTGATCAGTCATTGAATTTCGGCCCAGTTCCTCTTTACAGAACTGCTTTAATTCAATGATGGCCATGACCTGCCTTGCATGAACTCCACACTTCACGTCCTGCTACAACATTTCTAATGGATTAAGGACTGGAATTTAACTCTATCATCATTAACTACAAAACATCTTCTGCCTCAGCCATTTTGGTAAACTTCTGGTTCAACCATTTTGGTTCACTGACTGGTGTGTTTTTGGTTTGTTCATATTTTTGCAATCCATAGAACATTCTTCCAATAGTTTTGAGATCCATGCAGGTGGGTCTTTAGAGACCGATAAACAGATAGCAATGTTCTTCTTAGAGTGTAGTCCATATATGCTATACGCTGTTCTAGTACAGTGTTTGCCTCATGAACACTGACATGAGTGCAGGGGTCAGCCATCCTTAGACGTTCTCCTGGGGTTCTTCGCAATTTCCCAGAATATTATATACTCTTGGAGTGATTTTTATTGGACAATAGTGTTGAATTTTCTCTATTTGTGCACTATATCCCTGGCAGTGGAATTGTGGCCTTTACTTTTTCAGAAATCATTCCATAACCACTTCCAACATGATGAGCATCAATAACTGTTTTCTGAGAACCTCAAGAATCTCCTTTGACCAAGGCATAGTGTGCACTCCCAAACATTTCTGGTGAAGACTTAGGTTGATGTTTTATAAATAGATCAGGGTCACCCACCCTCACCCCTGACTGAACCTCCTGACTCACCTATACTAAATAACTCCAGAGGTTCTCATATATTTGCTGACAAATGGTGAGAATTCTAAAGAGCTCACAAACTTTCTTGCACCAATTTATTCTCTAAGCCCTGAATCTTTCATTTCTCATGTTTACATAAGCAGAAATGAAATATGATTAAATCCAAATGGAACATACAGTATATTTGATATTTTACAATTTATATGGTAAAATATTTAGATTACAAATGTCACATTTTTACTTTGTCCCAATAATACGCTGTCTCTTGTATTCAGCATTAAAACTTTTATATGTAAATAAGGTCTTACCAGAAGAGCTCTCTCAGCTCCCTGACGGTGGCCTGGAAGGGGACGTTTCTCACCAAGATCTTTGAAGTTGTTTGTTTCTTAGCTGTCTGCTTCTTCCTGCTGGTTCTTGCCACACCTGACCTGAGAGAGGCAGACAAATAACAAACTTTTACTGTGAGATGCCAATTTAGTGAGACTGACACTAAACTCTGAAACTCTAGTTCAGAAGACTAAGCTAAAAGACCATAATTCACAGGCACTGAATTGGTGGATTTTCTTACTTTAATTCTCTTTCTGAAATTTTCAGCTCAAGTTGATGCTCATCAACAGTACAGTGCTGCAGAGACAGAGAAAGAAGGAAACATTTCAGAAAGGCATTGAACGCACACAGACTTTCTCAAATACATAAAAGTTATTCCTACTGACACCAAATACACTTGCCTGCAGCTGTCGCATGGCTTTCTGAGCTGCTTCAGGGGTTTTGTATTGAACAAAGCCATAGCCCATAGACAAGAGTTTCCCTGGAAAAGAGAGTGTGTGTACTGATTACTGTCCCACTGCTTTCCAGTACCTATGCAAATCTAAAGGGTACAGATAACATTTAGGTATGGTGTAAATATCAATTACTCTGGTAAAAGAATGGCGCTTGTTTGGAAAGCATGAACATACCTGATTTATCCCGCTTCTTGGATATAGTGCAGATTTTAACTACTCCGCATTTGGAGAAAGTCTAGAAAAAATACACACAGATTGAATACGGTTTATAAAAAAGCATGACTCTGATTCAAATATTAGACTCAGATCTCACATATAAAGTTTGGCAAACTTTAAGTCTAAAGACTTTTGTTTCTGGCACTGGTCTAGACTTTGCACTTCTTTCACACACACACACACACACACACACACACACACACAAACAAAAATGTATGTATATGTATACACACGTGTGTACATCATACACACACACACACGCATTATATATATGAGGAAAGTCCATTAACATGGAGGTTAAATGGAAGGGTTAATGAATACAATAGAGGTTTGTTTTACTTTGTATAATTTAGTTATGATCTTCCTTACTCAAAAAGATTAGAATAATATTGAATTATTCATTATTTTTACTCTGGCTTTAATTTCCCGCTCATGTTTTTATTTCAGTTTAAAGAATCATTTTTAATTGCCCTTGGGTATGAAATGAGCTAAATAAATAAACAAACCTGTCTTGCCCTGCACTAATTATGGAATACTGCTACCCATTTTTGTTCACTCATCTTGCAATCCCACTAAAGCTTCAGACACTCGGCCCTCAATCACATCTGCTCCTCTGAACTCGTCCCCCGACCTCTTTCCCATGAACCCTGACCCCACCTCCTGCAGTGTCTCCTCCGTGGTGATGAAGTTGAGGTTTTTAATGAAGAGTGTTGAGCCAGGCACGCTCTCTTCTTCCTCCTCCTCATCCTCTTCCTCCTCTTCCGCTTGTTTCTTTGTTTCTGCTTGCTGACCTACTACCTCCTTACTCACAGGCTCAGTTTCTAGGAAGAGGAATGACGAACGAACATTAAATAGAAAAAACCATGGAAAAGACAAACTGAAAAAAAGTTTTTTTAGTATGTTCTGAAACCTATAATATGAAACAGAAAGCCAGCATAGATGGTGTACTGTTGGTTTACCTGGCTTACGCTCTTTAGGAGGTGTTGTGAAGACTGTCATTGGAGCCCACTCTAAATACAGTGGAACATGCTTGAACTAAAAAAAAAAAAAAAACAGATTAGATGAAAAAATGGAATGTTCTATGCTGTATATCCTGGAACAAAATGGATAAAAATATTAATGTAGATTGCAGCAGTCATTTTAAAATGATAATGCACCAGATAGAAAAAAAACTGTAAATATGTACTGTAGTGGACATATGCATACAGACAGACTCACACACCTTTGTGTATGCAAGTTTTAGGAAGGCACGTTTGGCTTCAGTGGGCTCCAGGAACTCGACTATAGCAGTGAGGCCAGCAGGGGGCAGGAGCACTCGCCCCAGAGAGCCATGAGGGGAGAAGAGGTCCTCCAGGTCCTTCACCTGCACTCCTGAAGGCAAATTCTTCACCAGCATGACAGAGTTACTGCGCTGGCCTGAAGCCTGGAAACATAAAAAAAAAAAATAGTAGAAAAATGGAGGTGCATAGGAATGATATGCACTTCATGCACTGACTAAAGACCATACAGGTACACTTTATAGTTTACAATTACAGACAGTAGTCCGTCTGTTTCTATCGATCATTTGTGTGAGCTGCACAAAAATGGACAATGACTGGACACAAGTGGCTCATGGGTGTCCATTCAACACGAGATCTCAACATTCAAAAGGCATTCCAGTTAATTATGGAACAAAACCCACAATGTACTGAAACCGAACTGAACAGACCAAAGCCAACGTACCTGACTAAAGGAGTCCAGAGACACTCCATTATCCAGCAGGAAGTCTCTGGTTTCCTGGACGATCTGAGTCTCTCCAAGAGCCATCCTCACAGCGAGGCTGCCCTTTGACTCCTGCAAACACCGAATATACACACATCCACAGTCTTCACTTCCGACCAAGCTTTCCATCACACCTTAAACGACCTGATCAGAATGTCAGTGAGACTGAAAACTCACATGATCAAGGACTTGGCTTTTGGTTGTGTTGTATTTCTCAGCGATGACATCAGCTACCGCACTCGTCCCAAGAAAGAGTGTGTTCCAATTATGAGAGCTGCATGAAAAACAAAATGTATTTAAAACCCCAGTTTCAATCTTCTATCATTGACAGAACAATCTGCAACACAATAATAATAATAATAATAAAAATAACAGCAACAACAGCAATAACAATAACAATAGTTTTGTTGTTAATATTGATAATAACAACAACATATTAATAAAAAAATATAATAATAATCATCTCATATTTCATACATTAAAATGCAGGCCAACTTCCCTTATAAGAAAGAAGACAAATAAAAGCCAGAATAAGGAAAACACACAGAATGGAGAACATAAATTTTATAAGACAATGATAAAAACTGAAGTATAAAAAGTTAAAACAGATAAAACAAAAAACAACAAATCAAAAATAATATAAGCAAATGAAAATAACCAAAGCAAATTATATTTACAATTAAAACAAGAGCAGGAGCAGAAAGCAGCTGTGACTGTAGATTCTGAGAAGCTGACCTGCTGCTGGCTGCCTTGTCCTTGGCGTCTTTCTGCCTCTTATAGGATGAGCTGCCTGGGGCGTTTGGCCCCTGTTCTGGTTTCTCCTTCTTTATCCTGGAGGGTATGATGTGCAATACCCGCCCCTACAGGACACAAGATGGGTAAGTAAACCAATAAAAACAGAAAGGAAAGCTACGTAAGGAGAAACAAACATGTCTGTACCTGGAATATGTGTCCGTCCAGCTGGGCTAAAGCAGTCACAGCGTTTTCAGGAATCATGTAGGTGACGAAGGCAAAGCCCTTGGGTTTCTTAGTCAGAGAGTCGATAGGAAAATGGAGCTCAGAGAGAGGACCTACAGCAGAGAGCAGGCAAAACAGATACTACTCTTAATTTCAGCAATATATTACAATATAGATCTCTTATACATTACATATAAAGTTGTATGCAAAAGTTTGGGTGCACTGGGCAAGTTACATATTTTGCTGTATTTCTAAGTGACAATAAGTACACAAGCTCTCCACACAAACCTCTACACAGTTTAATCCAATTACTGTTTATTCCAACACATTGGAAAAAACTGAAATGTGATATTAAGGGATCTTATTTTATGTATTATTTAGACATTTTATTTTATGTATTGTTTTCTCCCATATGATACATTTAGCAAATAAAAAGATGAGGATGTGTTAACTTAAACTCACTTAAAATCAAAGAAAATCAGCAAATCATATGACCAGGAATGTAAGTTTTCACAAATGACTGTACTTGGTTGTGTAATTACAAATTTACTACATTTCCAGCTATATGTGAGGATTGTGGACTTCAGTATAAAGAGCGGGAAGGAAAATTAATGATTTGACAGTTTTCTTTTCCACTTCTGAAAGTGTATTGAAAAGCTTTTGGCCAAAAAAGTGGTTCACACATCAAGCATCAAACAAGGTTTGATTACTGATGAGTGCCAACATCACAACAAGAAGATACAATAAGAAGGGTATGGTGTTATTCCAGACGTAACATGGTTAAAATTATTTACATACATGATATTCTTTTCCTCTATAGAACCTGGTTATGTCCTCAATATGTTACATTACTGCAAACCTACAAAGAAAATTTGCTCATGTCTATTAAAAACATTGTGAAGAATTAGGTGTCTCCACCGAACATGAATGTCGCATGTAAGATCATTCTCACCGTGCTTAGTGAAGACCTCCTTCAGCTCCTCTTCGCTGCAAGTGTAGGACAAGTTCCTCACAAAGAGCCGTCCTGATTCAGCCACGTCCTCTTCTTCCTCATCCTCCTTCAGCTCGGACACAAATTTTTTCTCCTGTGCAGTGGATTTCTTCCCTCTCCCCTTATCACTGAAATTTGAGGCTCGGAAAACTTCAATGTAACGCCCACCTTTAAAAAAGAAAAAATAAATCATAATACTGCCAGAAGTCCTTGAAGCAAAGCTTCCTCCTCGACACCCTTTGTATAAATAAAATAATCGAACGTTGCCCACCCATATAGTCCCTGTTGAGCCGAAGAGCTCTCTCCACTTCTGCCTCTGACCGCAGGTCCACATACACATAACCTGAGAACAGTCAAACTGACACATTAGTCCATTATTTGAGGTGGGTCACTTATTGACTACCTCAGCAGTAATGATTCCTACCTGAGTTGCGTCCGTCTTTGTTCTTGGCAAAGCGGATGGCCACCGGCTTCAGAGGCATCAGAAACTCTCGCACTTGTTGCTGAGGTGACAAAGAACGTATTGCTTGATGAAGACAGCATGGGCCCCCCAAGGCTTTTTATTTAAACACAACATTTGATCCTGCAATATAACGCTGACATAACCATACCATAAACATGCCTGGGAATATGTCATATTCTGTCAAGACAGACTTGTCAAGACAGGTTCTGTAAAGTAATTTAACAGTATCCTGTTACCATTGCTGGTAATTTTTATAACAGATGCTGTGAGAAACTGTCTGAGTGTCCCCTAGTTAACCATCATAACATCATAAAAATAACTAAAAATGGCAAATCGACACTGTTATATCAGACTGAACAAAATCACATATATATTTATATGACATGGTTATGTCAATGTTATGTATCAGGGCCAGTGTCAAGTGAACCAATTAATTCCAAATGTTTTGATATTTATATTTTTTTTACACAATTTATCAGTGAATGCCAGCTGACATTTACATCATGTATTTCTTGACAAAAGAAATGCTCCACTATTATATAATATTAAGTGTTATAACAGTTTTAAAACTCCCAATACGTTTACGGAGATGACAGGTTTTTTACAACAGTAATGAAATGAATCTTATTTTAAAAACCCTAAAACAGCTGGATAAAGGGTTACAACATTACCTCTTTAACATTGAATGGAGCTCCACGTAGCTTAACCGTGAAATCTGTAGCAGGTTCAACCTATAAGGTGAAACAGTACAAAATAGCAGGAATTCAAACAGCCACCAGAAAACAATGATCAGATCCATGCTCCAAAAAACACAGAACCAACCTTATTCTGGGATTCTGTGACTTTCTGGGTGTCCTTTTCACCACTCTCATACGCACTGTCTGCCTGCTGGGCTGGACATTCCTCTTCTTCTTCTGCATTAACTTCTTCCTCCTCCTCCTCCTCCTTCTCCTTCTCCTCAATCTCATCCACCATATCCGATTTCTTCACCATTTTGGAGCGAAGATAATCCATATCCGACAGGCCTTCCTTCAGAGCCGCCTTAGTAGTATCTACTTCAAACAGAATGCTTCTGTTATTAAGCATAGGATTTTATATTCTTTTATATATTTTATTAATATTATTCATTTTATATTCTTTCTAGTGTCAGTAAAGCATCAGTAAAGTCTTAGTGAACTGTTTACATAATTTAATAATATGATAAAACATCCGAATCTGTTGGTCCAATTTCAGTCAAAAGCACACTACTTTGTGGACATGCAGACTTGAGAATGCAAGACAAAAATATACCCAGATCATCATCTTCATCCTCCTCAGGAGCTGCCGCTTCTTTCTCATCATCACTCATCTCCTCTGATTCATCAGAGTCAAAGTTTAAGTAGTCATCACTGACAGCTTTCTTCTCCTTCCTCTTCTCTTGCTTTTTGCTCTTTTCTGTTCCAGCTTCCAAAGTGTCGTTGGCCCATGTTGGCACCTGTGTGCGTTTTTTATGCACGGCCAGAAACTCCTGGAAGCCTGGATCGTCTTCCAGCTAAAGATGGAGAAAAGCCAACATTTTACTAAACGTAACCTCACTTTCAACACAAGTCATTTAGTAACTGTACTGATCTGATCTGTCAGTGACACTGCTGTGAACAACACAAGCTTAAAACCATTTATAGTAAACCCAGATATTAACTGGGTGGTGGGACATGCAATAATAATAATAATAATAATAATAATAATAATAAAACTAACATAAAACATCTTAAAAATTGCAGCAACCAGCAAGGTTAATTAACAGTCATACATCCTGCTAAGACGAAATGTTTTTAGTCCTTTTTTAAATACTCCGTCAAGAGCAGCTCTATGGTCAGAAACTGACAATTAATGAAAGGCTAGAGAATGACTAACAAACTGTACATCAACTAATAGATTAAAGTCAGTGTTAAGAACTGGTCATAGCAACAGTAGTGATAGTGAGAGCTGAGTGAAAATCTGATACAAAAGACAGTTATGATGGAGGAAACAAACAGCAAACTTACTTCTCCAAGAAGAGTGGCAGTCTTTTTTTCTTTCTTCCCCTTTAAATAAAGAGAAAAGGCTAAGTAAGACCTTCTAAAACAATTCCTCTAACATTAAAACTGCTTCACATTTTTGACTCTTTCCATTGTAGACTCAGTACTTTTCCAGAAATAATGAATAGTGATGGACAGATTTGTGCTGACACAGCTTGTTTTGTATGTATAGCTTTGTTAATCCTTCACAGTACTGTACATAATATGCTTTTTATTTAAACACAAAAATTACAACATTTGTTTTGGACCCTGCTAAATAAGACTGACATAACCGTCTCATAAACATGCCATGGTGGATGTCATACTCTGAGTTCTTAGGACAGATTTTGTTACTTTGTTACTGCTACTAATTACCAGTTTGTCATCATGACATCAAACATTATAAGAATAACCAGTAATGGAAAACCAACAGTTATATTACGCTGAACAACATCACTAATGAAAAGTGCCATGACATGGTTATGAAATTGTTGTAATATAATGTAGCAGTGTCAAGTAAACCTACAAACTTCATAACTCCAAGATTTAAAGTGTAAAGTGTAAAGTCTAAAGTGTCCATTTGTCATGCGTGAACACACCACAGCATACAGTGTGAACAGCACTAAATTCCTCTCTACATTGAACCCACTCACTCAAGTGATGCAGCCAGGAACGCAGCGCCTGGGGAGCAGGGTGTGAGGATAGTACCTAGCTCAAGGGTACCTCAGTGGTGCCACTAGCAGTCCTAGGATTCGAACCCAGAACCTTCTGATCACAGGGGCAACTCCCTAACCACTAGGCCACCAGTTGCCCTTATAAAGTTGTAATATGGCAGAGGATTTTTGCTTATTATTCATTTGTACCATTTATCAAAAAATGACACTTAACCTATACATCATGTAAACATTTCTTGACAATAGAAATGGTCCACTGTTATAAAATCTTAACATCGTACAACAATGTAACATTAAAACTGCATTATGTTTTTGACTCTTGTGACTGTAGCTTCAGCACTATGCCATACAAGCATCATAGTGCTGACACAGCTTGTTTAATCTGCATTGCTTTGTTCTCACAAAATTTATTGATATAATAATACATTACCTATTAATCCCTCATTTCCAACTGAGCACATAAAAAAACAGTGTCACTGTTTGCCGGCATAGATGATTTACTGAACACCCCCCCCAAACAGATATTTCATCCCTCACCTTCTTCTCATCTTTCGTCTCTTCTCCTTCCTGCTGTTTGTGTTCACTCTTTGATTCCTTCGTTTTCTCAGGCTGCCGACTGTGCTTGCTCCAGGGCCTGCTTTTGTTGGGGTCTCCTAAATCTGTGCAGAATTCCACCTGGAATGAAACGACCACCTCACATGTGAATAAAATAATGAACTGACAAATAAAAGACAGGAGATCAGTCAAGGAACTGAGGAACCAAGGAAGGACACGGAAGGACCTACCGTCACTCTGGACGTGTCTACGAAGCTCTTGTTGAAGTGTTTCAGCGCCTTTTCTGCATCTTCCTCACACTTGAACCCCACAAAGCCAAATTTGCGGAACTTTCCATCTTTGGTGAACTTCAGCCCGCAGTCCGTCAGCGTCCCGAAGGCTGCGAACATCTTCCGGAACCGATCCTCCTTCATCTGTACCGAGACACGAAATATTATTATGGACAAAATACCAGTATTGTGATTTTACTGCTACATATTGTGATTGTGATCCCTTTCGAGATATTAAAGGGCCCATATCATCACTTTTCTGGCTTAAAATCTGTAAATACAGTTTCAAATGGTATGTTTACTCCCTCCATCCATACAGTCCATTTATGGAAAATAAGCTACAAAATCAGCCTGTTTTCAAAACATAGTCTTTGTGATGTCACAAAACCAACCCATTTACATACACTTAACGGACAAAAGTATTGGGACAACTCCATATCAAAGTCTATGTATTTGAATACAATATAATTACAGTCCCTGTTGGTGTAATGGTAAGGTGCCCCAACACTTTTGTTCATATAGTGTACATCTGTTTATTCAGCCTACAGCAGCTGAGCTCCACCCATTCATGCACCGATTAGACTTTAGTTAGACTGCAGGAAGATCTCGATTCATCAGAACTCCCAGTATGTGACTGGGTCAGTTACTGGGACTGTGAGCTGTGACTGGTCACCCTGTTATAAACACTGTGATTGGCCAAAGACTAATTTGCATATTGCAGCCTTTTGCATTATCAGCATTGCAGTGGAACATATCGCGATAACGATTAACAGACGATATATTGTTCAGCCCATAAAATATGACGTTGCCACGCACGTTTTAGCTAAGTGTACATCGTTATGAGGAGAATGAACCGTTACTAAAGAAGGTCATCTCTCACCAGGAGCTCCTGAGAGACCTGTTCAGTAAAACCAGCCCCAAACCCATAACCTGCTCTAAACTCAACACGCATCACACTCACCCCGTTCGGGAGATTTTTTACAATGAGCCGTGACATTTCTCTTCTTCTTCACTGCGGCATTCACATGTGAAACAGTCCAAAACAGACTTATCAACAGTCAAGCATGGGTCCCTCACTGAGTCGCCATCTTTGTGGGACGACCCAGAACACGTCACAGCGACGAGAGCACTGAGAGCGCCTCACCCGCACCTGCTGGCCAGAGACGGTACTGCAGCCTGGCAGGCGGATAGGAAGGACCTCATGGAAATGGCCAGAGTGAAAGATATCCTATGAGGTATGATGAGCCTTTTAGGACAAAATTGAAACCCTTGCAAGCACCCAAATTAACGTTGTTTTAACCTTTGATTAGTATGTTTGTCTTGTGGATAGTTATACAAGTACTACATGAAGTGAAATGAGCCAAAAACAAATGAGAATATATGTAAACACTCACAGACAGTGAAGTGAAGTGAAAGTGACCATTCTGTCATACGTGAACACACCACAGCACACAGTGTGAACAGCACGCAGATTTTCTCTGTATTTAACCCATTCACCAAGTGAAGCAGCGGGCAGCCAGGAACACAGCGCCCGGGGAGCGGTGTGTGGGGACGGTACCTTGCTCAAGGGTACCTTAGAGGCACCACTAGCAGTCTTGGGATTTGAACCCACGACTTTCTGATCGCAGGACGAACGCCCTAACCACTAGGCCAGTTCGTATTATTAAAAACAGTTAAAAGGTGCTGTGACATGTCCGGAACTTAAATCATTTATCCCAATTACACTAAACCTTATAATTTCCATTATACCATATTTTATGATGTTTGGTGTAAAACGATAAAATGTACAAACACTTGCGCGTGTGTAGAATGATTTATTTATTACGAACATTGTAGTGTTACTCTAAAAAACACTAAACAGACACAGGATATAAATAAATAAATAAATACATACATACATACGTACATACATACAAAACAAAACTTTCAAAAAGTATTTCCAGCCGGTTGCAAAGAAAACTCTGCTTTGCCTTCCTGTTACAAAGATATGACTTCCAGGCACACTGAAAACTGTGGCGCGCGCACACCATTACCTGCGCTCTCTCATTCATGTACAGGCAGTGCCTGCGCGTGCGTGAGTGTTTCATTGGTGTGTGCAAGTGGTGTGTGCGAGTGTTTCGTTGGTGTGCGCAAGTGTTTCAATGTATTTTGTCCTAAACGGCTCTTCATACTATATCTCTCTGTCTGTCTCTCTCTGTCTCTCTCTATCTGTCTCTGTTTCTCTCTCTGACTCTGTCTCTGTCGCTCTCTCTCTCTCTCTCTCTCTGTGTCTCTCTGTCCGTCTGTCTATTTCTCTCTCTCTCTCTCTCCCTCAAAAGTTTTCTGTGAGTTTTTAAGATTACTATCTAGATCCCACACGTAAGTCGTGGCCCTGCATTGCTTTTACTTTATTTAGAAGGGACATCACCAGCAGGGCTCTGTTAAAAAAAAAAAAAAAAAACAGGAAGTGGGGTCAGCACAAATATAGGCAAGCTTTGTATATGCATAAAATAAACTGCAACATAAACTGGTTGTTTAGTAGAGTAAACTAACTGACATCATCTGACATTACAGAGCATCATGCTCATGTCATTGCACCAACCAAGGACTAAACTCTCCACTATGGGAGACAGGGCCTTCCAGGCAGTTGCCCCACGGCTCTGGAATGCCCTCCCAGAGACCCTGAGGGCCCCACAACCTGTGGAGGTCTTCAAGAAAAACCTTAAAACATTCTTATTTCAAAAGGCCTTTTAACACTCATGATTTCTGATTTATTTTATTTTTTGTGGTGTTTTATTGCTATTTGTTGTTTCTGTTATATTTTAGAAACTGTTTTTTAACCCTCTGCTACTGTAGCACCTTGAGATTTCCTTGAAATGTAAGGTGCACTATAAATAAAATGTATTATTATTATTATTATTATGTCATTTTCCTGTCTGTATGTGTGTGTGTGTAAAATGAGCAATGATGAATGGTGGATGAATGCTACCATCCTTATTTTGATGTACTTGGGGGAATATGAGTAGATGTGGTACGTTTAAAAGTACATACGTACACTATATATACGCTAGAGCCTAGAAGTTTGGGTCCACCTGATACCCTGCTCTTTCAAAATTTTATTACAAGAAACAATAGAAATTCTTAAAACAAATGTGACTGACTGGTTTTGAAGTGTAATGTAACACTGTATACACACTGTACACTGTAATGTAACATTTTATATTCACTATAAGCACAATTTCATTGACACAAAAGCTTTTGTACGTTTTTCTTCAAAATAACCACCCCTTGCATTTATCACAGCAGCACAGATCCAGCGCATCCTTTCAAGCAAGCTTTGAAAAATAACTTTTGTCCAAACCCTCCCAGCACCTTTTCAAGCATGCAGTTCTGTCTCATTTCCTGGAGGCTCACTTCAAACTTGTCAGTCCAGCTTGTCCCATGCAGCTCAATGGGAGAAAGATCTGGAGACTGGGGAGGCCAAGACATAATTCTCAAAACTCCTTGCTTTTCTTTGGACTGGATATAATTTTAGCACATTTTTGAAGAATGAATGTGACCATTATCATGTTGAAGAATGAGATTTTGTCCAGTGATACATAAACCAGAAGGAATTGTGTGATGTTGAAGAACTGAGTGATACTTCTCTTTCTTTATAATCCAACACAAAGTGAATGTCAGTGCATTAAAGAGAGACCTGCTATGTCTCTTCAAAACAAATAGTTTGAGCCTTTGTGGCTAAATAATGTGTATAAAGTTGAAAACAGAGACAACTTGCGATAATACAAAATATTTTATTATATCTAAATAGTACGAAACGTGTACAATAGGATTTTTCTTTATAAACACAAACAATAAATAAAAAAACACAATAAATATTAAATAATCCCAAAAAAGAGCTAAAATAAGACATGTAAACATTGTCTCTCATCACGGTATACAATGTGTCCTCAGAGTGAAATTTTCCACGTGCTCAAGCGACAGTTCTTAGCTAGCTTTTAAAGATCATAATATGAACAACATAAACAGACTTCAAGCCCTCAAAAAGTATGAGTTAGTATTGCAACACCCTTATGTCTAATAGTTTACCATGAGGCTGTACTGCAGCGATCTGCTCTTGATGTGCGATTGAGCATCAAGCTGAAATGACAGTCGCCTAGCGAGGAAAGGCCAGACCATCACGAGTAGTCCACTACTGGGTCTTCTGATTTGGCCAGCAAAAGAAACTGAGGGTCTGTCATGGGAGTGTATACAGTTACACATACCAAGAAACAAAGATTGAAAAAATAACAGTACAAATTTCAGTCCTTTTTCAGTCATTATTCAGAGTTCCTTGGTCCTAACTTAAGTCTCCAGTTCAGGAAGAAGTATTCTGCCTGGTTTCAACCAGCCCTTTTCAAGTCCATTTTAAAGTCTGAGGTGCTCATTTGATTTTAGAGTTTACAGCAGTGTAACTTTTCTGGCTGTCACACTGCAAACACGTCCACAGGACTAGTGGGCTCTTGCAGACCCAGAATGCTGTAGGTGATTCTTTTCTGGTGACCTGGCAAGTGTACCCCAATCTTCTTGATATCCCTAAGTGAAAGAACAAAAGAAATAAGATAGATGAGCTTGGGATGCACAGAGTAATCAAATATAATTTGTTAAGACATTGTATTGTTGAGGTTGTGTATGTGATTACTTACTCAGTCTTCAAGTGCAACACCTGCTCCATGGTGGTAATGCCAGCATGGGCAAAGGCTTCTTTATACTGGCCCATCTTCATAGAGTCCAGCCATTCATCCACAGACCTGAAGGGGGCGCCGTCATTTCCACTGGTGCTAGGCAGCCGAATAGACACCCTGAGGAAATGAATACATAAAAGGGTTGATTAATATGCATTACAACTCACTAAAACTCAATACTAAACAGTCTGAGTCATAAACAAACACCAAACCCTAACATGGTATCACATCTACACTACCAGTGGCATTTTAAAATCACTTTTAATTTTCCTAAGAGTTATTTCTCTTGTATTAATATTAATTGAGATCATTATTCTTACCGTAGGTCTACATTGGCAATGGCTGTAAGAGACTCAGGGTTGTGCAACAGTTTGTCTACCAGATTGACAATGTCAAGGAAGCGTGGGCGTTTGGAACGATCCTGCATCCAGCACTGTAGCATCAGCTGGTAGATAGCAGACGGGCAGTCCATTGGCGCCGGCAACCTGAAGCCCTCATTTATTGCCTTCATCACCTGAAACAGAGAGGGGAAGAGAGGTCAACTCCCTGCTCTGTAAACCCACACCCAGTGAGTAATAGCACTTCAATAAACATCTGTACATATGACGCATCCGTATACAAATCCGCATATGTGTATGTATTCACATATAAACATATTGTCGCCGCTGGAATACCTTGTATCTCCAAAATGGTACATTTACAGTGAAAGGAAAAAACAAATATTCATGTAACAAGATTTTATTACAAGTTATTCCAAGTATTCAATTTGTATCAGTCTAATCGGCATGACATTTTAGAATGAAGGTGTAAAAAAATTACGGCAAAATTGAGATACAAGGGATTTTTCTTGATTATGACAATATTTAAGTATATATGCTACACATATAACATGGTGATTTTTTTCTTTGTTTTTTTGGGTGCAGTGTGTTTTTGCGAGAAGCACCTTTCTACTGAAGAAGTACATTAAAGGTTCCATATTCTGTGTTTTCCTTTCCTTAAATTTATTTTTCACCTGAGGTCCACTTATAACCTTTGTGTGGTTTTATGTACCCAAAACAGTCCAAGTCATCTTTATAGTAGTATTATTGTTTTTAGATCTTATTAGCTGCCCTGTATTGCTACTTTTTCAAAACCCAGTCTCAGCTGACACTCCTTATAACCGGCGGATTTACGTAAACGAGTATAATGGACTGGAGAGAGGATGGTACCATGTTTACATCAATTTCAAAACTTTGGAAAAGTGAGGAAAATTGTACTTTTCATAATATGGACCCTTTTAAACAAATACTGGAAAAAGAAGTGTACCTCATGGTTGCTCATGTCCCAATACGGTCTCTCTCCAAAAGCCATCACCTCCCACATGACGATGCCATAACTCCACACATCGCTAGCTGAGGTGAACTTCCTGTATGCTATGGCTTCTGGTGCCGTCCAGCGAATGGGAATCTTTCCTCCCTAAGAAGGAAGAAAAAAAAAACAATTCATATGCTGTTTTAAGTCAAGATCCAGTATTTGTAGCTTTGTAATTTAAGTTCATAAATGTCAGCAAGAGAGGCTTACGCTGGTGGTGTAGGTGCCCTCAGGATAGTCCTCCAGAACCCGTGACAGGCCAAAGTCTGACACCTTGCACTCTAAGTTGCCATTGACCAGAATGTTGCGTGCAGCAAGGTCTCGGTGCACGTAGTTCATGTCTGAGAGATACTTCATCCCTGCTGCAATGCCACTGAGCATGCTCACCAGCTGGTAAGATGAAAAGTCCCCATCGTGGTCCTGTAGATTCAATTAAAATGAGGAATTAATTTTTGTGTGCAACTGACGTGTCAGTATATGAAAAAAATCAGTGTATAGATGTCAGTTTATAGAACATCAGTGTGTAGAAAATCTAGACCCATTACAGAGTGTGAGACTTACCCTAAGGTACTGATCCAGAGCGCCATTCTCCATGTATTCTGTGATAATCATGGCATGTTTGACTGGAAAGAGAAAGCAGAGCAGTGGAGGAACCCGATTAGAACGTGAGAAACAGTCATCTGCCACTGTGGCGTGACTTTCTGTACATGCTAAATGACTCGACTGAGTGGGTGCTCCGAGACAGAGAGCTGTGATGATAAGGAGTTTGCATTTACATTTGGTGACAACCCCCTCCAGGCGAATGATGTTCTGGTGGGAGAACTGGCCCATGATGCTGGCCTCGCTCAGAAAGTCCTGCCGCTGCTTCTCCGTATAGCCTGGCTTCAGAGTCTTTATCGCCACGGGAACCTCGCTGCGTCCCGGCAACTTCAGCAGACCACGGAACACCTCGCCAAACTCTCCTATGGGAATAAATTCAAGCTGTTTTAAGCAATCAGTTCAATGCACGGGTTTGTTATTTCCATGACTGAATATTAATTGTCCCCAAAGGACTCTCAGGTTTTAATTCCCTATTCAATTCCCAAATGTTACTAGGCAAACATGATCAGAACTAATTATGTTCTCGCAGACAAAGCAAAGAATGAAGTGTCCACATGGAGTCATCTTTAGTTTGCAGTTTACCTGCTCCAATAACTTTCTGCTTGGTAATGTAATTGGGATGAATTTCGCTGGCAAACTTGGCCACAGCTGTGCAGGGGTCCTCATAGGTGTGCGGGTCCACATAGGTTTTCAGAGGCTGCAGTTTTTCTGTGGCAAAAGAAAGAGAGCACATTTACAGGATATACCATTTATAATTATATGCTAAAGTAAGGGCGCCCCTGACCAAATGACATGTTTTGTTGATTTTCAAAGTTAAAATAAGTGTAGAGAACCCACTTCGGCATATTTGAATGCACAAGTACTGTTTATCTGATGACCTCTGCAAAAGTTATGGCACATTTCGTATTTCATGTGTTAGTTTTCCCAATATGTTAAACTCAGCAAATAAATAGAAAATTTGCCAAAAAATCCAGTAGTTTGTGTATTAGCTTATTTTTACTTAGAGAATCAACAAAACATGTCATTTGATCAGAGTTTAAACTTTTGAACAATTTTAAATATAAA
>JBBPCZ010000115.1:21554997-21575165 GCA_037974445.1 Brycinus macrolepidotus | reverse complement strand
ATTTGAGAAATGTAGCATGTAAGACAAATGGTATATGGCTTCATACAAGATAAAATACATAGAATATAACCGGAGAAAGACGTTAAATTGTAAAATTATGGTAGTCAATTTCATACCTGGACAGGCAAAGTAGTCGCCTCCTGATCTCTGTCGGACGCGTGAATTTAGCCTCCTGATAACAGAAAGGGCAGAGTCAAAATTACATTTGCACATTTGTGCTGTCAAGATGATTTTTTAATTAGAGTAGCTTCAGATCAAAGCAGGAATGTAAACAGGAGGCTACAGGGTGGAGAGGGTGAGGCATGCTAGGCACAGGCCTGGGAAATCCTGTACAGATATTGAGGAGGAGATATGATAAGGACAGAATCAGGAGAAAAAAAGGGGAAAATGCCTTCTCTAACCTTTTGTGCAGAAACAAGATGACGGCCACAATAAGCAACATGACTCCACCTCCAGCAATGGCGCTCACGACGATCATGGTACTACCCTGCGTTTGTGACTCAACTGTTGGGCAGAAACAAAACATGTCACATACAAATGCTCATTTTATTATTTTTCATGATCATATTTCTACTTTAATTATTTGAGATAAGAACGGTTGACAACCACACACACACACACACTCACACACACACAGTCTTACCTAAGGGTGCAGTCTCAAACTCGTGCTCTGCACTGTGACTGCTGGGATGGCCTTCTGGTGTCAGCGTCTGAACGCGAAACACGTACTTAGTGCCAGGCAAGAGGTTATTAATCTGGGCCAAGTTTTTCTCCAGCTTCAGAACAGTGTAGGTAGTGAAATCCTTCTCAGCCTGATCCTCCTGAGGAACAGACCACCGGAAAAAAAAAACATTAGTTAGGCAAGTGGTGAAGAGACGCAAAACAGCTACTGAGGTCAGCTAAAGAAAAGATAAGAAAAGACGAAGAACAGATAAAGGGGTGTATACCTTCATGCGGTACATAAGCTCATAATTTGGTGAATGATGGGGGAATGAGCGCTGATCCACAGCCCAAGACAGAGATAAGCTAGTAGGGGTTCGATCCACCACTCTGAGAAACGTCACTCTGGGAGGGTCTGTATAAAGAGATGTATGGTTAGGACCAAGCATTAGAGCATTTCTATTTCGAATGTCCTAATTGCATTATTGCTAATGCCTTTTATCAATATGCTTCATTTGATTCAGTACAAAATGACAAAGAATGGTTCGATGACAGTTCAATTCAATTTTCATTCAAATCAACTCAAATCAGTCAAATCAGTTTATTTAATCTTCCCCTTACCCTAAATGTAGTTGATCACCCAAGTATCCAAAGCTTGATAGTTTTGAACTGGAGCTACAATGTTAATGTATCTGCAATCTAAAGACTCCTATTAAATTATCCCCACAGCTTTATAAGTCAAATAGACAACAATTACATAAGCCCCATAAGCCCCATTACATAAGCCCCATAATATAATAACTATCATATTAGCCTGGTAACTAAAGAAACTAACTTTGGGCACCAAACATGTCTTGGTTGATTGGTGAACATGTCATATTATTCCACCTGTGCTTCTAGATCTTCTGTTTCTAATGTCATAGTTACCCTGAGAACTGCATGCTTACCTGTAAAGTGCAGCACGGTTGTGATGGCAGTGGTGGCTTTCTGACGATGGAACTGGGAGACTCCATTTAGGGCTTCCACTGTGAATGTGTAGTTTACATGTGGCTCCAAATCGCTGACTGAAACCTCTGGGTCACGCAGAGATGTGTGTGCAGGCTCGAACTGAACCCTCCCTCCACACGTAACACACACAGCACCATCGCAGCGCTCACACCCTACATTGTAGGTGATATCACTCCTGCCACCTGTGTTGCTTGGAGGTCTCCAGCTCAGCTGTAAACTACCCACAGTATGGAGAGCAGTGAACATCAGGTCTTGTGGAGGACCAGGTGGACCTGAGGGAGAGGAAGATGAGACATTAGTTCAGGTTACAAAGAGTCCATATTAAATATTAACCTCTAAGAGCTTTCTTAATATTTACTTCTCAGACTTTCTATTGGCTCACTTGTCATAAAGTATTCACATAACATCAAGGATAAATGGCACTGTGAATTGGTGTTTTTTGACAAAATGTTAAATAATTAATGTGTTAACCAAAGATCTCCAGCAGGCATTACTCACCAGAACAAGGGGCAGAGCTGGGGTCAGTTGGTGCACGGTAGAAGCCCTCCAGGCAAGGACACAGGACCGCCCCAGGCCTCGAGCGTTCTGTGTTTTCCGGGCAGATTTGACACGGCTTATTGGAGTCGGAGCTTTTGTAGTAGCCTGCATCACATGCTAGAACAAGAAAGGAAAGAGTATGTGGTAAAAATATCATATATAATTTAGCTAAAAAAGCAACAAACAGTTCAGAAACCCACCAGAATTTCATCACATCATACATGGCTTAAAGTTTTGTATTACCTTAATATAAGTGTTTCTGTGCCATGCCCTTGTTTAAGTTTCTATAATTGCATATTTTAAGAGCACTTCAAGATCAAGTAAAGACAGGGAGGAGTAAGTGGTAGATGTGCCATGTGGTTAAATGACATAAACACTGACATAACATATGACACAGCAAACATAAAAGACATAGTTAACATAACACTGAAAAAAATAATTAGTTGGTTTTACATTATTCAAATGTAAATAATTTCCAGAAATACGTTAAAAAATAAATCCAAAATTACATTCACACATTTTTTCCTTGCTAAGTTTTGCATTTTTTCCTACATTCATTACTATTTCAATGATTATGCAGACTTGTTAATGTTTTGTTAATGTGTGACTTCTCAAAGTCCTACCAGAACATTTTTACTTCATTTAAGCCATTTTTTCACATTTCTGCTCTTTCATTATTTTCAAGTACACTTTAATTGTAAACCAGAGTAGAATCTGCATTCTGAGCGTGTCGACATGCAGATTTAAAGAAACAGCCTAAGCCTCAAAGCTGTCTTCCTTGAGTTTCTGTCAGAACTTCAAAGCTCACGACTGCTTAAGCGATAGAACTGCAGGGGGCCACTGTTATCCCCTCTGCCCATCAGAGAAGAACAATAGGTGCAAATGGATTCACACTGGCTGAGTTATGGACAGGATGAATCCATCAACGACGACACAAATCCTCACAGCAGATACTTATCACACCAGGACGGTAGAACTGCAGTGGTTCAAGCTCCCAACAAAAGCAAAGTAGTTAAGAGCGTGAGAAGCAACCAACACGTCTAAGCTCAGAATAAAAGCAGGCCGACACAGAAGCTTTGAGCCCCGCAGGTGAGCTATACAGAGCTGCGAGGACGTCCGTTGGACAAAACAGGATGCGGGAATTGCAAGTGTGTATAGACCTTATCCTCTCCTCCTTTCCTTCCTGTGGCAAGGGATGAGAACATGCTAGCATAGAGTGACGGAAGACAGAGGATGCAGTGACACTAACAATTATTAACAAGGAGGATGTTGGGGGGAGGTCATGATTCTGAAGCACATGCAGAAAGAAGGAGCTGGTGCTTCTACATGTACTTTTAATGAGCATGAGAAACTTATAGGTTTGCAAAATGAGTCTGACTATGCATTCTACGCAGGGGTGCTTCTATTGAAAGGGACTGTGACCCCCCGGAGGTCAGCCTTTCAGCTCTAGCCTCAAACAAAGGGACGGAGTTTCAGTTTGACGAGCAGTAGGTGGTACGGGTGTGCATGTGTGAATGGGCCTGGCGCTTAAGGATTGCTGACAGAACTTCTCTCGAGGGGCTTTTCTGGGGGGGTTTGTGTATTTGCTGTGTGTTTGTGTGTGTGTGTGAAAGAAAGCCTGTACGGTGGGGGAGGAAGAGATGTTCGCATATGAAAAGTAGCCACCCTTTTTGTTTAATTTGAAGTTGGGGGTGAGAGAAAAAACTTCATTCTTGCACCCTGACGTCGCTTTCTGTTCTGAGAGAGGCGCCTGGACCCCCCCGACTAAACTGTCTAACTAAAGTCAAGGCAACGCACACTATACTCCAGTTTAACACAGATTCTCAGACAAAGCAAAGACTGTGTTCCCCAGCAGACTTCACATGATCACATCCAATCTGGGATACACTCCACATGCCCACACACGACTTCGCAATTTTGTAGGCAGCTCACTCGTAATACTCATTTGTCTTATGTCATCGTTGGCTGATAGAGATAAGCGTTGATTACAGCAGTAGCCCAATTGGCTCAGACCCGATGTGGGCGGTCGTGACTACGGCAAACATCAGAGTGTAGGAAGAGTGAAGACAAATGACTAAGGCACATTATGCACCCATAAAACATAGTTTGTGTTGCTTCCCAAGTTTTGGAACATGGCACGGATGACTGGCGAATCAGATAAGCCTCAGCAGTACTACGGACTTTGCTCTTTGAAGTCATATTGTCATAAGCAACGCAGTACACAAGAGACTAGTCAGAGCTGAGTGGGTGGAAGAGTCAGCGGTTAAGAAAACAATGCCTCCCATGTAAAAGGACAAAAAGGATGGTTTTGAAAGACTCAGGAATGTGCTTTTTACATACAAGCTAATGTTCTAAAACAAAAAACGAAACCAATATTGTTCTAGCAGCGTTTACCCAACAGGATCACTTTGAAATTTAAGACACACCTATTGCTATTACACTAATCTCAGCTAGATTACACTAATCTCTAGATCACATTGTTCACTGAGCCCTATCAGTGTTATAAAGTAGTTAACAATGAACTCTAATGAGAGCAAGACTTCCCATCAAAGGCATCTTGACCAAAAATATTATCTTGTCCTTAAAATCAGATGTGAAATCTATTCACCACTTTAAATAGAGCCTGTTCTCTGGGAAACAGCCACATTACTTCCAAACTCTCCTACTACTTAATATTCCTCTAAATCTCTATTCAAATCAGCCACAACCCCCACTCCTGCCTGGTAGCCAATCACAAAAGTGTCCCTCTAAGAGTGGCAGGTGGTGATAAGCCTAGAAGAACAGAAGTCATGCATAGAAAGAGACGCTCGTAAAACTCCAATGAGAACAATGTCACCAGCAACTTTATTGTCTCCCTGTTTGGGGGTTAAGCACCTTCACTTATACTGAATGCTATGAGGCCTTCTGCTCCAGGGCAGTTCGCCCAGGTCCCAATTAACTTTAATGATTACACGTCTTTCAACGACCCAAATGCTATAAACCATAAAGTGGTAATGGAATGGCATAAAAATGAATGTAGTAGTAGTTGGTGAGTAAAAAGCACTCAAGCTGACAATGAAAAGTATAGAAGTGTTGGAGGAAAACCAACACAAAGGCCGGTTTGTGGAGTCTGAGCTTGTGCTTTCATTCCTGACTTGTGCCATCAAAGATAACAAGACACCCCTCTCTTAATCACATCACTCCCTCAGGCCTCGTCACTCAGTCGTCCTCCAAAAGGTGGCAAAAACATGCAAAGCGTCTCCTGGAAACGACAGACTGTTGGAAGCGTTTGGAATCTCCCCTTTTCCATGGAGCTACATACCACTGTAAACCTCCCATTCCCCGATGACTCCAGCGTCCGTTTCAGGTGCAGCCTGCTGGATCTTGTTAAAACACCAGAAGCCAAGGTCTCCAGAACATTCCTTCCTGAGCTTTCCCTTACTGAGATTTCCATTCACACAGCTGCCCCATGTTCATTGTATGGACAAGAATACCAGAAAAAAAGCCTTGCACCTCCTTTTTTCTTTTTTTTTTTTACTTTTTTCTTACGTGGATTTACATTAAAGGTTAGGAATGTTTGGACCATCTGAGGTTTCCCTGAGGACTGGTTTGAGAACCCTTGCTTTAAAGAGACATTCACTAAAAGGTATTTTATGGAACCAAACATTTTTTTTGCCGTGGCATTGGGCAAAGAACCCTTTAAAACAACTTTTTCAAATGTTGGCAAGGTCTTTTGCAGGACTTTACTCCTTCATTAGAGTAAAGGATATGCTAAGGGGGAGCAAATTCGGAACACAAGTTAGAGGTGATTTGAAATGTAACAAAGATGAAAAGCAACTCAATTTCCCACTTTTCATGAGTGGGTGAAGGCTAAAAGAGGTTGACTCAACAGCCCCACCGCCCCCGTCTTTGATATGGTTTAGTATTACAGCTGCCCAGCATAAGAAAACCTACATTTCAACACCACTGACTTAAACCCATATTTCCCACCACTACAAAAGGCGTTCAGAGAACTGCAGCCCTCAATTACATGATAACTGACTCAGTGTAGCAAGGGTGTGCCAAAAGCATTCCCTGTAATCTGCGGTGAGGTGTAGTCATAGAAACACACACACAGAAACAAGGTAGTATTCAGGTAATGCTAGGCCTGCCCACTGAGTCACTTCACCTGCCGGATGACAAGAGAATCCACGATCCTGGGAAAAATCCCCCCAAATTCCTAAATCATTCTATCATGAATGCCTAAAGCAACTCCTTATGATTATTACCTGCCACATGGTAACATACCACCAGATCAAAAAAAAAGATAGTTAGCATAGTTTGCCTTGGTTTCTTTTTTTGGAAAAAAAAAAAAAATCAGCTCTCAAAGTGCCAGCTCAAAAGTCATATCATTCATTTTTATCTATGATATCTAAAAAAACCTGTTCTACCATCTCTGTCCCCTCCCTCCTCTGCCAATATGCACACACACACACATACTTCTCCACTGGTAACCTGGTATCTTCAGGCTTCCTTCCTTAAGCACTAAACACACACGCAGATCGGAAATAAAATGTGAGCAGGTGAGAGGGTGTGGACCAGGCAGACATTCCTTCACACTGAAGTCATGCTCTCTGTCTTCCACACACTCATAAGCGACTCCTCTGGAAGCTCTGCGGTGAGTGCATTACACACTAAGGCATCTCAGCGCACACACACTTCCTCAAACCCACACCAGTGGCCACCCACCAAGGCCTGCAGTTGCTCCCCACCATCCGGCTGCTGTGACATTACCAAGGTTTTTGCTTTGTTTTTTTCAGTTAGTAAAAAAGATCAACTTTCATCTAAGAGGATATAGCAGTTAAAAAAAAAATCAAATATTCAGTCATAATTTATACAATACCCTATACAAAATATACATACACACTTTTTAAGGGCTTTCAGTCTAAACATGGTTTTGTAATGACCTGTGAATATGCTTTTTATGATTCTAATTGTAAACTAACCACTATACCGATTAATAAAGAATGTAATTTTTTAAGTCAACTAAATGATTTTACCTGAGTAATAATGGCAGCCCTATTTGGCGGTACACTTTCAAAACAACTACTGATGAACCAGTCTGATATACTAGAATGCCATCAGCACCGATACTGACCTGATACTCAGATTTCAGTCAGATGTGACTGATTCATATTCCACAGTGTTCCTCATTCTCCAAGAGTACTGTTTTTTAACCTTCTATTATTGATTTTCTATACCATCTTTTAGTTCTTTTATTCTTTTATTTTTTACTTCCTATCATTTTTATGCTTCCTGATTTATTAATATTTTTATTCCATTCCTGTAAAGCACATTGAATGACCTTTGTGTATGATAATGGGCTATATAAATAAATTTGATTTGACTTGACTTGACTTTGAGCAATGGGATTGGATAGGAACCTGGTATTGGGTTTAGATATCAGAATCAGCATCAAGAGATTGGTGTACTTATGAAAAACTTCTAGTAACCCACACACACACACACGCACACACACACATACAGACACACACACACCACTCGAACCTTCTTACCTTGGCAGGTCTCTCCCACAGCCTGATAGCCGGCTCTGCAGTGGCACTGCCCCACAGGAACCACCCACTCTCCCTCGGTTGTGCAGTGCATTCGAGGAGATGCTTGTCCGGCCACCACTGCGTCCTTCACACACGTTCCCTCCACCTCAGCCAGCGCCCCAGCGGTCACTCTTTCAGGGAAGGTGGCCAGGCTGCGCTGGATGGCTGGACAGGTACTGTAAAAAACCCTGAGCCCCAGAAGAGCCACACAGGCCCCCACATCCTGGAAGGCCAGGTAGAAGCCTCGTCTGGAGAGTGGCCCGATGGTCTTGGTCTCCACGTTCACCTGCACTGAAGCCTTGCCTCCTCGGTTCGCTGTCACTTCATCAGGGGCCACCGTGGCGATCTTGCGGAACTGACCTTTTCGGAAGCTGGTGCCTACGTCTGTATCTGTTTCAGACAAGTAGAGGCCGAAGGTCTCTCGGCAGCTGGGGGAGTTGCCACCGAAGGTGTTACAGTCACGAACGACGAATCGCAGCTCTACAGAAACACGCGAGGCCTCAAGCGGACGCTGGATGAAGGTGGTCCGAAGCCAATTGTCCTGTTCAGTGTCACTGGCAACGTTGCACACACTGTAAGTGTAGAGGAGGGAGCCATTCACCACTGTCTGGACTATCTCCCACTGGAAGAGAGAGAGATAAAGAGAGAAAGAAAGTGTGTGAGCAAGAGGGGGAGAATATATATATACTTATAGACTGAATCCATTACTGTTCTAAAGTAATGGATGGGCTTGCAAGTCCTAAAGTGTGGGCTATATGACAATATTTATCATTGTGTAGGAAAAAATCCCTTAATCTCAGACAAACTACAAATACTGAAACTCAGAGCGTTTAATCAGGTAACTGCTATTCAATGGAAGAATGAGACATACAGAGCCAAGATCTATCATTCAATCCCAACCAAAACATTCTTGCACACAGGTTTAAAAACAGCCTGCTAGGGCAGAATGTTCTTCCATCAAGGCTACTTTCCTACTTATCTAGTTTTATTTCTCTCAGGCTTCCTCGCACCCAAACATTCTGACCCTCATACAAAGGCCATATCATTGTTTTCTGTGTGCAGGTGCTCTTACAAGCAGGACTTACTTCTAACTGCTAGACAGCATGATTAAAGAATACACACAGCGATTATACATGAATATACTTGAATATCATGTAAAAGTAAACGAATATATTGAAAAAATCCATGTGATACAATATGCTTTGTTAAGTATTTCATAGATATGCATGTTTCATTGCAAAGCCAGCATAATGCGCCCTGTTTAACTATAGTCAGTGCAAGGTAGTATTTGAGATACAAAATACTTTCTGGTGTCTTTTAGTTTATACTGAATAAGTTATTACTGAATAAGACAACAATGAACAAGTTATTCCAAATCTTTGAGCTGTACACTGTAAAAACGGTGGTAATAATAAGCAGTTGTACTGGTTCATTCAACAATGGTTCATTCAAAGCACTTATTTGGTTAACTAAATCTAGTTCATTTGGTTGTTACCACATTAGGTAATTTTTTAAGATTGACATTTTAATGCAGTTTAATAATTGCCATATTTCAGGAAAGTGACTCATTTCTCACCTCTGCTGCATATCAGACATCTATGTGTGGGTGTGGGAATTACATGTCTTGGCATGTCTTTCACCAAAGGTTTTCTTAGGTGTATCAAAGCAAGCAAAGACAGACAAGCCTCCATGAAATAACAGCCCTCCTCTTTCCCACTCTTATCCCCCCTCTTGATATATAAAACTCCCTCTTCCCTCATCTCTCCCAAAAGTGCTTCAGCAGCAGGTCAGGCCAGGCATGTGGACCTCAAAGGCCTTGTGTGGACAAAGTGGCTCAAGAGCTCAGAGAAACAAGGGGTGGCCTCCAACATCAGAAAGAGAAAATGACAGGACTGGTCTCCAAAAGAGTAATTAACCCCCCCCCTCCACCCCACCCTTCCAGCCTGAGAGTGTGAATGCCTCGAACTTGCCCTTAAACCTGCAAAGCTGTCTCCATGGGGAGACCAAATTTGGAGTGTAAATCTCTAGTGAGACCTTGGAGCGACTGCAGGAATCCACAGAGGATTCCCATAATCCCAACGCCTCACCAGAGGCAAAATGGCTCACTCACTTCCCCGACCACGTCTCCATTTCCTCCAGTCCCTCCGAAAGGAAACCACATGACTAAAGATAGAGGACAGCACACTCCCTCTAACATAGGGCCTGGTGTCTTTCTCTCTGTATATAAAACTGTTCATAGGATCCACTGAGCTGTATAACTATTCATAGGATAAGGTGAGCCATGTGAGTCCCCCCCCTCCCCCAACCACACACACAAGAAAAATAAATTAGGCCTCTTTTAAATATAACATATAGGATTAAGCCAAAGTCACAGCAAATGTTATTCCCTATCATTAGTAGTTTAAGACAGTCTGAAAAAGTGGACCACAACAAATGAATCTGTAGTATAATTTGGTTTATCTGAGTTACAGTAGAAACCCAATTCTTCATGAACAGCTGGGACGCTGATTCCCTGATAAGAGGAAATGTGACTCATGGGGAGGTGAGGTTTAAGAGCTGTGGCTCATTGATGTAATGCCTCTGAAATGTGAAAAGAGTACCAGGAGCCTGGACAAAGTGTGAAATACTTCTCTTACCCCTTCTTCATTTGGTGAGGTCAACCAGCCCAGTTCCCCTCCAGATGCCTTCATATCGAGCAGCACATCTGAGGAAAGGACCATTAACAAATTCAGAGGAGTAGACCATGCCTTTATTCAAATCATTTCTCAGGTACATATACAGAAGAATGACTTTTTTTTCCAGTGACTCAATAAAACCACGTTTCACTGTATAGTACTGTATTCCCAAAATCCACAAAGGATGTACAAAGACACGTAAAAAAAGGCTGAAATTTCACACATGACATATGAATGTCCTTATTTAAAAGTATGACAAGAAAGAAAGGTAGATTACTTACGCTCCTTGGAGTGGATTTGAATAAACAGGCTGTTAATAAATAGATAGATAGAGAGTGAGAGAGTCTGTACACGGCTGTAATCCATTTTTGTCTTTAGTTTAAATTCTCGGAGCTCATTTGTGTGTCCGGAGCGCCCTTCCAACTTTTCCACACTGAGACCGAGAGACTCATTCATGAGAATACAGCTTCGGTAGCTCCGCCCCAAGCCCCGCCCCGTTGCCGTTTAAGCAGCAAAGAGGGCGGAGTCACCGCACGACTCAATGGTGGAGCTTCCCACACCTGAAAAATGTGGCTCGGATGTTTGCCTTCGACCAGTTTTGAACCAAGTGTGTAACTTAACACCGCCCAAGCTGTCAGGAAAAGGCTGCCAAAATATTCATGGTACTCATGGTTTCCTCCACAGCATATAAACAGTCATTCTGAGAGGTTTTTAGCTGAAATGAGTCAACCAAGCCACGTCACATCTGTCACACTGAAAGTCACACACTGTGTGATGCCTGAGACGTTGTTTTACAACAGTTTTTAGACACGATTTTGGCCTTACACACACAGGCATCATAGCACCCAAAGAAAATATATATTTTTTAGCAAATTTACCACTATTTTACCTTTATCAGTATTACATTATACTCAGAAGGAATGTATAATATCAGTGGTCATTTTGGATAGCCAAAATTATGGCTTGTTGACATTGTGACCCCTGGTTTCTATCACCACTATTGTAAAAAAAAAAAAATCTGTGTACTTTACATCTCACATCCTACCATTCTTAATGTTTGTTTCTGTAACAATACATTCTACAGAAAGTTTGGGAAAAAAATTGAGAATCCCATCTAATTAACTGTAGGCTATTATCTGTTCCTTTATTATGTTCCATGTGAAGCAACCGCCAAGACAAAACTTTGGAACAGTGTGTCCCAAAAGTGTGAGATTATTTAAACCTCTTTTTCTTTGAAGGCCCCTCGTCTTCAGAAGCATCAGGGAGAGCTGTGGGTCTAAGGTTCTAAGGTTGCTTTAAACGTGCTTGGCCAACCTAGCCACCCTACAGCGTTCCCACGACAAAAGGCATAGGGTCAAGTGGGAGTGCCTCTATGAATGAATGACTACTAATGACTTCAAGGGGTATGAATATGTAGACACCGAAATTGGTCAGACAAAAGCATCTCCCAGCAACGCTGTGGAATTCTTGAGTCAAGCCTCCTTTGTGCTGCAGTCTGTCAGAGTCCCTTGACCTGAGAGTCAAACACAAGCTGACTTCTTCTCAAGGGCTTAGGGGCTGCCTGCATTGTGGCGAGTGCCTATGAATATTCATTAGGCCGAAACTGCAGAAAGGATCTCTCCCTTAATTTTAGGCAAACTCAGCGAGACGTTGATGTGGATTCAGCCTGAATGGGGGTCGCACTCAGTAAAGCAAACTTTCAGGAAAGATGAGAACACTAGATATGAACAGTTCATTCAAGAGCTCATCATCTTCACCAATTTCATCTCACTGTGAGAAGAAAATGTTCAGATCTAAGGATGACTTCTACTACTGTTCTTGTAAAATGGATGATTAATGACTTTGATCTGTTTGGTTTGTAGGCACAAGACACTTATGTTATGAAGGGCATTTGTCTTCAACAAATGAGGTGCCATGGCCATTGAGATGCACTCACAATGCGAAGGTCCCCCTTTCACTCAAGTGCCATGTGTATAGCAGGAGCCTAGTGTTTTCAACCTCACTCCCACCATTCTTCACAGGGCGGTGGGCTTCTTTTATTTTTGCCACCCCCCCCTCTGCGGCACCTTGTGCCATGCATCAACCCTTACAAAGCCGTTCGCGCAAGGGGGCTGGGCTCAAGCTTAAAGGGTCACGAAACTGCAGTAGCTTCGACATGGCTAGGTCATTTCACTCTCCCACCCCTCCTCCCTTCCACTTGTCTCCTCTTCCAGCGGCTCTCGGCGTAACAGAAAACCCAGTGGTAGCACTCCATTGTGTGCAATGCTGAGTGCGACTGCTCCTCAAAGGCTTTGTTAATGGTCACAGTGTACTGCTGAACTCCCGAGTGGTGTGACGGTGCGAGATATGTGTTAGAAACATATGGAGGGCTGTTAACACATTTTCACTCCACGGTTAACCAAACTGTATCAAGGTCTGTGCAGAAACTCTTTAGAAGTTCTGTTGGATTTTCACATTAGAACCATGCAAAAGATTGGACACCCAAGGGTGAAATTATACCTTTTGATTATGTGAAAATGAAAATGTGTGAAAATAAGTTAATATGGCATCTGCTTGGAACAAACTTTAATATGACACATTTCTACATATTATTTGAAAGAACAAAATAATAAAATGTGACGTGCAAAAGTTTTAACAGCCTTTTCAGTCAATTGACTAGTTTTATTACAATATCTTATTTGACTAATTAGGTCTTAATCCAAGTCAAGTGTAAACAGTTCCAGAGTGTAATAATTTATGTGATGTACTTGCACTCAACACCCTTGGACTCATCTAATCGACTGACTGAGGATCTGAAACGAATGATAATTGACTCTCATAGACTATAAAATGTCTTGCTTGTAATATTCATCATCTGAAATGTCATTAAGAAATGAAAAATCTGGAAGACTAAGAAAAAACGTATGGACTGGTCAAGTGTGCAAAGCAAAACCTTAACATCACTGCCCAGGCTACACAGGGAGGTTTGGCTGGCACGAGCATAATGATGCACTGGGACATGATACAGCGTTGTTGCACAAATATCATCCACATGGAAGGGTCATCAGAGGGCATGTAGATCACATCACAAAAGTCAATGTCTGAAGTATGCAAAACAACACATATATACACCACAAGTATTTTTGAAACAAAGAATGGACTCTTTGGCTACAGTGGTACATTTGGGAAAAAGAATACATATTTAAATAGAAAGACATCTTGCCAGCGTGAAAGTGGACCTATTAAATGTTGGATCTGTGTGGCAGCAAGTGGCACAGGAAATGCTGTGGGGGAAAGAAGGAATAAATAATTATACTAATATCAGCAAATCTTACAAGCTAATGTAAGAGGTTGGATATTATAACAAGACAATAATCCAAAACATACATCAGAATCAAAATGGCCTTCACCGTTTCTATACCTGAATCAGTAATTAGATCTTAAATATGCTGTGCATGCAAGGCATCCTATGAATATTTCTGAAGCAGATGCATTCTGCAAGGAAAAATAAAAAACAAAATACTCAACATAGAATTAAAAGACTGTTAGGTGGTGCCCAACCTTACCCAAATGCCATGTTTTATGTTTTATTTTGGCAGAATGTTAAATTCAGCAGATAAATAATATTGTAGAAATATGTAGTGTTGAAGCTTTTTCCTCAAAGAGTTGGTGTTAATGTCTTTTCACATAAAAAAACAACACTATGTAGAATTTGTCTGCAGAGTCCCAACATTCACATACAACTGTACATAGTTTAATGCATAGTCTCCTCAACGTTCTACACAGTTTTATACATCGTCGCTTAATGCAGGGAACAAATTGTAATTGTAATTAAGTGGCTTCTTGGCTAGCGGTGTCATTTAATCATTATGGAGCCCTTAAGTGACCCATAAGACTTAATCAGCATTATAATATCTGGGTTAATTTTTTAATCATAGTTTAAATTGGACTAAACTGCAGGCCATTCATGTTTCACAATTTAAAAAACTACTTTGTCTGGGCCTAGGCTAATGTTGGGGCACGATCATTTAAGGAGTTGATGTATAAGAGAGCCAATGGCAGGCCTAACCAACAGAAACTACATTTGGCATTTGTATCTGGAGTGTGGTGTAGTTATCTCTCAATATAAGAAATAAAGGTGTTACTGCCACTTAAAGTAGGCTATCAAGTGGCTGAAAAAATATAGAGACTTCAGAAGGCCAGACTGAAGTCTCCATATATATATAAAGTACAGAGACTTCAAAAAACTAGACTGAAGGCAAAAGCCCTTGAAATGAATTGAAATTCAAACTGTCTGGCAGAGTATCAGGGAGGCTATCTAGTTGTGAATGGGTCACAGACTTCATGACAGTCAGTGATTGTGGAGGATATACAAACCAAGTTTCAGTTACAAAATTGGCAGGCCATTTGGGGCTTTGATTCACTTCAAAGCTACTTCATTAGTAGGTTTTGATTCACTTAAAATATCACATATAGTAAATCTCATTGTCATAATTTTGCTTAAAGACTGTAAATCTGTGCACCATAGATCAGATACCCCTTCTAATTAGTCAGGTCAGCTACTTTACGGTGCACCCATAGTTGACACACTTCTGCAGTTGTGCACATTACTCTTGTTTAATCTCCATAGATAAGCTTTGCCGACAGAATGGGACGCTCTGGGGCAGCCATACATGAAGCTAAGGTCACCAGGACAAATGCTGAGCATTGGCTAGACGGTTTTAAAGTTCCCTAGCACTTGGCTGAGGAGCAGTTTTTGGAGTGTCTGAGCCCCATCCAGTTCTCCTGAGAATACGATAAAAAAACTTGACACCATTTAAAAACACTTTTTTTCATCTTTTTATTGTTTTACTTATAATAAAATATTTAATACATTGTATATATTTTTGACAACTTAATTTCATGTTTAGTTGCTTGTCTCTTCTGTATTCAGTTAATTTTGGTTTTACTGTATTTACAATGGCAAATTACTTTTGTCCAAATTAATATTAATTAAATCTAAAATTTTTTTCTTCCTTACATACAAAATTATATAATGTGTGTGTGGGGGGAGGGGATGGGGGTGTTGCTTAGGGCCCCCAAATGCTCAGAAAAGGCCCTGTCTGGGACTAATCATCCAACATCAGTACCTGACCTCGCTAGTGTTCTTGTGGCTGAATGCAATCAAACCCTCCAACAAAGTTCTTCAGAAAAGCAGAGGCTGTTACTGAAGCAAAGGGGCACAAACTTGAAAGGAAGGGCACAAACAAAGCCTGGATTTCAGAAGAAATGTTTCTGCAAACTTTACAGACACAATGTATGTTGAGGTTGTCCAGTCATTCACAGACTGCACTGTAAAAGACACAAAAGATACAAATCCACACATACAATACTTTTGCATCTAATGAGACTTTGAGAACTTGAGAAACATGCACGATGATACTATTATTTAATTACAAATATAACAGTAATTATGCTACATTGTTATCAGTGATGGAAACAAGGGATTTTCACCCATTGCAACATGTGATATAAGTAATGATGCAATTATTAGCTTTAAAGAATAGAGTTAGGTGTGACAGACCACAAAAATACTGCATGCAATACATGAAGAACTTCAAAGACTATTATTCAGAACAACCAGTTTAGACTCTTTGAACAACAAAGCTGTACACATACACATTAAACTGGTGCTGAATTACACTCCAGGCTTAAAAGGCATTGGGTTCAAACTGTAAAAGTACTGCCGGGTAAATGTAACGTGTGCTGGTGAATAGTTCCAGTAGAGTTGGCAGTACGCATTCATATGCGCACGTTTGTGTACTCAGCTTGACTGGAATTCCACTCTGAAGTTGGAACAAAAGAGTGAAGGAAGGAAGGCGAGTGTCAGGGTGGCAGGAGGAAGAGGGGATATTGGAGTGAGGGAAGAAGTGTGGGTGATCTCCAGCACAATAGGCCTCCTGGTGCCATGAATAGCTGTCTTTAACACAGTCCTTCTCTCACACTCACCCATCCACACACACACACACACACACACACACACATACACGCACACACGGCGAGACACACACACTCACACATGTCGAGAGCTATGGCATGACAGTGACAGCTGGGCCTTTAGTTCTTATATGTTCTTTTCTCCACCACACTCACTCACACACACACACACACACACACTTAGAGTGCACTAAAGACTTGTCACACAAACAGAAGCCCTTGTTTACTGTTTACATCTCACTTTGACCTCAAACAGTGAACTACATGGGAGGCCTTTTTTCTGAAACCCACACCAAAACTTGGCCCTGAACATCAAGAACACAGAAATCTCCAGCATTTGTTAACAGATTTAAACCAAAATTTCAGTTTTACTCCAGTACTAACATATGTTCAATATTAGCCAAAAACATGGAAATTAGTGTCTTATTAAGCTGCTTTTCTTCTGATCCCATTATGAAACAAACACACTATAAAAAAGTGAGCCACTACAAAAAATCAATAATTATCAAATAATAAAACAATAATTACCAAAACATTTAGCACAGTTTACCGAATGATCTAAAACTAGACATATGCAAATTACTAAAACATAATTTGAAAAGTGTCCTGGATATCATAGATAGATAGATAGATAGATAGACAGATAGATCATAATGAACATGTTGTCATATTATTATCACAACAGAACGGAATCTAGTGGAAATCTCTACTTTATTAGTGTTTTTTGTGCACCAAAAACACCCTTGATGATACTGCTAATTTTATTTAGCAGGAATATGAGATTTTTCATACTGTGTTAGCATCAAGCTATTTGCTGTAGAGTTTATCCGGCTGCATGTACTACAATGCATGAGTTCACACAATGATTTTGGACAAGCACAACAGTGAATCATTCAGTAAATGTTTCAACTTTAAGCCAGAATATTTCTGGTTTAGCCTGTTAGCCCAGTAGAAGTCTGCTGAACTGTCTGTTAAACTAAACCTGTTTTTTTAGGAAAGGTTACAGTGTGTATGCCTTTCACTCATTTCACATGAAGTTTAAGATTGCAAACAAAATGTATTTGCAATACTGAGCATGTTTTTTTTCCCTTTCCATGCTGTCCCTTATTTTATTACAGCTACTCATATGTGTAATCACCTTTTTTCTTAGTCCAGTATTATTATGTGCCATATTTTTTGAGCTCTATACAACCTTCAGACTACAAAGTAAATTTCTGTCAAATTTCTGTAATGATGAATCCGGCAAGCTATCAGCTGTACCTTACTTTATTTTATTATATTTAAGTTCACCAGAGCATATTGTTTATATAGCACAGATGAGTATATTTCTTAACAAGAGTTTTGTAATAATTTGCATATTTTATATTTTAACATTGTTTTTTTGTCTATCTGTGCCATTGTAACAATCTCCTCTGGATACAATATAGTTTCCTTCAAGTGTATTCAAGTTCCCCCAAGTTTTTTCAAAGTCTACAGCGTTATGATGTGAGTTTAAATTAATGGCATACAGATTTACAGAACACAGAAACATGTCCATATGATACCACTTTCGACTTCAGCCAATATCAATATCGATCTACAGTGTATTTCAACATTAAAGACTACAACATGCTGATTTTTAAGCAATTTTCTCCAGGATCAATAAAGTTCTCTGATTCTGATTCTGATTTAATGAAAACACTTGTGAGAGGAGTGTCTAAGAGTATGCACCAACCAGTCAAACTCTCTGCTGGCCCAGAGGAACGTGACATCACACAATGCGAGTGTGGACTATTTCAGCTAGATTTGGTGCAGAACTGCATGGTGTTCATTCCTGTTTCCTCCTCTGATATCTGATACAGAATTTTCTGCTGATATTCCATCAGTACCAGTATGCCATGAAACTGTATAAAGCTCTGCTGCTGCTAAATCTGAGGAAAGACAAATAGACCTTCTAGAGACCTGACCTTGAAAACAGAGTCTGCTGAAGTGCTGAAACGTGAGCCTCATTATTAAAACTTTCTGACTAGAACAGGTCCTCATCTGCGCCATTCTGAAACTCAGCAGTTATAATGATAATGACGACAATGGTGATGATGATGATGACGATGATGATGATGATGGCAGGGTGTGAGTATGTGTATGGTGCTTGGACATGTAGACCCAGCTGTCACTGTCATTATGCGCTCTCTCTCTCTCTCTCTCACACACACACACACACACACACACACACACACACACACACACACACACACACATAAACTTCACCAGAAGCCTTTCACACAAGCAGGAAGCCTTGTTTATTGTTTTCATCTCACTTGTCCCTCAGTGGTGGTCCAGCTGGGAGGTGTGTTTAGTGTGGTCTGACGAAGGCTGGGGTTTAATATTTGATATTCTAATGTGGCGCTGTAGCCCTTTCACTGCTTATGTCAATATTACTTTTTATTACTTAATATTACTACTGGATTCTCTACTAAGTGCAATAACTTACTCCAAACTATCATTTTTGGCGGAAGGTTTCACTCAGCTGTGTTACTTATCTATAGTATTTATATCCAGCATTTCTGTATATAGCATAGTGTATTTTCATATTGGGCCTTTTTTATTTAGATTTTATTTAGACTTTATATTTTATATTATTCTTGTCTCTGTTTGCAGTCATTACATCAGCAATTTCCTCCGGGATCAATAAAGTTTTCTGATTCTGATTTAAGAAAACAGCACAGAGCCACTAGAGGGCGCCACAGAGGAGCCAGACAGGAGGAGGTCATGCAGAACTCAGCAGCCTGGAGCTGACTGTCTTCTGACCACAGCCTCAACATCACTCTGACTCCATCAGGGCTGTTTTTACTTAATATGATAAGATTAAACGTTTAAACAGGCTTAGAAAATGCAGGTGTATTTCTTAAGTGGTCCATTAGCATGATGCAGATTACTGTTTTATATATATATATATATATATATATATATATTTGTTTTTTTTATTAATATATTTACTTGTTTATTTGTGTAAGAGTTTAATTATGCTTACTAGTGCTGATCTGTGTAGAATAAAACTGACTTCTGATCAGTCAGAGAGGCCTTTAATGTATTGGTTAACATACGACGCCTACACTTTTTTCATCTTGTGTGCACACTTTTAACACGGGTCAGTTTAGTCTCAGAAATGCCAAAAACATATTAGTCAAGATCACGCACCGAATTATGTGCTTGCTTAAAGCCCTAATCTGGGAAACGTTAAAGCGTTTTGTTCTGAAATGTTCAAGCTTTTTTGTTTTGGGTATAACGAGGTGAAAAGACTAAGAACGGACAGATAATGGAGAACACATTTTATATCTCTGATAAAAAGAGGGTACTGGTCCTTATTTTGCATGAATATTTCTTATGTGTTAAGTCCACTGTCAATAATGTAAATCATGAAAAAGTACATTCATTAAAGTTATACATATGTGTATATTCTTATATATTATGTTTACTACACTCACACACACACACATATATGTATATATACGTGTGTGTGTAGTAAACATAATATATATTTAGATAGATAGATATATAGAGATAGATATAGAGATATAGATAGGAATATATATCCAAACACAAGAACGTAATTGTATATATTCTTTTAGATTTTGTATGTTGTGTCTGTTCCATTTGAAACTGATTAATTAAAGTTTTTAGTCTGCTGATTCTTCATTCACGGCTGTGTATGAGTTTGACAAGGACAGCAGTTCCAGAGCAGCTCCCTCCCTCGGTGGAACATTCACTGCCTGCAGGCTGG
>JBBPCZ010000115.1:21539883-21553376 GCA_037974445.1 Brycinus macrolepidotus | reverse complement strand
AAAGTTTTCTCACATTTCTTGAGGTCTTTTTAGTCATATAATTGAGTAGTTGATGTGGTGGTTTATGAAGAAAATGGCTTTATTAGTTTCTTTTTGCACAAAACCAAGTGATTTGGGTCAGCATTTTTTTTTTTTTAGATTTCTCAGAGAAAAAGCTTTTATTAAGAATCTAAAATAGTCAGCAGAGAGTAGCTCGATTACAGTAACACACACACACACACACACACACACACACATTTGTGTGCACATTGGCAAATCAGTTTGGACTTCTGTTGCATTTTCTCCGTATAGACTTTTCATAACATTGTAAACATGGCCTGAACTAGATCACTGAAGCTCCAAGACTGAAGCAACGGACTGTAAAATCTGTTCTTCACTTCTGAGGGGTACATGGGTGACGGCCTGTGTTGAGTCTGCACAACAAAGTGAGGGTTTGTATTCTGACAATGGTAGTTTGGGGATTTTGCCACTTGGATCTTTGATTAGTTTCCCCCTTTCTTTAAAGTAATGGTTTCTTTCATCGTGACATACAGGCCGTACTTGTACAGCGCTCAGAAAATGTGACTCGTGCTCTTATTGCAGCTGCTGAACTTTCTGAACTAAGCTGAACTTGAGTCTTATCACTCAGTTACGGTTGGTATCTTTCCTCTGTTAGCCATGCCCTGCTCGAATTATTTGGATATCAATTATATAATCATTTAAATATTCATTTTTCATCTACCAGATCGACCTGCTTGTCTCACTGACTGTTGAGCCATTCATGAGCTGAGCGTGTGCGTGTCGTCTCCATTTTCTCCAATTAGCATGCTTTATTCTGGCATGTTAGAACATTTGTTGGGAAATTTTGTCTGTCTCTATCTCATCCCTAACAGAATTAGAGAAACCCCCTAAATTCTCAACATTTTTGAGCTGTGTGTTGCTGTGTTGCAAGAAATTTAGTGCCTGACACAGGGTTGCACCTAGACTGTAAAAAAAAAATCCAACAAGGAAGAAGCTGAGTTGCTGGGTTGATGAAAATTATTTTAAACTTCCTTTTAAACCTGTGTATAATTTGAAACAAAAATTTTCTTACTTGAATACAGTTGTTAATATTCATAGGATGAATAGTTTCTTCAGGTTTAGGTTTTATGTTTTTGTCGAAGAGGAGTCTTTAGCCTCTTCTTCAACAGAAAAGACAGGTTTCATTCCAATATAAATCTTCAAATATATGAAACAGTCATAATGACACATATACAGCCTTGCAGGTCTTCAAGTACTGAAAGTTACTCTGCTGTTGCATAGCGTGGCCGGAACAAGATAATAGGCCTCCTTGCCTAGTTTATAAAAGGCGTTCTCTCTATATAATTTCAGTTCATTCTGTTTTGATAGGTATGTGCCTTCCTTTTTGATTTCCTTTTTGATTTGCTTTTTGATATAACATGACGCCATTTAGGCTCCATGACTTTTTTCTCTCCAGTGTAAAGTGTTTTTTTTTTTTTTTTTTGGGAAAGACACATTATTATTATTATTATTATTATTATTATTATTATTATTATTATTATTGTTATACAAAATAGTCATCCCCAATCTCTTAAAAGCTCTGTGGGTTGCTTTGCTGTACTAAAGAAATAGATTTGTGTTTGAAACAGTCTTCTCTTTCATCAGTCATGGGAGGATGAGATACTGCTGCTGGGGGGCCGGGTGGGGGGGGGTCCTCCACTGTTCATGTGCATAATTTACTGTATAATGTGACATTCACATGATTACATTTAGCCTTATGGGCAATTTGTCTTGCTTAAACATGTACATAGCCATCTTCTCAGATCATCAAGAGTGAGCAAAACACCAGATCAGTTCAAAGTTTAAAAAAAAACCTTCTTGCTAGATTAATTACACTACAGAAGTATTATTCAATGTAGATAAACCGCACATTTAACTCATTAATCTGTCATTGTTGTAGAATTTATTCATTTTTGGTGTTAGGGATTTGTAAGGAGATTGGTTCTACACCAGAAAGGCCAGCATAAGGCAGTTATATATATATATATATATATATATAACTGTATAGAACTATTGATGCAGAACGTACATATTACGTTACTTTACGGTAACTGACACTGTTTGTCTGTTTGCTTTATATTTGGTGGTTGACATAACCTTGTTTATGTGGGTTCACTCTCACAGAGGGATGTTTATCATTAACTTGGGGTTTGTCTTCTTTGGCCTACATGATACTGATAATGAAATCCAGATAGCCTTTAAGGGTAAGGCTTCAGGTCCACCAATGTTGAGTATGTTGGATTGCCAAAGTGCTGATTATCTTATTAAAACTGACAGGAAACTGATGCTTTAACTAACACAACTGTTTATTTTTTCTGAGACATTGTGAGACTTTTGTATGCACTTTATTATTTAATAGTGCAATTACCTGACTTGTTTAAATGTGCAATTGAGTTTTAAGGCATCTGTGATTTAAACAGTTCTTGTTGATGTCCTCCTGTATTTTTTTTTATTTTTTTTACAGTGCTTAGGACTAGTCAGATTGGAAGGATTAGGTAGAGTAAAACAGCATTTGTTTGTTTAAGGTGTTAACCATATCCTGAACTGTTGGCTTAAACATAATGAGCCCACTTTCGCCCAGTGAGCTCACAGTGCTTACTGTGTTCATAGTGACTTTATCATTATCTGCTCTCATGTATGTACAAATGTGTGTTTATTAAGGTACTTATTTATTTATTTTCTTTGTTTCTCTCTCTCAGCTCACTAGTATTTAAGACAAGACAGACATTGCATGGTATTATGCAAACAAGCTTCTGGTCTAAAGTTTCTGTATAGTCCTTTTGACCTCTTGAGCCATTCAAAAAGAATTGATTAAAAGGTACCTCCCCAGTGAAACGGTTTAGTGATTAGTTTGTAGTTTGAATGCTAAATATAGAATCTGCTGGTCTTTATAAAGCTGTGTTCATCAGTCTGAACGTTCTCCACCGGGGGGACCTATTAGCTCTCAGACTGCGTTTATGTACATCACTGAAAGGCAGGAAACCAACACCAGCAGCATATTAGAAAAGAGATCATTATAAAGAGTGTGTGTCAAAATAATTACTGGATTACTCTATTAGTCATATAACTGATAGCGACAGCCCTAATTTCAAGAAATGTCATGCCACTAAATAGTAAATTTAAAGGACACACAATGTATTTCTGTGACCACAGTCACAAAACTTTGTTTTATAACAGTTTTGTTTGTCAATTGTCTTTCATTTTTATTTAAAGGGCTGGAGTTCGCTAACAGCATGTGGAGGACAACCTGGTTCTTTGTATTACTGGCCACCACTTGTTGGCAGACAGGCCTCACCAAAGAGGATGAAAAAACCCCGAGCCCTGGACATGTGTCTGTGGTCATTGTGGGTGCCACAGGTGACCTGGCCAAAAAATACCTTTGGCAAGGATTTTTCCATCTTTATGCCACTCAGGTAGGCAAGGGCTACACCTTCTCATTCTACGGAGGAGGGCTTTCCCCAGCCGACAAAGGGACTCCGCTGCTCTTTGAAATCCTCAAGGCGCTGAAGTGCCCATCAGAGCTCACTGCAGAGCGCTGTGCGCTGGTTAAGGACCAGTTCCTGCGACTGTCACAGTACCTTGAGCTCAAGACCACCGAGGATTATGAGAAACTCAGTCAGCAGATCCAGCAGCAGTTGAATCAGGAAGGCATGGTAGAGGCAGGGAGGCTCTTTTACATGTCGGTCCCAGCCTTTGCCTATGCTGACATAGCAGCAAAGATCAACAGCACCTGCAGGCCCCCTGCTGGAGCATGGCTCCGGGTTGTGCTGGAGAAGCCGTTTGGCCACGATTTTGGAAGTGCACAGCTTCTCGCCACACAGCTGACTGGTTTTCTTAAAGAGGAGGAGATGTACAGGATTGACCACTACTTGGGGAAGGAGGTATGACCCAGATGTTTTCTTTAATCTAGATATACCTGCAGATTATAATATGTGAAGGTAAACTGAATTCTGTATCACTATGAGGTTTTTATGTGATACATTTGATGAGATCATTTTTTGTGTGTATGTGTGTTTTGAAGGTTGTCGCCCAGATTTTGAGCTTCAGAAAAAAAAATAATGATCTTCTAAAGCCTGTTTGGAACAAGCACCACATTGAGAGAATAGAGATTGTGCTGAAGGAAACGCTGGATTCCAAAGGTAAAGGTTGTGACATAAACAGGCTAACACCGTCAACGGATGATCATTTCATATGAGCTGACCACAAAATTTCAGTTACACACATAGACACTATGGACAATGTGCTTCTCTCCTCTGGCATTTACAGGCCGGATTCAGTTTTACGACCAGTACGGGGTTATCAGAGATGTGCTCCAGAATCACCTTACAGAAGTCCTGACCCTGATATTGATGAAGATACCTGCTAATCTTTCCAATAGTGAAGAGATCCTACGTAACAAGCTGAAAGTGTTCAGTAGCCTTGAGCATCTTGAGAGGAACAGTGTGGTTATAGGTCAATACCAGAGCTACGCAGAAGAGGCTCAGGAGGAACTTAACAAAACAAAGGATTATTTCAGTCGAACCCCCACTTTTGCTGGTGAGTTTATGGCTTTTGCTTGCTGCATTCAGACTCTTAATTTACTTATACAATTGTATAAGCAATGCATTGGCTGAAAATTCCAAGGATGACGGTGACATACTTGTGTTCCCAGGTGTAGTCATTTTTGCTGACAATTCCCAATATGATGGCATTCCCATATTTATGACCTCAGGTAAGATGCTTGATGAACGGGTTGGGTACACTCGCATTCTTTTCAAAAATGACATATTTTGCATTCAGGACTACAACAATGTCAACTGCAAACCCAAACAGATTGTTTTCTATCTGGGCCATGGGGGGCTGGAATACCCAGCAATTCTGGTCAGCAAAAACTTGTTTAAGCCCTCTCTGGTGAACAGTGGTTGGAAAGAAGTCACTGAGCATAAAGATATAAGTGTGCTGGGGTTACCACTCTCAGACTATTATATCCAGACCCCAACTGTTCCCAGAGAGGCTTATTATGAACTAATTTCTAAAGTTTTCCATGGATGCAAGGACAGCTTTGTCAGTACCGAGAACCTTCTTGCCTCCTGGGCTTTCTGGACCCCACTGTTGGACAGCCTGGTACAGGCCTTCCCTCGTCCATACCCGGGTGGGGTCGCCAATGGAGATCTGCTGAATTTCCAGCTGCGGGGTCATGAGGTTGCCTTTGTTAATGAGGCGGTGGTGAATGTGATCCAGCAAGGCAACGAGGAGAGCTTCCAGGTTATGCAAGGGAAGTACCGCGGTGCTGACATGGTGTCAGCTTGGTCAAAGGAGCTAGTGGAGCGTTTGGCCTCCGACCTGCAAAGCGCGGCAGAAGAGGCAGTTCAGGATGAAGGTAAATTCCACTTGGTATTGTCTGGTGGCTCTAGTCCCATCGCATTGTTTCTTCAGCTGGCTCTGCACCACTACACCTTCCCTTGGCGCCACACTCATGTGTGGCTAGCAGATGAGCGATGTGTGCCGTCCACTGAGGCGGGATCCAACTTCCGCACACTTCATGACCAGCTGCTTCAACATGTGCGCATTCCATACTTCAACATCCACCCCATGCCGGTGCAGCTTAATCAACGCTTGTGTGTTGAGGAAGATGGAGGAGCTCTGTTGTATGAGAAGGAAATCAAGCGACTAGTCAACGCATCCAGCTTCCACTATATTCTGCTTGGTGTAGGCCAGGATGGCCACACGGCCTCACTGTTTCAAGATAGTAAGCTGGATGAGAGCGGGGAAAGACTGGTAACCCTGACTGAAAGTCCAGTAAAACCCCACCAACGGATGAGCCTAACATTCACTGCCATCAACAAAGCTCACAGGGTGGGAGTTCTTATGATGGGGAAGAGAAAGCATGAGCTTGTCACTCAGCTCAGCCGAATTAAAGGTGAATCAGCCAAGTACCCAATCACAAGGGTATTGCCAATAAATGGCAATCTAATGTGGTATATAGACTATGATGCTCTTCTAGGGTAAGAGATCACTGAGCTCTTGAACTCTATGCACTCTAAATAGAGTTTTATTCAAATTATATGCTGTATGATGCCACAACGGTGTTATGCATACATGATTGTTTATTGCTGAATTTGATTACTTTCAATTCAAAATAGTTTGCTTCATTGTGAATTTGTGTTTGTATGGGGAATAGTTTGGTTTTGCACTTCATGTGTCAGGATAATTATATATGATTTTGTTTTGAATAATTTAGATTATACAAGACAGGTTGTGATGATTGCAAGAAATCATACTGAGCCCCACAATCTGCAAACTCAGAAACACCAGAATGTATTAAACTATGTGATGTGAAGCAAATTAGATCATTTCAGGGATGTTCTATTGTGATTATTGTTAATTATACTATGGTAATTATAAAAAGGCAGATTTTATATGCTCTTCATAATTAAGGCCATAACAATTATGGTCTGGTTAAAGCAGTTTAATGTCAGTATGAGTACTTACTGTAAAAAATCCAATGTTGGGAAATAACAGTAGCTGGAGCACAGTCAGCTTCATAATTATTAGCACCCTTGATAATAGTAGTTAAAACAGGTCATGAAACATGTCTCCTCAATCACCCACTGTAAATAAGAAGGGAAAAAGCATTTCATTAAAAATAATCAAATAAAAAGAAATAGATTTGAGTGTTGAGGAACTCTTGTTTTACTGGGGTGTAAATATGAGGCAGTTAGAGCCTGAATTACCTCTGTCATAGAGCAGCATGGAGAAAACTAGAAAATACATTTTTTAAATGAGAAATCATTTTTTAAATAAAAAGTCCACAGTTGTAGATTTGCAGAAGATGGTAGTATTTTGGAGTCATAAAGTCTCCAAAAATTTGACACTACCATTCTGCCAACTAATTATTTGGAATACAATGCTACAAGAAAACCTTTTCTTCCTTCTACTTACAAATGGAAGCTCCTGGTCTTCACTAGATACTATTGGAACTTTGACTGGAACCAGGTATTGTGGTCAGATGAGAAAACAGAGCTTTTTATCAACAAACACTCGAGGTGCATTTGGCATAAAAAGAGGGATGATTATACATAAAAGAACTTATCCACACTGTTGAATATGAAGGTATGTGATGTTCTGGGGCTGCTTTTCCTCCAAAAACCCTGGAACCCTTGTTGGAATACGTGCTGTCATAGACTTCATGAAGTACCAGGAAATTGTAAATGAAAAGCTCTGCCAACAAACTACAATTGGATCATGGTTGGATCTTCCAACAAGACAGTGATCCAAAACACATCCAAATCCAAACAGAAATGGTTCTGTGACCACAGAATCAAGCTTTTGACATGGCCAGCCCAGTAACCTGACCTAACCCTGTTTAAAAACCTGTTGGGTAAGCTAACAGTGAAGGCTTAAAGTGGTTCTGTACTGAGGAGGTGTCTCAGATTGCTTTGGAGAAACCACATTATAGGAGAAAGCAAGTGGAGGGATGCCAGTAAGGTGCTCTGATAAAAAATTCTGTATTTTTATATAGGTTTTGGTATTTCTATTTTTCTAGATTAAATTCTAGCTGAAGATTATAATTCAATGAGAAACAATAATTTCTTATTTGTGTGATTGAACTTTTTTTTACTCATCTTCACAAGGGGTACCAATACTTTTGGAGCTGTTGTAAGGAGCGCTGTGAATCAGCTTTTATAAATGTTTTATGTTCATGCCAATGGTACAGATCATTCTCTGTTCTCTCTTTTCTCTGTTTAACCAATGGGCTGCGTTACACTGGGGGTTTTCAAACTTTGGGTACAATATAATTGTTGGACACTGTGATTTTTTTTGCACTTGCCTAAGTAATAATGTAGTAATGAAGTAATGTAAAAAAATATACATATATAAGTCATTTTCATAATCAAGTATACAGTATATATGACCAGCTCCTATGAATCAGACCAGTTCAATGAGTAACTACCTTAATCTTGGAAAGAAAAAAAAAAAACTGAAGACTCAGATAATTGCAGTTTCAGTCTTCAGCTCTGGAGAAATCCAGACATCCAGCTGATCTTTAAGATGTCCCTGTAGTGTCATTTAAAGTCTTTCAGTACCAAAATCAGGTCTTCCAACCGCAGCATTGCAGAAGGGGCTTTGAAGTCATTTACACATTTTACACACTGAGCCAATTCAGGCAACTCATACCTTAGACAAAGTGCCTTATTCTTACTATCCATGTTGAATCCTGGTCCAAATAACAGCCTTGCTAACTTTTAAAGGTAAATTCCTTTCCAGTGCAAAGTTCATTCCATGTTCCAGATATATGGAAACACACATTCTCTGGGGAAAAAAAAAACATTTGTGTCCAAGTCTGGAAAAGGGGACCTGAGTCGAGGGTATTTATTATAATTACTGAAAATGAAAGTTTTTGTTTAGAAGAAGTATTAGTGAAATTGAAGTATCACATTTCCTGAGGTACCACTTTTAATTAAAGTGTTGTTCTTCGTGTGAAATGCTCTCAATTATGTGTAGTCCCTCTTTTCACAGTCATTTTTTACACCATGGGAAAATGGGGCATTGTGGTGGAGTTTGCAACTGACTGACCATGTCTTAGGTGTCTAAAATACTGTATACAATACTGTACAGGTGTTCTTGTGCCTTAATGGTTTCAGTTTCTACTTCAGTTTTGATACTGTACAGACTATCTAAATGTTTTGTTTCTGATATGAACTTGTGTTATGAGGAAGCCAGTGAAATCTCATTAAAGACATGTCCAGTGCATAAAGACATTGATGCAGATGCATCATGGAGTGTTACTGAATTTTGTGTATATGGCTTGTTGTATTTCATGGGTTCATGGTTTCTTTTCTTGGTGTTTTCACTTCATGTAAAAAATAATATTCCTTTACATCCTTCTTTGCTGTTCATGGCGCAGACAGCATCTTAGTGAAGAGCAACAACATATGAGGTCTATCAAAGAATGAAATAAAGTTTTCCTATGAGTGTGTGAAACCTTGATTCATTGCATATTAATATATATAAACAGTACTGTGGATAACTATCTTGGAGGTATATATCTTCCCTATAAAAACAAAATAGAATATACACAAATAAACATAAAATAAGTAAAACATCACAAGATTTGTTTAAAAATAAACAGCTTATAACAATACAGTCAGAAGAAGAGTTGGAGTTCAGTAACTTTGCAGTGAACTGCAGCGCTGCATTCATGAAGGACTGATAAGATAAACCAGACACTGGATGGTAACTGTAAATACTTGGTCTTCTGCAGAAAAGGTTTGGAAGTAGTTAAGCTAACACACTCACATCCAGTTACAATGCATTGTTTATTTGTATTGTGTAAATAAATCAGCCAAGACATGTCTAAATTGTGCTTCTTTAGTTTAACACTGCAGCTGCATGGCTAACACTACTTAGAAGCATTACATTACATTACATTACATTCATTTGGCAGATGCTTTTATCCAAGGCAGCTTACAATTTGAGGAAACGCTCAAGTTTCAGGACAGTGTGAGAACCAAAGGACAGAACTAGGTGTTAAAATTTTGATGCGAGAGAAGTGCAAGAAGGAGGTTTTTGAAGCTAGAGAGAAACAATAGAACAGTCACAAAACTAGTTTCAGTAATATATGTCCAAAACCTTTTTCAGCCTTCTCAAATTTCTTCCAACCCTGTATTAAGGTGGCCTAAACCTGGCATAAACTGCCCAGTGATGCCCATAAACTTTCCCAGATGGTCTAAGACTTTTGTACAGTACTCTATGTCTTACTGGGGGTTTTGCCAATATGCAGCTTGTACCTATTCAAGGTCACATACGTTAACCTTCATTGCATTATTAAGTCTTCAGCATGTAAACGTTGCAAAAGACAGTTTGTAAATTGAAATTAATTTTGCAGAGGTTTATTTTCTAGTTTTGTTTTGATATACTGTATTATTGATCATTTAATAATAATCAGTACAGTTACATTTAATACAAAATATCATTTAATAATAATCAGTACAGTCACACTTAATACAAAAAACAGTTGTTAGGGTACAAACACTGTCCCTGAGGTAGTACCTTCAAGAATCAGTAGCTTTAGACAGGGAACATAATAGTGTCAGAATATGTATACAGTCTATTGCAGTTCTATTTTTTCAGTTGACTCATACATCCTGTCACCTCAATACTCTTTTAAGGTACATAATTGGACCTTAAAGTCCCAGGTGTTCCTTTGAGGTTACATTTACCTTGTACCTTGGGGGGACTACAATTCACCTGTGCAGCACCCTTTTTTCCTGACAGTGTTGATTACAAAGACAAAGACATAATACCAGTGGAGTACATGTACACGCCTTAGGCTAACATGTCTACTGTCCATATGGTGTTTCTGTGTACAGACTGCTGGTCAGTCCAGCTACTCAAGACGAATGGACGAACTGTGAATGGCATTTCACTCTCACTCCCCTTTGTGAGGCCGGAACTGTAAGGAGATATCCAGAGTAATAGGATCCAACCAAGCTCAACTGAAGACCAGTCTGAAGCTCAGGCACTGGCAAGGGAAGGGTCTGAATAATAGATGGTCTTTCATGCAGCTGAGAACCAAACAGGGTCTCACACAGCAGCTTAGAGGAACGTATTACTGAGCCAGTTCGGACACATTCTGTGGATCATCCAAAGGCATCCTCTTATCATGAAGAACACTGAGTAGAGATGTTAATTACACATTTGTACTGAATAAAAGTTCAGCAAAGTGTTTTTTTTTCAAATGTTATTTCTGTGCATATTGCCAGTGAGTACTGAGATATTTTCTATGAATGAATTTAGTGGGGTGAATGAGAACAGATCGGACTAAAGCCGTTTACCTGTAGAGAGGATGCAAGCCCATGAAAGTACCAGTGAAAAGAGATACAGCTCTGGTGTGGTATTTGCCTGAAAAAAGACAAAATCGTCAATAAAAACATTACACAAAACTGAGACACCAGCTTCAGATCACAAGAAGAAAAGCAATATGTAGTCGTGTGCAAAGGTTTGGCCACTCCTAGTCAGGTTACATGTTTAAGCTGATTTTGTAGGTGAAAACAAGTACACATCCTACAGAGAATACACTTCTTCACATATCACTATGATTATTATTTATTTGAACATCCAGATAAAACATCAAATGTGGCCTCAGCAAAAGTTATGGCACATTTATATTTTATGATTGTTTTTCCAATATTTTAAATGCAGCAAATACATATAAATTGTGCTCTAAAATTTGTGAGAAAATGCCATATTTAAGTTCCTTAAATATGAAGCTCCTTGATGAGGATGTGTGCTTATTTTCACTTAGAAAATCGATTAAAAACTTGACTAGGGGTACTCAAATTTTTTGCATAAAACTATATACACTGACAAGCAACTTCATTAAGTATTGATCCACCACCAAATACTCTTTGCTCACAGCCACCTCTGGGTATCTTGACTATTGATGAACGGGGTAAAAGGAGCTAACAAATTATGCAAATGGAAACAGATGGACTACAGTCTGTAACTGTAAACTACAAAGTGCACATATATGCTAAATGGACCAGATAAAATGGACAATGAGTGTAGATATCAGGTAGATGCACCTGATGAAGTGTTTATAATGAAAGTTAATGTAAAAAATCATTTTGGACCATTTTTATTGGCCCATCATAACTTTACATACTGCTAAGGACAGTGCGTGTTTTAACATTTTGTGAAAAAATACAAAAATTGAGATACACAGTTTTGCTCTGACATTGACAATAGACATGTTTTACACACTTACACACTGGGGAGCACTGTAGGTCAGGATGATGGTGCAAAGTCCCTCTGTGAAAGAGAGCACTCCGAATGTGTGGTAAGCTGCCCTGATACTCTTGGGCACTGGGTCAGTGAGAGTAAGTGTCGCTGCTAAGCCTTTAGCAAAGAGAAAGAGTGACATTGAGTGTTACTACAGTAACTGGATTTTGTGGATATATCTATTAACCTGCATCATTGAACACCACCTGTAGCCATGAAGGTGAACACGATGACGGCTATGAGATTGTTAAAAAGTGGCTTTTCGCAGTAGCGGGTGGACTTGGGCCTGGGAAAATAAGATTGTGATTTAAGCACAAAGTAATCTGCAGACATTAACCAAAAATGATAGGGTCAGTATAAAAAACAAACATGAAAAGTGATGCTCTCACACTTGCCTTGTCAAAATGTAAATCTGTGGTGTCAAGCAAAGCACGACAAAGATGAAAAGAACAATCTGACTGCAAGACGAGACACAGAAGTTATTTCTGTAGGCCCGCATGAGAAGAACCACACAAAAACAGCAATTCACTGCCCATGCCTCATCCAATACCTCTTCTGAATACAGTACTGTGCAAAAGTCTTAGGCACCTATGAAAATAATATTCTGAAACTGTTTAGTGTTTTTTTCTCATGAATGTTTCTAAATATACTAAATAAAACTAAAAAGAATAACTACAAATAACACTATTCAGTAAATAGTGATTTTTCGCACAGTCCTGTATATTGTATAAAAAAGAAACGCAAAACCTACTACCTCCTGCCTGGTCAAATGAGGAACTTACAATTTCATCCTTTGATCTCGAGGAAGCCATCTGCTAGACTGAAAAGCAGCATGAACCAAGAAGTGGTGAAACATCTTGGTGAGGCCACTGGAGCAGGCTGTGGAGGTACAGGGCCTGGACTTTTCAAATGAATAGGTGGATTTTTTGAAGAAAAAGGTGAGTTAAGCTGCTGTATGATTGTCATTAAGGAAACAGTGTAATTCTAGAGGGATAAATGAACTCACCAGAAGGTGCTGGTCTTCTGAACTGATCTTCAGGTAGAATAATGGGGCTGAGTGTGGGCCATGTCCCAAAAGTGTGGCAGATTACTCCCCCTTGTGGCTGCACTGAGAAATGTGAATAAGATGGAAAGCAGTTTAAACTACTAAAACTATTCAAACTGATGATTTACCAGCTAAAACACACTCCAGCTATTTCTTTTTAACCTTGTTTGAATGCTACTAGCCTTGATGTTTGAAAATATCCACTGTGACATTTCCACCCCCTTAAAATGATTTAGAAGTAAACAGAATTTAGAAAAAAAAAATTAATGAGATGTAATTAAAATAAAATGATTTATAACGCTTTTAGTAAATGTGTCTAATGTAAGTAATGATGTACACATCTGAGTTGATTCAAGGCATTACTTTTTAAATAGCACAGATTGCTAATTTGTTTTCAACCAAGCGCGCTACTGGGGACCAGGGCTGTCAGCTACATTTCTAAAGCAATACAAACAGTTTAAACAGTATGACAAAGAAGACGGTTACTCATTCATTACTAACTTAGAAAGGTAAGAGAAAATTACAGGTAGAGAGTATGTAGTTAAATGGTGTACTATTTACACTGATAAAATGATATCACCACCTGTACATTCTAAAAAGTGCTGGGCTGAAAACAAAACAATTCAGGTTGGCTCACTATTGGACC
>JBBPCZ010000115.1:21526528-21539783 GCA_037974445.1 Brycinus macrolepidotus | reverse complement strand
TAAATTTGTGTGCTTACATATAGTGTCAAATAGTGATCCAACATAAATTGTTTTGTTTTCAGCGCAGCACTTTTTAGAATGTACAGGTGGTGATATCATTTTGTATGGAAAAAAGAATCGCCTCAGCCCAGCTTTTCAGTAGAAAAAAATCATCCACCATTTTGCCCAGGAGAGGGAGGTGTTGCAGCCTAGTGTACGAATAAAACAGTAGTTAGAAATACTTTTAGAGTATCTTATAATATACATATAATACGCTTTTTGTTCCAGAACAGAAATAATAAAATAGTGTGTTTTATAGTTTTACAAGTGTTATAGTTTTATTTCAGTGTTATACTTGCCATGTCAAAATGTAAATCTGAGATGTTTGGCAAAACAGGAGAAAGGTGAAAAGAACGATAGGCCTGTGTGAGGGGTTTCATTAAGCCTGTATAAATACACTTTATGTTAATAAACAAAAAAGGAACACCTCGCACTGTATAAAAAGTCTTTGTTCCCTTTTTTATAATTACACAAATGCAGTTCCTGCATTTCATCACGCCTCATTTCACACAGGAAACAAATCCACTAATCAGAGAAGGGAGCTGTCTTCTCAGAAGCAGATCTTTCATCTGATTGGTCATTTTATTCCCTCAAGTGAGTGATGTGTTAGTGTTAAAATGCCACTGTAGACTGTAATTAGGGTCTGCTATGAGTAATGAAACTAAACCTTGAATCAGGTCTATGAAAATACATGTAACATACCTGAGCCAGCCACAACCTGCCAGCACGAACTCTCTGTCTTCGGCATTTGGCCCAAACATGTGCTTTACGAGTCATATTGTTCTCGTACTCCCCCGAGAAACATCCTCCTCAAGTGTGTAAAGAGTCACATTCAGACCCAGAGAACTGCCCTTCCGAGTGAGCCTTTAAAATAGCCATTGTGTCAGAGGGATCACCCCTGCCCCATATTACTACACACGAGACACACAGCAAACTGAAATACGACACATCACATCTGTGTTTCTTCTACACGCTTGAATGCCCTTAAATTCCAGCTGCCTGGGCCAGAAGTGTCTGGAAAGTGCAGAAGGCATCTGACTCTTCAGGGTGAATCTCAAGCATGCCAGCCAACTACAGCGGGACCTGGGACATAGTGGAAAATGAAAACTTCGAAGGTTATATGGTTGCCCTTGGTGAGTATAACCATTTGTATACACTAGCCTGCATGGTTTCTCAAATTTACTCTTGTTTGCAGAAGATTCAGTTGAGCAGCACCACTGAAATTGTAAACAAAACATATTTTAATGGAACAGGGGTTCCATCAAATCAGATCATTACCTTTAAACATATCTTTATACTCTTACGTACTGCATGTTCATGTTGAAGTATTAATATTAATATGGGCATATTGGAAAAAAGTTAAGAGAACTTCTACCATGTTAAAGCTTAGCTAGCCAAATGTAGAGCTAGTATCATTTTACAAATACTTATTTTTGGGTAATGTGCACTACAGACCAGAAGTTTGGGCCCACCCTCGGATTTTTAAAAAATGAAACGATACACAGTTTTTTCACAATTTTATTACAAGAAAACATGAGAAATGCTTAAAGCAAATGTAAATTACTGGTTTTGAGGTGTAATGCAACAATATACTCTGTAAGTGCAGTTTAATGGATGTGAAAGTTTATGTACGAGCTTCATCTAAATAACCATCCCTTGCCTTTATCACAGCCGCACAGATTCAGAGCATCCTTTACAGCAATTTTTGGAAAGAACTTGTGTCCAAACCTTCCAGGCACCTTAATCAATTCTGTCTCATTTTCTGGAAGCTCATTTCGGTCCAGCTCATTCCTGCAGCCCAGTGGGAGAAAGATCTGGAGACTGGGGAGGCCAAGACATAATTCTCAAAACTTTTTGCTTTTCTTTGAACTGGATATTTTGGTGCAGTTTTGGAGAATGTTTGGTATCATTTATATCAAAGATTAAATTTTGGCCAGTGATTTGTAAATCAGAAGGAACTGTGTGATGTTGAAGAACTGAGTGATACTTTTCTTTTTTTGATGATCAACACAAAGTGAATGTCTGTGCACTGAGGACAGACCTGATAAGTCTTCTTCAGAACGAATATTTTGAGCCTTTGTGGTTAAATGTGTATACTTTGTGTTACTACAAACTATAAAATATTGAAAATGTGGTTAAGCGTCTCAGCGTATGGTCTCAAATGTCTTCCCCAAAACACAGCAAATTAATTTCATTTTTTATTTCTCTAAACCAAATGCAGGGATCGATTTTGCAACACGGAAGATAGCGCAGATGCTGAAGCCACAGAAAGTGATTGAGCAAGATGGAGATTCTTTCACCATCCAAACTCTGACCTCCTTCAAAAACTACTCGACCTCATTCAAAATCGGGGAAGAGTTTGAGGAGGTGACCAAAGGCCTGGATAACAGAAAATGCCAGGTGAACACGCACACAGTCTTTTGTTGACTATAAATTATTTAGTTTTGTGTAGACAAACCCCACCTTCCGTAACACACAAATGCCATAAATTCACAGACCGTGGTCAACTGGGACGGGGACAAACTCGTGTGTGTGCAGAAAGGAGAGAAGAAAAACAGAGGGTGGACTCACTGGATGGATGGAGACGTCCTCTATCTTGTGTGTCCACATTTCTGATTTAATCAAATAATATTGAATAAAAACAAAAGACATTTGTAACATTGCCTTTATACTGTTGAGTCACTCTCATTTGTTTCTTCTCTTCAAGGAGCTGAAATGCGGAGACAAAATCTGCAAGCAAACCTTTAAAAGGACGGCTTGATGTACAGTTAAATAGACTAAATATCCTTGCTTTGTTATTATTGTTCTGTTTAACCAATGACATTTCTAAGCACATACAAACATGATATCTGTTTTGTGGTGAAATAAAGAATATTTTAAATAATGCTGTTTTTGAACTTTCTGCTTTAATAAATCCGACAAAGATGCTGTATTAACATGTAATGTTTTTTTTTCTTAGATTTCGGCAAGTCTGTCTTAACAGACAGAAAAATGTAGGCCTGTACAAAGGGCCACTTAAAAATTGTTTTTACTGTATTATCATTATACAAAACAACTACATTATGAGAAAAGGTGTGGGTCTAAATGAACCGCACATTCATTGGATAAATAGAAGAAGAAGAATGAAGATGGAAAGGGGGAAAAAGGGGCATCTCTTATTCATTTGTTTGCAGATACAGCTCTGGATTTCTGGTTTTACCAAATCAGTGTGTCGGCACAAAAAGCTCATATCTGTGGTTCACTCAGGGCTGTAATATTTCCATAACAGCTACATTCATTTTATAGCAGCATCCATATAAACTAAAACTGAAGCAGTGCCATGGTGTGACTAGTATCAAGTTTGTGGAAAGTTGATAGTCAAGTCAAGTAGGTTTGTCATTTCAACCATATACACACACAGAACACAACGAAACGAAACAACGTGCCTCCAGGACCCTGGAACAACACCAGAACAGAAACAGAACAGGACAAAAGAGACTGCAAGAAAAACACAAGAGCAACGAAACAACCGGACAAGACAGCATTTAGTACAATCGACAATAGCTACCGCTAGTCTGAATGAATACAGTATTATGACAGTATTATGTTCGAGCAGTGGAGAGTTACTTGTGCAAAAATGCAGAACAGAGGTGGTCAAATACAATTGTGCAAATATAGCAGCAGCAGGACAAAGAGTGTGCTGTATAACAAATAGAAAGGCATTTACAGAGGCAATTAAAATCTGAGTTGTTTGAGTTGTTTGTTTAAGGCAGAAGAGATCAGTGTGTATGCATTGTGTTAGGAATAGGAGACAGAATGGTGCAGTGTGTTGTTTTTTATTAATTAAAAAATAAATAAGTTAATCTGAGAAAGAGCAATTAATGAAAACATATATAGATGTATTCAGGAAGATACAGGTATAAAAGTCTATAAAAAAAAGTGCACTTTGACATAGTTGAGTGTTAGGAATACACTTAATGGACAAAAGTACTGGGACGCCTGACCATTACACCAAGAGGGACTTTAATGACATTGCATTCAAATCCATAGACTTTAATATGGAGTTGGTCCCCCTTTGCAGCTATAACGGCTTCCACTCTTCTTGGAAGGCTTTCCACAAGATTTTGGAGAGTTTCTGTAGGAATTTGTGCCCATTTATTGTGTAGAATATTCATGAGGTCAGGCACTAATGCTGGATGAGAAGGCCTGGCTTGCAATCTCCGTTCCAGTTAATTCCAAAGGTGTTGGATGGGGTTGAGGTCAGGGCTCTGTGTGGGCCAGCCAAGTTCTTCCACACCAAACTCATCCAACCGTGTCTTTATGGTCCAAAAGTTGGAGGCATGGCATTGTTCAAAATGTCTATGTATGCTGAAGCATTAAGATTGACCATCACTGGAAGTAAGGAGGCCTAGCCTAAATCCTCAAAAACAGGTGTGTGGAAGAGTGGAAGCCGTTATAGCTGCAAAGGGGGACCAACTCCATATTAAAGTCTATGTATTTGAATGCAATGTCATTAAAGTCCCTCTTGGTGTAATGGTCAGGCGTCCCAGTACTTTTGTCCATTAAGTGTATTCCTAACACTCAACTATGTCAAAGTGCACTTTTTTTCATAGACTTTTATACCTGTATCTTCCTGAATACATCTATATATGTTTTCATTAATTGCTCTTTCTTTTGTCCATATAGTGTACATCAGTTCACACTCCTCATCGGTAGGGACGCTGCTCATAAGGAAGCTGAGAGAAAGAGAGAAGAGATTTCGCGCAATTTTCGAGTGGTTGATGTGTCAGAGTTTCAGGATCAGGACAAACAGACAAATAGGAGACGGACTAATGGTCTACCTTTCTGATTTTCAGCTTTAAGTGCAGCAGAAATAGAAAATTGCTGCTGAAGACGTTTGGAAAGTGGCAACAGGTTAAATTACAATGGACGAGAAAGAAGCATATACACAGGTTTTAACACTATTTACAAGGTTTTAACACTTATTTATAGGTTTTAGTAGCTAGTTAGAGTGCACTAAAGGTTTGTTTTTAGCCAGTTAGGCTAACAGTAAATTATAAAGGACGAGAAAGAGGCATATTTCACAGGTTTTAACAATATTTATATGTTTTCAGCCAGTTAGAGAACAAGAAGCGTTTGTTTTTAGCCAGTTAAGCTAACTTAGTAAATTATAATGGAAAAGAAAGAAGCATATTCACAGGTTTTAACACTATTTACGAGTTTTAACAGATAGCTAGAGAACACAAAAGGTTTGTTTTTATCCCGTTAGGATAACTCAGTAAATTACAAAGGAAGAGAAAGAGGCATATTCACAGTTTTAACACTATTTACAGGTTTTAACAGCTATCTAGAGGACAAGAAGGGTTTGTTTGTAGCTTGTTAGGCTAACTCAGTAAATAATAAAGGACAAGAAAGAGGCATATTTACAGGTTTTAACTCTATGTATTTTAGCAGCTGGTTGGAGAACAAGAATTGTTTGTTAGCTTGTTAGGCTTACTCAGTGAATTAAAATTGAGGAGAGAGGCATATTTACAGGTTTTTGCAGATAGAGGACAAGAATTTTTTGTTTTTAGCTTGTTAGGCTAACAGTAAATTACAATGGATGAGAGAGGCATATTCACAGGTTTTAACATTAGACTGACTAAATACATATATAAATGTATTCAGGAAGATATAAGAGTAAAAACCTTACGGAAAGTGCACTAAGTGTTAAGAAGACACTATATGGACAAAAGTATTGGGACGACATATTCACAGGTTTTAACACTATTTACATGTTTTAACAGTTAGTTAGAAAACACGAAGCGTTTGTTTTTAAACGACCAGCTCAGTTTCAGCTTATGCTGGTGGTTTGCTCCGTATTTGATGTTAATCTTGTCGTTTTTAGAGACTTAAAGCTGCTGTTCACTTCGCGGTTGGTAAACTTTGCCAGCACGTATCCGAGGACCATGAGAGAGCATTCAGCCGGCAGGCAATCGCAGCCATCGCTGAAATCACCTTCAGACAGTCAGGTTAGGCTTAAAGAGCAGTTTTTTACCAGGTTTTGCTGATAAGAAATTAATCACTGCCTTATCACATCTTTTTTGTCATTCTAGACCTATTTGCCAAAGATTTGGAAGCCTTTGCCAGGTAATTTTGTTGTGTGTGTGCTTTAGAAATGTGGAAAATGAAGTTTTCCACATCTCTGAAGTTTCCTATCCCACACACAGCCTACCAACACACTCCTCCGTGAACAACTCACTTTAATTAGCTCTGTAAATACACTTCTATTTATTTCACTGCACATTCTCTGTCCTGTTGCTGCTATATTTGCACAATCAAATTTTTTGCTGTTTAACTTTTCTGTATTTTTAAACACAACTCTCTGCTGCTACAGTGCAGTACCTATCAAAATACTGTATTCGTCCAGACTGTAGCTATTGTCGATTTCACTAAATGTTGTCTTGTCCAGTTGTATTGTTGCTCTTGTGTTTTTCTTGCACTCTCTTTCGTCCTGTCTGCACTTATCTTGTGTCCTATTTGTTCTTGTTACACCATGGTCCTAGAGGAACGTTGTTTTGTTTCACTGTCTACTGTGTGTATATGGTTGAAATTCTTCTACTTCTGTAATACTTCTATTCACCTGGAGAAAACGATTTCATGTATATGTTTTATTCCAGACATGCAAAAAGACAGACAGTAACGATGGACGACGTGAAACTTCTCGCCAGACGGAGCACTGCACTGGTATTATATTTTTCGCAAATGTCTTTTTAGTTTTAAGAAATGCAACTCATAAGGCTGCATAATAAGAGAACTTTATCCCGAGGGAACTTTTTGTTTTTAGCATGCTCAGTGCAACAAGAAAGAATAAAAAAAAAAATGCTAGAGTTAAAAAAAAAAAAAAAAATAGGCAATAAACAATAGTGCAACACTGCCCCCATATACTGCTCCCTGAGTGCCCCACCCCCTTCCCTAAATGTTTTAAACCCCAGAGCTCATGCTGTGGGCTTAATGAACACATGGAACATATTGGGAAGTACTTTCTACTAGCTGTTACAATATATCTACTTTAATACCCACAAGCATTTAAATACAGCATATGGCTATTTTGCATTATAAAAACTGCACTACAGACTAACATTTATTTTTACAAATTGGCAGATTTTGTTTGGATCAAAAATATGCAGAACATAGAGAACATCTGTAGTCATTAGTACTAGCATCAGTTTAGAAGAAACACTTTACCAATTATTTTGGTTCACCTGATTGAGACAGTAGCTCTTAATTCATAACATTGTTTTACTTTTAAGCAGTTCATCAGTAACAGGTTCCTAAACAAAAAATGTGGACCACCCTGCATAATTTAAGGGCTATAGAGGACTGAGGTGACCCGAAGAGCCCTTCAGGCTTCTGTTTAAAAGAACTTGTGATTATCAACATTCAGTGAACATTTACGAAACTGTAAAAGATCTGAAACATCTGTCTTTATAGTCGAACTACATCCAACAGAAGAGTGAAGAACTAGCACTTAACAACCAGGAGAGGAAGAAGAAGAATGCAGCTAAAAGGAAGAGTAAAAGCATGGAGGGGACTGATACAATGGTGACAAACTAAACTGAACACCTGACAAGTGAAAACAATACTGTTATAGGGAGTATAATGTGCTGAATGCAGTCAGAATATTTTTTCTTTAGGAAATCGGCTTAGTTTTGAAAGGAAATGAACATTACTCACAGACATGAATCCAGGTTGTGTTTTATTGTAATACAGAATGTGAGAAACATTTTCACTGCCTGTGAATGTAAAAAAATGTGACTATAAAACACTTGTTATAAAATAATTAACTGGTATTGGATAAATATATTTGGAATAAACACCTGTATAATTTTGTATCCAGATACCAAAATGTTTAGATTGCTTTAAAATAAAAAAATGACACCAATCATAAAAGGACCAATTATTGCATTTCTATATATATATAATCTGATTAGGTGTTGGACCATAACATTTTGCACCATAATGTTTCGGTTACTGGTTTAAGGATCCAGATTAAACCTGTTCAACCATACATTTGAAAAAATCTGAAGTGATTTCCTAACAAGTCACATCCAAGCTTGATCTGGCTCCAAAAAGAACCTAAACATGAGGTGCTTATTGTTCAACTACATTCTACAGTGTCCACTTGTTACCAGAGATGCTAAGGGCAACCAGACACTCCTCCATCTTCCTCTGTCCCCAAACGGACTTTCCACCTGGGGTTCAGACGCAACCCGCAGCCAGCCATTTTCCAGGCCCCTAAATGTGTGAATTCAGTTAGTTTTTTGTTTGTTTTTTTTTTCCATATCACTTGAGGTCAAATCCAATATTAAGAAAACAGATAACTATTCAAATTAAGTTTATTGATGCACTCCCTTTGTTTGACAAGCCATATAAAATGCCTTTGAAAACATTTAGCAAATGTTATCTAGAGGGAATTCATTCCACAGACATTCACAGCACTCAACATACAGGTCTCACTTACACCATCACTCGTTCTCACCCCTCTCAGTGTCCAATGAAGATGTCATCCACATCATAGTTCACACTTACAGGTCAAGTTACAAGGAAGTAAAGCACACACACCATACAGCATTCAGATCAGATTATATAAGCAAGACAAAAAAAATATATCACAACATTCCACTACCTACTTAAACACATTGTCAGTATACTTATAGGAGAAAAGCAAAATTGGAATCCTATGGGGGGGAAAATAGGAGATTCATAAGGGTACAAAGTAAACTAAATTTTTACATTTTTTGGGGTTGTATAAAAGGTGAAGCTGGGAATTGTCAACAAGCTCGCTCACACACTCACAAAAGCCACCCACTGCAGTCACATTTGAGCTTTCATCGCACTCGCATCAGTCTTTTTCGTTCGCTCGCTTCCACGCTTTCCTTCCCTCTCTCTCCGTTCGCTCACTCGCAGCCTTCTCACTCTTTGCCACCACCAATCGCACTCAAGGGTTGTTAAAAATGTTCATTTTCTGCGCAGTTCTTGTCAATCAGAAAAAAGGAAGTGGATTAAAAAAAAAGTAGACACCCACCGTGTCAGCGAGCCGTGCGATGAGAGCTTTTAGACATGGGGAAGAAGGTGGGATTATGATCTCAGCCACACAGTGCTGCCACAGAGGGCCTTCTTCCCAGGCAAAACCCACAGATGGCAACTGCAGAAGAGATTTTGATGAAGGCTTTATGAATGTATCTTCACCAAACAGGTCTGCAAATAAAGCTGAACTCAAAAGATAGCAGGTTTCAACCAGATTCTTCCTAATGCATGCTGTAAAAAAAATTAAGATTCAGAAAGAGATGGAAATTTGGGGGTCTTTTACATGCATTTTCAGTGACCACAGATTAAACTGCATGCATTTTAAGAATCCAGTTGAAATATAATTTATCCCAACTTCCAATCAACCAAATACAATAGCGTAAATAAAAATAAAATAAAACTACACCAAGGATAATGCATCTTTGTGTAACACTCTGGTCAACATAGCTCACTTCAAACACTAAATTTAATCTCTTGCTCAAATGTACAAAACATTCTGTTCCCCAATCTCGCCCTTCTCTCCTCCTCCCCCTCCCAAATACACGACAAGAGTTAAGTCTCTCAGAAATACTTACCAAACACACACACTAGAAATACCAACACTTCATAAACAAAACAAAAACCCCAGAAATTACATACCCCACCCCGAAGACTTGGACTCCATACTGGAGCCAAAGCTTGAGTTAAACCCAGCACCGGTAGCGGAGTTAGAACCAGTACCCCACCCAAGGGCAGCTGAACTGCTGTTGTAGTTACTGTTGCCTGAGCTATACTGCGCCTGGTCTCGAGAGGAGCTTGTGCTCGTGCTCGAGCCAGATGTGGCAGACTGACCCTGCTGAGCTAACATGCCCATCATACCCCAGCTGCTCTGCAGAGCAGCCTGAGCAGCAGCCATCATGGCTGGATTGAGGTTGAAGTTGCCAAAGTTGCCCAGGCTACTGGAGCTGCTGCGGCTACTGCTGCTGAAGCCCTGCCCAGCAAACCCGTTCCCATAGCGGCCCACTCGGTCCATCATCTGCCTACTGTTGTTGTGTTTGGGCTCTGCGTTAGAGATGTGCACGCTCACACCTTTGACAATTAGGTCCTCTCCGCACAGGGAAGAGGCAACCTGTTGGAGAAAAGGTGAGACAGAAGGAACATTTTTTTCCCCATAAGTTTGCCTTTTAATTAGACTAAAAGAAGTAATTTGGCTAAGTGGTAGCTTTCAGCTATTAAGTATTTAAATGCTGTTTCAAGTACCCTTTAAATGAATATGACGCATACCTGGTCATCGGCAAAAGTAACAAAAGCAAAAGCTCGAAAAGGCTTTGGGATGAAGACATCTGTGACCTCGCCATACTGCATGAAGAACTGCCGCAGGTCATCAGCAGTCATATCTTCAGTGCAACGTCCTACAAACACCTTCCTGCTCCGCATGGGCTCATCAAAACCTTGCTGTTATAAGAAGTAAAACCATTTGTTGGTTATGTTGGTTTTGCACACACAAAAACACTTGATCTGAGTTGCCTGCCAACTTGCCATGTCTGTCCATTAATTCTTGCCAAACTTACATTATGGTTATTATGGAATTATGGTTTACTGACATTACAGTATATAATCCATAAAAAGTCAATTTATTACCTTCGAGTTTGGTAGTTTGCAGTCACACCACCTCCCATCAATCATGTGGCGCTGGGTAATCACTTTATTCTGAGTTTCCCAGTCAGTAAATCTCACAAATCCAAACCCTTTTGAATTTCCGGTCTTTGCATCCCGCTTTACCTGGGGAGGGGGGGAATCAGAATACGAACAACAATGAGATAATCCTCACATCGGGAGTGTTGGCTGATGCAAGGCCATTTGTTTTTTGAAATGCCAGACATTAGTTGTTTACCTGCACCATAATGACTTCACCAAAGGTACCGAAGTACTCCTTCAAATCTTGTTCTGTAGTTTTCCAAGGCAAACCCAACACAATCAGGTCTGACGTTTTCTGGTCCCCTCTCTTCATTTTTGCAGATGAGGCGTCTATTTCGTCCATCTTCCTTTTGTTGTCTGGAAGAGCCGGCTCTTAAATTAAAAATATCAAGAAAAAAGGTTCCAAACTTTTTTCACAAACAGGTTCAGTCCCTATTACTGATATGTTTTAATAGTGGCTTTTAGGAAACCAATCACCTCAAGGCCAATAATTCTGTTAAACGGGAATCCCATGGATTTTTCAAAATATCTGCATAATTCAATCAGAGTAAACAAAGCCATTCCCAGCTGTCTGAAGTGGGGAAAATGCACTGTATAAACCTGATTCAGATTCACAATAGTTGTGACAGGAACCAGAGATCACAGTGTCTACCTTAATTAAATTAACGCTTTTATATACTATCCAAAATAACCAGTGAAAGTAGTATATTTTAGGCTAAAACTATTAGTAAGCAACTCAAACATCTGGCAATGCATTAGTATTCATTCTTGAAGAGTTTGGTTGCCATCATCACTGTTTTAAACCATTCTGACTCGATATGTTGCTCTACAACACCTGGCAATGCATTAATATTCATTCTTGAGTTTGGTTCCCATCATCACTGTTTTACACAATTTTGACTCAAAATGTTGTATTAATAGTCATTCTTGAGTTTGGTTCCAATCACTGTTATAAGCCATTTAAACTCGATATGTTAAATTAATAATCACTCTTGAAAAGTCTGGCTCCTATCAACACTGTTTTTAATTATTTTTGACTCAGTATGTTGCTCTCAAACATCTGGCAATGCATTAATTACCATTCTTGGAGAGTCTGATTCCTATCGCCACTGTTCTAAACCATGTTGACTCGGTATGTTGCTTTTATAATCAATCATTCTTGAATCATTCTTGGTTCCTTTCATCACTGTTTTAAACCATTTTGACTCTAGAACTAATTTCACACCAGACCCCTCTGAATGACTGTTTATACCACAACTACTGAATAACGCAGAAGCATTGGAGGGATTCACAGATGCAATGGTTTTGCAAGGCTCTTCACAAACCTTGTGCGCGATTATTCGTGCACGGACTGAACGGCGTTTAGGTACAAACCTTTGGGGTAATTTACGACGTAGACGAGGTTCCCCCAGCCGTTCTCTGGAGCATGGAGGATACCCTCCACCAGGCGGACCCCCCTCATGCACTGAGAGATGGGGCTCCGGTACCGCAGGCCGCACGCGCCGGGGAACTGAGCAGCCACCGTGGACAGGAGAACCGTTCCGTCATCCTCTGAGGGGATCTCCATCGGCTCCTCGTTCTCCTCCTCGGCCACACGAATGTACATCTCGGCCATTTCGTCTCTGGCTGTTATAAATCGACTTATTTACGAATGGAGGCGGGACGCACGCGCCGCTAAACGTTAGCCTGCTGCTAGCGCGCGTGCTAACTGTGTTCTGTAAAAAATAACGACAGAAATAAAGATTATTTGGTATAAAAAGCATAACATAAAGCTTCTTTGTTATATATTCGATTAAATTTGAAGAAAAAGTTACCAGAAAGACACAAAAACAGATGGTTTCCCGACCGGGTCCTGTTGTTCCTTTGTTAGCTCCGAGCTAACATGAATGAATGAGCAAGCTAACCTGCTAAAGTCTCGTCTCAGACTGGTTCTACTGAACAAAACGGCTATATAAACCGTACACGAAATATCTGTAGCTTATTTAAAAGCAAAGATGTTAAATAAAGCCCAATAATCGCCACCTCAGGCCTGCTAAACTCACGCTCCTCTTGTTTTCGTAGCCAAAAGGTATTACCTAAGTCATCCAGGAGCTACGTCACCACTGGAAGGTCGCATTTTCTCAGGGGGGGGGCGGTTGAAATACATCTACTGAGCTAAAATAAACAAAGTGAAACTATATTAACAACACAGAAATGTGTTCGAAACAAGAATGAAAAATCTCAATGGTAGTTTAAAAACAGATATCAAACTCTTTCCCGTGCCCCCTTGAAAATATACCCCCTCTAGGTTGTAGTAGTTGAGCCCGGCTGTAATATCTGAAGTAGTCGGTAGATTGTGCTGTTCCAACGAGTTCATACACAAACTGAACAAAAGTATTGGGACACGTTTTTCAGGGTTTGGGCTAGGCCCTTTATTTCAGAATCAGAATCAGAATCAGAATCAGAATCGTGTTTATTGGCCAAGTATGTGTAAGCACATACAAGGAATTTG
>JBBPCZ010000115.1:21473537-21495913 GCA_037974445.1 Brycinus macrolepidotus | reverse complement strand
GCTCTCTGATTTAAGCAATAACTCAAGACTTGTGAGTTAAGCAGAGCTCTCAAACAAAAAGGGAATTTAAAGAGTTATAGTTAGACTGAAAAAGCCAGAACAACGTATACTCTAGGGGAGAGTGTGGGGAGTAAGGAGTTAAGGAATAAAGAGTTAAAATAGTGATCTGTCATGTCAACACAGAAAATTCATGATTTAAACTCTTACTAAAAATACATACCAACTGTGCAGTTAAAAAAAAAGTGAAACAACTTTTCCATCCAGAAACAATCTGTCTGCTGTCTACTTCTTAACTCTAAAACGAATGAGACACTCTGGAGCTGATAAGTAATGTCTGCAGAATCCCAAAGGGGAAGCTCTTGCCACTTTGCCTTGTTCTACATTTATACTTCCACCAAAGAAGAGCAAAGTGTCAGGCTGCTTTATTTTTATTTCCCCCACTTTCAGGTACAAGTTATAAACACCACCTATACACTTGAAATGCACTTGATATTAACACATTGTACATATGCCTCTGTTAGAAACAAGAAGGTAGGAGCCTATTCTTAAGTAGTTTCTGTTTGAAGAAAAACAGCCAGCTGTGCATTTTTGTCGCTGTGGTTAAGTATTAGATCTAGTATGCATTGGTAGCAACCTGTATTTGCCAATTATATATGAGACGTCTTTCACTGAGTTTGCCAGCATTGATTTTATTGAGCTGGCTGTGTAAAATACTGCAAATATAATCTAATTATCTAGATCTTCTTGATAATTTAGATTTGTCTTAAAAGTGAGTTAGAGTAGGGAATAGACAACATTGCAGTGCAGGTGAACATTTAGGACTGGAGTTCAAAATGCTGATAAAAAGACACATAAGTAAAGTAAATTTTAAACTGCAATTTGAATATCAGGAACTGAAAGACATTCTGTACAGCAACAACTTCAGTGTCATTTAAAGAGGATTTCCACCAATATCTCACACTGTCTGCATACCTCAGTCGTTGAGATGTAAAGTCATTTTGAGTGGCGATCTGATTTGATGTGAAATGAACCTTGGTAGAGAATCTTGCCAGTGAGTTTTTATATGTAAAATAGTCGTAAGTTACTTATTTGCCTCATATTGCCCTGCATGCACATCTCCACTAGGTACGTATATTAAAAATGTTTTAAATCAAAAAACAATGTCTCAGGCATCAAGCAGTGCATGTGAAACTATTTTGTGTAATAGCTTCCCATGAGGGAACTTTTAGAGGCATGAAATGATTCAGACTGCTGGTTCTTGACACCATCGCTGTGAAAATTCTGACACTTTCTGTAGAACGGGGAACTCCACTCTGAATGATTTTATTTATATTTGAATAATTTAATTATGCAGAAATTTAAAAATGCTTGACTGTAATTTGGCATAGTTGAAAGTGCATAGGAAGTGCACAACGGCCTGTTTATAATTGTGTGTGTGTAAAAGAATATGTAATTTACTAGACCAGGCCATATTCTTCCATGGCTCCTTTGCCCAGTTCTGATACCCATGTGCCCAATGTAAGCAGTGAACAGAGGCCAACATGGGAACTAATGACCCGTCAGAGGCTACGCAGACTCACACACAGAAAACTGTGATGTACTGCGTGTTGTGACACCTTTCTATCATTACCAGCATCACTGAACCACTTTTGATAGGTAATATGCCCACTGCATGCTGGGAACCCACAAGACCTGCTGTTATGGAAATGCTCTAATCAAGTCATCCAGTCATCACAGTTTTGCTCTTGTCAAAGTCACTCAGATCCTCAGAGTTGCCTATTTTTCCTGCTTCCAGCACATCAACTTCACAAACTTGCTGCCTGATATATCACATCCCCTGACAGGTGCCACTGTAATGAGATAATCAATGTTATTCACTTCACTTCTCAGTGGTTTTAATGTTGTGGGTGATAGGTGTATATGTGTGTAAGTGTGTATGTGTATGTGGTTGGGGCAGAAAGTGTTGTGGCCCCTGGCCTCTAGATGGTGGTACAGACTTAACTGCAGTGTATATTTGAGCCCTCCTGCTTTGTCTAACAGATCTAACGTAATAATATAATATCTGGACACTGCCAAGAGGGATACAGTCACACAAAGCATCACTGTGTATCAGTTATTTTTGTTTTTTGGTTTTTTTTTTTGAAGAAAAATAACGCTCTCTATTTCCATGTGCAATTTGTGGTTATTTTTGCTGTTCACAAACATCAACAACAGAATAAACAACTGCAAGATTAACAGAATTCTAAAATTTATTCTAAGGGCAAAAATCAGTTTCTCTACAAAGACTATAGGCAAATTAAGGGCCAAAGTAAAAGTCCCAGGTTTGACAATGGTTGCGGTTCCACTAACGGCAGTGAAAAGTAATTTTGCTATTGATGTCACTATCATGTAATCCATTTCTAAAGATGTTTTCTCCACATAGTGCTTTCACTAGGCAGGGTGGACCACATATGTGATCCTTGATAAGGTCATTATGGTAAGAGCCCCTTGATGGGTGTATCAGCACCAGCAACCTTTAACAAGCTGATGATAAACAAGTCTGTGGGTGGACAGGGGTGGGTGGGGGTGGAGGCTGGATATAACAGAGAGAAGAGAAGAACGAGTGAGTGGAGGACAGGGGGTGATTTGAGAAAGGGCATCAACTGTGGAAGTCGGCCTCAATAGCTCCATCAGCCTGAGTGACTCAGCAAGAGGCCATTATCCTCATCAGTTCAATAATCAGCATGCTAATCATTCCCGCCATCACTGTCCCACAGTAAAAAGCCACACACTGCAGATCTGAACACACTCTCCACATTTCTGCTCCCATGATAAAGCTCCACCTTTTGGAGTAAACAAGACAAGATGCCAGGGCATTAGTGCAAATGGTCTGATGCAGGAAGATTAGCTTACAGTAAGCACAAAAGTGCCAAAGAAAGAATGACAAAGAGATTCATAGACTAAGACAGAGAGACAAACAAGGCGGAAACCGTTCTCCATGCAGGGTTTTCACAACCTGGTCCTCTAATTTGCAGCCTGCCACAATTGAATTTTTTTTTAATTATTTTTTTTTCCTGCCACACAATATTCATTTGCACAGATTTATTTTTAGAATGAATATTAATGATGATTACTCTGCCTCACGGCTGTGTTACATCGCTCCCTACTTCATCACAGCCAAGAGCAATCAATTCCCTCTTCCAGGGATGGAAACAACAATCATCATTTATAGAGGGAGCATGCCCATTCATATCCGCTTGGTCTGGAACAGCACTCTGGCATAGGCAGCCACTTCATGGTACACTATAGTCCTATATCCTGTATAGCTTGTTCCCAAGGAGATTTGTCCTTCCAAATGCACCGAAGGCATCATCTTAATCTGCCAAATGAGTAAAACCCCCAAATGAAAAGGGGGCATTTGGCTGACACTCTTATCCAGAGCGACTTACAATCATTAGTTACAGAGACTGTCCCCCTGGAGCAACTGAGGGTTAAGTGTCTTGCTCAAGGACACAATGGTAGAAAGTGGGGATTCGAACCTGCGACAGGTTCACAGGCAAGTGTTTTACCCACTAGGCTACTACCACCCTTGTGAAACTGTGAAGTCAATTCAATTTGGAGAATTGTTTAAATTAGTAACAAAAATGGTGCCTTATACTGTATCTTCAGATTTAAAATTTCCAGTGGACTAGATTGAAATCTTTTTTTTTCTTTGATAAAAACAAACAGTTTTCTCTGCTCACCTGCCTCAGCAGGGCTGGCCTGCCCATCAGAGGGATCAGGAAGCCAAGCATCCTTCACTGCTGATTTGTACAGTAACCGGTTATCCAGATTCTGAGTGGGCCGATGGTTGTTCCTGAGATACTCCACTGACTTCACATGGTCCTGCTGCTCCGTGGTGAAGATTGAATAGAACGCCTCCAGCTACAGGTAATAAGTGGAGAAAAGAGAGAAAAAAATAAGTGTGACAAATGTGTCAATGTCTCACAAGTAACAGCAAGACAGCTATTAAAATACTCACACATGTCAAGACAAATATTGCAATTCCGTCAGGTTGTCTGTGTTCGTGTTTTAATCTGACGGCTTTGTACAAAGTGATAACTAATTTGAAAGATCTCCAGGCGGGTGCTGAATGGTGCTACTGGCTAAGAACATTGCATACTCTCGCTGAAACCCAAGTTCAAATGATGATGATGTCAGAGCTGCTGCATCAAGTCTGTGCCTTCGAGTTCAAAACTGGGTGAGAAGGACAGCTTATTTCCTAGCAGTGCTGAATGATGGTGCCGATCTACTGTTTTTTTTTGTATAGACAATGAATTAAGCGCTCTTCTACAAGCATCGTTAGCTGTCCTAGGATACTGCCTTAGAGGCAGGTTCAAAAAGATGCAGTGGCCACTTCTGAGAAAGAACAAGCTTGCCTTACTGGTTTCTCATCCTTGGGCAAAAGTCTAAAAGTACACCAGAAAAGAACACCTTTCGGAGGTGTACGTTACAGAGCGTGCTGTATGAGACTGGATTGATTGAGTGAAGTGTCTGAATACAGCAGAGCTGATAATCCATCCTGAAGGGCAAAGGTGCCTGTGCATTTATGCAGCCTTTAACGGTCTGATTCACTAAAACCTGTGGTAGATGAAAAAAGAATAGAGCTTGTGATGGTTAAGACGTTTGACAAGCACAAATCAGAGAGGAGCCACTTCATTTTCTGAAAGGCTGCATATGCTTGCACATGGTTCACATCTTTAGTTATATTATTCAAGATATGTGCTATTGTAAGTGCATAATAAGGACTTGGCCCATATATTTTAGTGATCTGCCTGGATCTGTTCTGATTTTGTGCATTGAGCATCAAAGGGGTTGCGCTCTACACTGTTTTTCTTGTTTTGGTCCTGGTGGTCCTAATTCCTTCTTACATTACTATTTTACAACTTTGCTGAAACCCATACAATTAACTGAGTTTGGCAGGAATGGATTGCAAATACATTGTTTTTTGTGACATCATAAGAACAATTAGCTATTTTTGCAGGCTGGATTTCATATATGGACCAGATAGACAGGAAAAACAGTTTTGATGTTTAAACATTGTTTAGATGCATCAAACTTTTTTATTCAAAAAAAAATTAAGGAAATTTGTTTTTCATCAATATAGGTCCTTTAAAATTCAATAGGTGCCATTTAAAACTGCCTTGTTGTTTACTGACTTAAAGGGTACATTTATTATATTCTACACCAATGGTCACTAAATCCTGGAGAGACACCTTCCCGAGCAGTTCACCTCCACCCCTGATTGAACATGTCTTATCCATCATCAGTCCACTTAATTACCTGGATCAGGTGTGTAAGATCTGGGCTGGAGCTGAATTCTGCAGGAAGACAGATCTTCAGGAGATAACCGATGCTCAGCATAGGGTCTCATCTTTGAGTTTAATCTACTTCACATATGCAGCTTCAGGCAGATGAAAATGTAAATGTGTTTAGAAGGAGCTGTTTGCAGTAAACAAGAAAGTTTCAGCTGAAGTAATGCAGCTGGGGAGTTTGGGCCCATTGGGAGAATGGGAATATTCGGCATGGATGAAAAAAATCCTCCTGGGCGGATCCTGGCACTGGCCTTTGCCCGGGAACATTTGGATCTGACTAAGAATTTGCAGGAAGATTCATCAGTATCAGTATCAAATAGGAGGTAATGTTTACACATGATTGTGTGTGTCGCATTCGCCTCACGGTCTCCCCAGTCCTCTTCCCTCTGAACCGTGATTGCTTATGTGCCACATTGTTTATGTCCTGCAGCTTTCTCCAAACTGCAGCTTTCCATACAGGCACATCATGTGAGTTTAAACACTTGGATAATTTAGATTTATAAAAGATTCTAAAAGGTAACACAGAGCACAATCACCCTGTTCACTCAATACTATAGAAGAGTTTAGAATCACTTTCAATATATATATATATATATATATATATAATTAGCATAAACTACATTTTTAATGTGGTGAATTAACTAACAAATTCAGTCTGGACACATCTAACAGTTCTTAATTTTTTACAGCACTGTAGCTTCTTATTATTTATCAGGGCTGAGAGTAACAGTTATATAGGTAAATGAGTAATCTACTAATCACTGAAGTAATTAAACAAGTATTTATCTCACCCTTTAGACCCCAACAGAATTCTAGAAAACAGAATTCTAGAAAATGACACCAAAGGGATAGAAATCAACACGGAACTGAAGAGAACAGGACTGAAGGTAAAATTGCCCATGAAATCGTGATAGGCACTGAATTTGTAATGTTGAAAATACATAAAAAGATTTTCTAGAAATGTAGAACAGGGACATGAAACAGACTACAAAAGTGAACAAAGTTACATACTTAGAATCATTCATATAGCAAACTGAATCACTAACCTGATTCAATGAGAACAGATTTTGATCAGTTATTTTTTTTAATCAAGCCAATTATAACGGAGTAATCGTGACAGCTCTACTATGTATTTGAAAGCTGTGTAGCTGCACAGGGTTTGCATATTAATGTAATTTTATACATTTATCTGTAACTAAATTGGTTTCATATCGTTAAAGAAAGATTTCATTTTTTTGAACGAAACTGCTGCTGAAACTGTGTACAAATGAATCCTGATGAGACACAATAGTATCATGTGTATGTGTGTGTACATGTGCATATACTGACCTGGTGGTGGGACAGATAAACAGGTTGACTGAGGATGATCCACTCCACCACTTTACTGCATGGGGGTGTAGTCAAGGAGCCCATGTAACGGTAGTAGCTTCCCATAGAGGATGGCAACAGGTCCCTCAGGATAAAAGGCCCCAGATTCGTCTCTTTCTCTGGCGAATATGAGACACACAACACATATACCACCAAGCTAATGTGGTGTTTTCCCACTCACAATAGGCTGCCTTTGTATATTTGGTGGATCCTTGTGAATCTGCCTTTTGTGTCTCCACAGTTGTAATATCCTACAATCTGGCATGAGGGAGACAATCTTTCAGGCTTTATAACTCCAAACTCACCGTGATGAACAACCCGTTTGAGACCCGTGATGATTGGCTCAGCTGCCATATTGTCCCTCTTTCCTACCTGCAAAAATCCAGTAACAAAAGACCATTCAGAGAAAGACAGAGTGATCCTGTTTGCGTATGCTCATACAGTACATATCCTTCGCTGCTACCATAAATTATTCCGCAAGAACAACAGAAATGCTTTAATGTAAGAAAGTTTCGACACGCTGATGTAAGCACTTCTTATTTCTGCCGCTTATTCAGGTCATTAGATGGTATGCATTCACTCTTATTCTCTAATGTAGAGAGGATTCGTTTGGTGGGATGGAAAGGTAGAGCCCATGGGAACTTCTAAGCATAGGATGTTCACATTGATTAGCTATATAAAACCCAGAGGCATGGCCATGTCCCGCTTTAAACGACACCATTCGTCTGGGCGCTAATAGCGGTAAGCCATAACGCTGTCAGAATCGGCCGTGAGTGTTTAGGTCCCCACACGCACACAGTCTTTCACTCCTGACAACGGACCTACATAGAACACACCTGTGCTCCACTTTCCGCCTGAGGAATAGACCTGTTGCCTGAGGGACAGTATGTGTGAAAGGGGTCTTTGTTTTTGTGCCAATGAGTGGATAAAAATGAACAAATGTTTTATGTGTAGGTACAAAAAGAGCAAAATGATAAATAGACTATAATATACTGCTAGCTTCTGCACTTTTAACATGCTGTTATCACCATTGTCTCTTTAAAGGAATAATCTACTATTTTTTTAAACCTAAACTTCTGCATCCACAGTCATTTATCACAGAGTCATTAAAATCAACATCTGTAACATAAGAAATGATAGAAAATATATTCACTCCAAACACACAAGTTTTCTTTCACAAAACTTTCAGTACAAAAATAGAACTTGTAAGAATATCAGTAGTCAGCTTTCAAAAATTAATTGTGATATTGATTAATTAAAAAATTACCCTTATTTTACCTTAATTTAATGAGTTTACTGTTGTTTTTTATATACAGGGAAAGTATTATCCTTGGGATTCAAACATATTTACAGATGGAAAAATAATGGAGTTGCAAGTAGCACTGCATAATTTGTTACATTTTTGCAAAATTTCATTAGGGATATCATGGACATCCTCCAAACAATCTTGAGCATCTTAACCAATTACAGATCAACATTTCTGTGAGTGTTTTGATTATTCAAAGTGCATATAATCCATCAAGTGAATGATTTTGAAAAATATCAAATAAAATCAAGTAATAAAGTGTAAAATAATGCAGGCTAGTCTTTAAACATGTCTCTTTAATGATTCACCAATGAACCTGTAACATACTGCATAGGCAACAGGTAGGGAAATAGTCACAGTCAGGGGTATTTGTAGGCAGGGAGGGTGCAGATTGGGTGCCGATAGGGTGCACCTGGAGACAACATTTTTGTCAATCACCCCCCCACAATAGGTCAAACAAAATATTGTTGATCACAGCATACAACAACCCCCAACCCCGACCCCACCCCACTGGCAATAATGATTTGGCTGATCACAGTGCCGGGGGGGTGGGGGGGTCAGGAGGTTTCGCAGGACATCTCGTCTGCAGCACCTGAATGGCCAAAAACACCCCTTGTCACAGTACTGGTCTTTTGTCCTTGCTTCCCTAGTTGCTAGTATTGCACTCAAATCTATTCAGAGAACTGTGAAAAACATCACAATCTTTCCACTCAAATGCAGTTCTTCTCTGCACTTAAAAAAACTGTAATCAAAAGTAGTTATACTACACAGTGCTGGACAGACTGACAGTCGGAGCAAAGCAATACTATTGTTCTCCTGTCTCATTTCTTTTAATGTCTTGTCCACCAACAAAAGGCAATGGAAGGTTTTGATGGCTGGAGGGCCAGTTAGCAAACATCCTCGCTCTTTTCTTCCTCTGCCTGTTGTTGCTGCCCTGATAATGCTGGCCCCTTGAGCTGTGCTGGCCAAAGTAAATCAATCAGACTTTGAAAAGGTTAGGCTCCTGCGCTCTCTCTCTTTCTTTTTCTCTCTTTCTTTCTCTGAAGAGGATAGCAGAAGCAAACACCCACACTAGTTATCATGGCGACAGTCATTCTGTGTCAGATTTAACAAACCATTTTGAAAGGAAAGTATTTGCATGAGCAAATTTAGCATCATTTTCAGTGACTAGAGTAGGCTTGGGTCAAAGGCACAAGCCAATCACAGGCTCTGTAGGGCTATCACTATTGATATTGATAATCAAATAATCCATTGATTCTTGACACCTTTCAGAGTTTTGATCACTGGTTTAAACCAAATGTTTTATTCAAAATAAATACATAGATAGATAAATAGATAGATAGATAGATAGATAGATAGATAGATAGATAGATAGATAGATAGATAGATAGATAGAGAAAGAGAGAGAGAGAGAGAGAGAGAGAGTGAGAAAGAATAGGCCTGAATATGCTGAACTAAAAAAATATATCACTTCATACTCATGTAGCAAAAAGTTCTACACATTTAGCTAAAGAACTCTCTCCAGGCAACTACGATTTTGTGAATGCCCATTTCTTTGAAAGACTAAGACTGGAGACATAAAGAGATAACCAACATTTACACAAAGGGAAACAGGCAAAACACTTAAATGTGCAGGACAGGGGGACCTCCAAGACTGAAACTGGGAAACATTGGTGTTTTCAAACCATATTTAAAGTCCAGTACAGAGTACATGGCTGCATAACAAGGAAACAGACCAGAAACTATTTTTGGCATCCAGAAAAAAGCAATGTGATCCAAAGTATAAACCAGAAGTAGCAACTGAAATGGTTGTGTTATTTCATGAGCATCATAATGGCACTGTCTGATTACATTTCTCTTTTTTTCTTCCCAAAAAGTCAATCATTCATATTAATTCAGTTTATCGAGAGCGTAAACTTTAATCGAGTAATCGTAACAGCCCTAACGCTCTTTACCCCTTTTTTGCTAGTTCTATAAATGCATGTTTTGTGTGCCAGGAGGTGCAGAGATGGATCTGTACCTGAAAGAAGACAGCCATGGCAGCGATGATTCTCCTCTCCTTTATCGCCGTGCTGAGACTGTCAAAGTCATCTGAATTATAGAAGTAAATCTGCATCTGTGGGCACAGACAGGCGAGCGTGATCGGCTTTCATCGGCCTTTTCAGAAACTGACAAGGCACCAAATGGCTCACACCTATGCAGTGCTTTGCAAAGACTGTTAACAAAAAAAAAGTTGTGATCTGTGGGGCAATCTCTTTGACTGACTTTCTGTTTTCTTTTAATGCAGTAAAAAAAACACATTTCCATTCTTACAGGGAAACCTGAGCAAAATAAACTCCATATCTCATTCATATCCTCATTCACAAGCTGATACACATTTTGACATTTGTGACAACTAAGGATTATTCGTTCTCACAGTGGAAAGGATTTAGAGGAAAATGCACATCAAATCTACATCTAAGCTGCTCAATACAGCACGATAAACAGTGTGTCCATGTGGCCATGAACATTGTCTCAGTGCAGTCGCACAAATGAGTTTAAAATAAATGTTAAATCCACCGTTTGTGACAGAAGAGGCAGAAGGACGCAAACAAGGAGGAGGAGAACAGAGAGAGAAAGAGAGAGAAAGAGAGAGAGAGAGATTGTTGAAATGATGGGAATAGGATTAGGGCTCTCTATGACGATCACGTTGTCTGGCAACCCCTCACCTTTCAGCATCGTTCCTTTTGCATCTTTGTCTTCCCTCTCCATGTCAAATTGCGACTATGTATTTGTTTAAAACGAAGCGTGGTGCACGCAGCCTGCTCGCTTTGGGCAACAATAGGGGGTGAATTTCATTCCCTTCCTTAAACCCCTATTATATGGCCTGTAACATGCAATGTTTACACAAGTGCCTGCAAAGTTTGTATTGATGTCGCTTCTGTTGGCGACTTAGTTTAATCTGATAAGTGGGCATGGAGCCAGCGGTCAGCTGAAGCCATCCATGAATAATTGGATGAGGCTCACTGCGTCTTTCTTTTTTTTTGCACACAATGTTCACTGGTGCGTTAATGCTGAAACATGTCAATAATGTCAGCTGTGCTCTGGAAATGGTGTGAAGTTGATCTCTTTGAATTAGGCCGGCATGCCAAAGAGAGCTGGGATTCACTATAGGTGCTACAACCAAAAACTTCGTGAGAAAAATAAGCTGGGCTCTGAGCAATTTTCCATGTAATCCCGCTGACAAGACATGAAATTAATTTTTCATTTATTCCAGGGGTAGCTGATCAGCCAAGTGCATAAATGCTTGAAAACAACCAAGTGAATGGAAACAAAGTTACCCAAATAATTTCTGCAAAAATACATCCCCTAAATCCACTCAAATCGCATTTAGGTCTTCATTAAAGTGGTGCAGACTTGTGGATATGGTTTAGGGCAAAGTATGACTGACTGTGAGCAACAAAAATGAACAAAACTTCAGCACTACAGGGAGTGATTTCAGACAACACCAGGGCTGGTATTCACTAAGAGGACTGATCTTGGATTGGTTTGTGTAAAACAGACCTGGTTGTCTAAAATGACTGGTAATGTTTTGTTTATTTTTATTGCCTTCAGCAAGTCATACTGCATGCTAAACCACACCAACAAACCCGCACCATCTTAATGAAGGGCTGGATGTGGTTTGGGCAGGTTGAGAGAAGTTCTGATCATTAATTTTCACAGAAACAGCTTTTGTCAAGTGTTTGTCTGTAATGGTAGATTTGACACTTCAGTTTAAAAGAAGCAATACTGGACAGCAAACATGTCTTGGCTGACCAACTACATCTAGTGTGAGTGGAAAAATGTGTAAATTTGATTTTTCAATCAACTTTTAAAGTGGCATGCTGTGACATAGTGAGAATTCTGTTGATTGTACATCAGAGGTGAAAATTCGATGCTGCATGCCGCAAACTTTCTGAAGTTCATGGCCAGACTGCAGAACGTATACTTGTAGCTTCGTGTTCTGTATCAGTGCTGTGGACTTGCGGTTGTTTCCGCCCTAAGTGTATTTTGTCCTTGAACAAAAGTTGAGCTGAAATAATGGTCTGCCTCTGAAACCAAGAGCAGTATGCCCCTGGCAACGAAACGCAACACAAGACCCCAGGGCATCCAAGCAAGAGCAGCTGAGCACTGAGCAGAACTCCCAGTCCAAACAGAGTAATTAGGAGCAGACAGCATAAGAAAGATTTGAGGAGGAATTAAACCTCTAATACGGAAGAAAGAAGTATGTAGTCAAAGTCTCGCTAATAAACACCAGTCTCCCTTAGACTTCCTTTAAACTGCAGCCTTTAAGGGTGTCCATTTGTTATCAGAGTTAGCATTCACAGACAGAAATATATTAGCTTTTTTCTCCACAAGCTTTATATTAGCCTCTTCTCAGAAGTTTATTTACTCAGAGAAGATTGACCTGAGGTCTGATGAACAACTGCACCTACACATGTTTAGCTAATGAATCTGAATATAGTAGGATAGCAAACAGGAACACACAATATAAATGCCACCAAAGCATATGCTAATTCTTAGGCGTATGCATACTGTCAAAAAACGTGTGGATTGCATGCTGCAATCGTAATTATGTTTAAGCGATAAGCAGTTGCACTTTTAGACTTGGGTTTTAGATAATTGGACTGATTTGCTCCGCCGCTGCCGAGTCTCTCATGTACAAATTAACAAAACAATTCTTTTCACCTTCCTTCTCATCAGCCTTGCCTCCTACGGGCCTTTCATAAAAATAAATACATAGACTGTTTCCGAGACAGAATTGAAAAGCATTTCAAGTCTAATGGCATATTTCATTAATCATAATGGCTTCATATGTTCCGAACAGGTACAAAATGATAAGGGGACTAGCGACTGTAATTGAACAGAGAAAATGGGCTTGAAAAAACATGAAAGATGAACACAAATAATAAATGTAGAAATGTCAGAGTGCTCTATAAGGAAGGCTTGTATGGAATAATGAAATAATGTGCAATTATCATTTATTTGCTAAATTTAACATATTGGAAAAAATATAAAATATACAGTGTGCATAACTTTGTGTACCCTTTTAGTCAGAACTTAGTAAGACCTCCTTTGGCTGAAATCGTAGATACCAAACCTTTCTTGTAGCCAGCTAATAGGCTTTCTATTGATAATTTATATTTGGTCTATTTTTCACTTTACCTTGTAGAGGACTCAGGGTTTGATTTCCCCATCTGGGTAACCACAACACTACACCAATAAAATGCTACTTTGGGCAAGATTCTTAAACCTACACCTGTAACATGATTTAAGTCATTCTGTAGGGCATAAAAGTAAATGTCTTGTATGTTTAATATCTAGTCACAGATTATATTAAATATAAAATAATATAATTCAAGTCTGAGGACAGTGAAGACCATTCTAAGACCTTAATCTCTGGTTTCTTGAAGTAGTTCAAAGATAATTTTGATGTACAGTACTACGCCTTCCCTGCCTAGACTTGAGCCACCTGGCAATACCATCTGGAAAGTGTCTGATTGGCAAACAGCTTCATTTTTTTTTTAGCATGACAACAACCCCAAACATACTGCCAACGCAGTCAAGGCATACCTCCTTAGAAAAAACATGATGGAACACTATCAGTCATGGATTGGTCTCCCCAATGCCCGGATCTCAACATTTTTGAATCTTGATAGAGAACGGGCAGCCAACGTCCAAAGAAGAGCTTTGGAATGTCCTTTCAGAAGCCTGGAAACTATTCCTAAAGACTAGTTAAAGATATTTTGAGAAACCTTGCCTAAGAGTTCAGGCTGTGAACAGTGGTCAAAATGGTGGTCAGACCAAATACTTTAAAGCTTGTTAGAAGTATACCAAATCTCTTTGTGCTACATACTGTATTTACATGTATGTTTAAATATGTTGCAATAAATCACTGTATCTATATTGTCTCATTTTCCTAGCAAAATATGATGAAATGCGGGGCGGCTCAAGACTTCTGCACAGAACTATATATTCTGGATATTTATCTTGTTGTAATATCCAACCTCGTTTCTTTACTGGCAGTGAGACATTTGTTTCCAGGATTTGCTGATATGTGATATAATCCTTTCTTCTCTCTATCTCTTTATATTTCTTATGCCACTTGCTGCCATGCAAGCCAGATGTGTTTTTTTTTATTGAAATGCATCTCCCTTTTCATTTCCAGACATGCCATTGGTGACTTTGGCCAAAGAGGTTAATGTTTGTTTCATCAGACCACTGCAATTGAATCCAAAATGCCTCTGGTTTATCTAAGTGTTGTGCTGCATACTTCAGATCTTCAGACGATGACCCTTCTATGTTGATGATGTTTATGCAACAACACTGCACAGTGGGCCAGTGAGTCACTATTCCCAGTATTCACAGGAATTGTGTGCGTGTGTGTGCGTGTGTGTGCACGCAATATGCTAAAGAAGCTACAGTTCACTTAATTAGCATTTCAAGGACCAAGAATTAGCACCTTGATTTCTATTTCCAGCTCAGTAGATTAAACAGGATTCAATATATCAGCAAAAGACAACCTTTCTTCCTCTGGAATCACCATTGTTAAATTAACTCCTACACACTTCAGATGAGTCCTCTCTGGGCAGAGTAGGCTCCTATGAACTCATTTAAGAGCTCATTTAAGACTGACTGGGTTAATTTAACACTGGTGGTTTTATTGTGAGAGTACATGCTTGAGCACAGTGTCTGCTAATTTCTTTAGTTAACATAGCTGGGTTGAAGACAAGATAACTAAGAATGGAATAAATGCTTCTGTGACGACAAGAAAGACAAAAACCTTTTGCTAATGAACAAAACTCAATATAGGGTACAAAAAAATCTTTTAATGTAAAAAGGTAAGTAACCTGGTTGCCTTAAAATTTGAATTCAGTGAATTTCTAATAATAACCGAACAGGACAGAAATCTGTTTTACATTATGTTGACTTATTATCTGAAGTTTAATTAACTCTAAATTTGGAGTTTGGTTTTTAAAATTAAACCACTTAATTATTTTTTACAGTAGGGCATTGTGTCAGTCAATAAATCAGATTGATCTGCATTTCTGAGAGTTCTTCAGATTACTGCATCACTCTTTGAGCCATGGCAACAGAAAGCAGGATGGTTACGGCTAGAATAAAAGAGTGAGACTCTACTGAAGGGCAGTATCCATAAGTCTACATGACATAAGCCTATCATGACAGTAAGTGCCAGAAAACATATGAAAGTTGAAAAAATGAGCAATATTGTTAACACTACCTCTACTGGGAACTTCCTGCCATTAATGCTGTGTTCTGAGCCGGCTGATCCATTGTTGTGGCCCCAGTGAAACTCCACCTTCTCTGCCTTGAACCGCCCAGGCAGTCCCGCCCCACTTACAAAATAGTCGTTCTTCAACAGAATGGAGACTGGAGAAGAAAAAGAAGGATGGGTGGGGGGGTAGAGGGAGGGGTGAAGAGGAAGGAAAGAAGGAAGACATACAAATCATTACTTCTGTTAAGTCAGGAATTGACTGCTTCCCCTGTTTCTCCACACAGATCTAAAGAACAATGCCATGTTCCTTCATCGTTTCCATCCCATTACTCCATTCACATCTAAAGCTAAGACAGCAGCAAATGAAGCTGAAAAATCCTTTCGCACACAGCCAAATGAAACTTTGTCCACACACAATTCTCTAATTAGTCACATTCTGAAAAAAAAAATTATATGACTGAGAAAACTCAGTTTGCATCCTGTAGTCAGGGGCATGAACAGAAAGCAGCACATCAGAGCCACTTCTGCCATGTCTCCAGTGCCTTGAATATCAAAGCCTGTCACATTTAGCCGCATTAAGGGTGGCCTTGCTCCTCTTTAATGCCTGAAATGACATACTAATTTAGATATGTCACCATTTCCAATGGCCTAAACGAATCCCTCTGTGTCTCTATTTAGGGTTGTGTTCAGTTAAAATAATAACACAGCTAAACACTAACCCCAGTTTAGAGCGATGCCATGCAGCTTGGGCCTGAGTCAAATTTTTAATTAGTCTACAATAAATTAATCCTTTCAGTTTGTTATGTGGTTTTTAGAATAATAGGGAGTTAATAATTACCTCATATGGAAATGGAAAAACTGTTGGCTGAATAGTAAAAAGTGCTGAATGATAAAGAGACTCATTTGAAAGAAAAATATCTGTAGTGCTAAAACACCCATAATCATGAAAAATACACAACATTGCTGTTGGAACAAAATCCATGTCCAAAATCTCCATGTTTCGTCTTTTTACGTAATTTGAAAATATCTGGGGCCATTTACCCTTTACATGTTGAGTGGACCGATGGAAATGGTTGAAAATGGACTTTGATAAAATGTTTTATTTAGAAATGCTGCCTTCATATTGTTTCAGAAATATCGAATTTGCAAGATGAGCACATGTACACAGTGTCATGATGACTAGTGGGAAAATAAGATTTTTTTTTTTTTTTATGAACCCAGACTTTCTGACTTAAGTGTGTTAACAAAAAAAATGATGGTAACTCTATTAAAATTGTGTTGTAAACTGGACATATTTTGTTTATTCAGCAGCCAGCCACACATATTCATCAGCTCTGCTGGCTGAAATATTTTAATGTCTTACTTTCATTCCTACATAAAAAATCGATATGGGCACATGCTCTATGTTGGTTCTCCACTATGTACATATACACATACATATATAGGTTTATATAGACACATTTATTAGCATACACATACAAATGTCTATTTATATTTTTTGTATTAGTTGTAAAGTCTACTTTTTTATTTGATCTTATGTTGTATAGCTTTTGATCTATTGTTTTGCCACTTTCTGCTGCTCTTACCTTTGTACTGTCTTGCATTGCTACTTTCTGCTGTAGCAATGCAAATTTCCCATTTGTGGGACTAATAAAGGTTTATCTTATCTTATATGTCATATCAAGCCTATGACCTCTGAAATCATAAGTAGGAACATTCATGGAGGACTTTAAGGCAGGGTTAGAAATCATACTTTTCCTAGAAGTCTGCAGAGCAACTATACTGTCAGTAACAATCGCAAACTTTTAGCTGATGATTAAAATTTGCCACATTATTTTACTTGGCATCTAGGTTATTGCATTTAACAATTTAATATTGTTTTGGCCTTGTTATTAAAGCTATTAAATATCCAATTTGGCTGATTAGCTTTCTCGTCGCCTAGCTTAGTAACTCCCATCTGATGAACAAACATTCAAGTAAACAAACTTTACTCCCAAATGTGTCTAAATAAATGTTTTCTACTTTATTATCTACTAAGTTATCTAGTGTATTATCTATTATCTGTGTGCTTTTGTGTTTTTACCTCAACCCAACAAATGAAAACACAAACAATTCACATTCGGTTTGTGGTATGTGGACTGGCTGAAGCACATTGGCTGGGAAACCAGACACACACACACACACACACACACACACACACACACACACACATACACACACACACAGGCCAGAGCGGGTGCAATATGGAGCTTTATTTACACATTGTTAAACATAAAAGTCCCAGAAGCACAGTCACAACCTGGCAGAACTCACTGCTGAAACTCTCCAGCCTGTCTCCTCTCCAAAATCTCCTCTCTCGAGTGGCTGGAGATCCCAGTCTTTTAAAGTGTTCTGGCTCCTCCTTTGACAATGTTCAGGTGTCCCTCGTCGAGGGAGGAGTTTCTAACCACAAAACAGTCACACCACCTCCCTACCGCAATGTGTCATATAAACACATGAACTGTGATGTCCTAGTAGCTCATTTTTAAATTGAATTGAGATCATGTTGTTATATTGTTATATTATATTGTTATACTTCTAAAGATGACAGGCCTCATGTGGAAATATGGACACTGTGAAAACTCTGTGCATGGTAAATAGTATAATTTCTAAGAAAAAACATCAGCAAACTTAACTTCATAAGTAGCCGTACAATTGTTAGTCATTTTTGCCAACTGAATGGAGAACAGCATTACTGATGATCTTTTGTGAATTTCCCATTAGTATCGTGTTGTATATTCAGCACACTTAAGTAATGCCTTCCAAATCCTTGAGAGGATTCTAATGCATATGATAGGCTTCATCCCAGGCTCTTAAACCAGCCGTTATATCACCTCCCCCACACACACCTGATAACATATCTACACCAGCCTGCCAGGAAAGCAGTCTTCGCAGGCTTGGGCGACAGGCCTATAACGCTTCCTCAGCATGCCTCATCACAGAGATTAGGATGAATGGCGAGGAACCACTCTAGTGAGCCTGAGGGTACACAAGCTTTAGCGGCAGATCCAGCGTTTAATCCTGAGGCGAGTGAAAAGGCATGGAGCGCGAATAAACAAACAAGGAATCGGGAGGGATGAGAGTGGCGTTTGGAGAGAGATGGAGAGGAGAATGTGAGACGGGAGGATGAAACAAGGGCCTGCGGTGACTTTATATCCACACACATGCGTGCAGTGAGTACAGAGGGGGATAAAGATACTGTGTACACAGGAGAGGCCATCCAAGCAGAGGCTTTATGGGATCTAATACAGTGATCTGTAAGCTGAAGCAGAGACCCCTATTGCCTCCCAGTGTAGTGGTGGCACACTGTGTTGATGGGCTTGCTGCGAAGGTTTTCAAATCCTGAATGCAAAACAGTGTGATACACACAGTAGGGTTACTCTCAAATACTGTTTTGTGATGCAGGTGCATATATTCTCATTTAGGCTTACTAAACAAGTGCTTGATGGGAAGTGTGATATTCAATAACAAGTCAGTAGAGTTGGTCTCAGTGTCCGGTCTTTTGGTCTCTAACAAATGCACCTTAGAATTTACTCATACATTGCTCTCATACAAAAACCTCCAATTGTTTTTTACATTATTTGAAAACACCAATTGCCCCTTTTATGATACATGTTTAAAATGATTTGGAATTAAATTGTATTACATTAATATGCATTCAATTAAAATAATTTTTCCTTCTCCTATAAAGTCACCCTTTTGGAGATACAAACTTTTGTTACAACCATACAGTTATCTTTTTGTCTCATTACTTTGTGGAGGGACAGGCTGGAGCTTAATTGTGGAGTTTAATCATAAACGCTGCCCAAAGTTTCAGACAGCAGAGCACACATTAAAATGGGATCCAGAGAGATCCTCTATCCGTGTTTGCTATAAAAAGCCGATATGTGGCAAAGCAAAGGCCAAGATCAATGGGGATGTGTCAGACTTTGCGAAAGGCGTGTTTGATATTTGTTTGGGCTTGTTCTTTAGCTGTGGCAGGGGGGAGTGTTGGTTAGCCAACTCACTTCAAACAAAGACCTGATGCAATCATGTGTCATGATGAAATATTGCAGGGAGGCAAAAAAAAAAAAAAACTTTGTATGACTGGTGCAGAGCAATTATTTTGATATTTTTGATAATTCAAAAAAAGCAGTCTTGTAGGAAGTATGAAACTCTTTTAAGTGTAGTTTGTTTCCCTGCAGTCTTAATCTGCAACATGAACAGTATAGCACACAGACATCCATGGCCGTGTGGTAGAGGAAACACACAGTAAATGGCATCACTCACCATCAGTTACTTGAAACAATGCTTTCATGTTCTTGCATGGAACACCCAGTATGACAGATCTCTATGGCTTAGGCTTAAATGTTTGAAGCAGACTCATTTCTAACCTGTTTTGCCTGTGTTCTTCATGGACGTCTTGTTAGATGATTTAACCTCAAAGCCCTCCAGTGTGAGCTCCTGGCACTCCTGAGAGACCTGGGCGATATCATCTGGGATGTCTATGGGCGATTGGTTCCTCTCCCCACACTCAGGGTACACTGACACCCACCTCCCTGGACCATAGGTGCCTAGGAGCAGATACAGAAGCATAAAAAATAGTTTAGTGCAAGATATAAAACAAATGGTACATTTTTGTTACTAAACATTGTTTCATACCACACTCATGTTACATCAGGATATGACATCCTCAAATTTCATGATACTGTATCACAATGATCAAAGCTCAGTTACTGCACAATAAATACAAATCATTAAGTGACTCAAAATAAAGCAATATGCCATGAGAGGTTGTGCCTTACAGTGATTGCAACATGGTTGAGATCAGTTGTTAGACTTATTGCTCATAAAATGTTGACCAAATACAATATACCAGTTTTCAATAGATAATTTATTGCATTATTAACAACAATCACAATAAACAATACTTCTGCAAAGCAGGGTTCTTTGTTAGCTGTAGGCTTTGGCTACCAAATGTGCAGAGATGCGTATTGGATATTTTACAGTGGCTCAGTCAGATTTCAGAGTGAGAGCAATTAGGCACACTGTTAGACACACTGTTAGAAAGCAAGAACAGAAACAGCATAACTGATTACATTTAACCAAACTCAGTCAAAAAGGCCTCAAAACAGGCAGGAAACCTGTTTGTCATAAGGGGATTGTTGAAAGAATATTATTCAACTTATTTCTAGATGTATTTACCTGTTTTAATGGACTCATACTATGGAGAAGCAAATTCCTCTTTGTTTTGAAATATGCTAATATATGACTGCTTGAAATATGAGTTTCATGCAGGGTGTAAACAAACAATCTGCAAAACCAGACTGTTTTAACTTCATTGGCTTTGTGATGATATGAAAACCAGTGTATTTACATAAATCCACCAACTCAGTTTCAAGTAATGTTTCAGCCCTGACCGCTTTTTAAACTCAGAGCAGCCAATCAGAAGATCAGTCTTTAAGACACAATCACAAAAACAACCTGTTTAATTCGAAGAGACAAAGACGGGTTGAAAAAAGGGTCAGGTAAATGGTTGTTGGTACATATGCCCACACAAACGCCATAAGTGGATATCAGCGAAAACAATAACATGCACAAAAAAAAATGGAAGATATGCACTCATTAAATATTTGTATCTGGTGAAAATATCTTATTTATAAATACATTTTATTGGCAGATCATTTTAAGAAATAATGTTTGTTTGTCTGTCATTAAAATAAATAAGTTTTCAAAATATGTAGCAATAAGTTAAATAATCACTTTTTATATCTCATAATGAGAAACATTAAATAGAATATTAAATTATAAAATAAAATAGACAATTTAACACATTTGCTCTTGCCTAGATATCATTTTTTGCAAAGCAATGCTGGCGAGGTCCATGGCTATTTAATATATACTTGGCAGTTTTACCAACGATTATGACAATCATATGAGACATGGGTTTATAGTACAGGATTCATGATGGAACTGAAGGCAGTGTTACACTGGTCTACTGTAAAGACTTCTGTTTAGAGGAATTACTTTAGCATGCAAATATGCAACATCAATCGCTAAATCTGGAAAAAACAGCAAATGTTTAAAAAAATCAAAAGTCTGATGGTATGAATATTTTTACCCAAACACAATTCTTTCACCAATTCAGCATAAACCCTTCACTGTCTTCGGCTGCAGATGAAAATCAGCTCATCAGCTCTGTAAATGTGAATTAACAAAATGCAAAGTCAATACCAGCTTATTCGGTTACTGAATCTCCTCCCTGTGATGCGGCTGAGCTAACATTTGATATTCATCTGCATCCGAGGCTGCCTGAGACAGAGAAATATGAGCATAGCCGCTCAGCAAACACAAGGAGCTGAGCTGATTAATGGTTTCATTAACAGTGGCAGCAGACATATCACAGTTCATGTTGAAATTAAATATGTACATGCTTGCAAATGCTTAGGGTGCTTAAACATCAGATTACATTCCTGAGATTCTGGTGCAGAAACAATGAAGAAGAAAAGAGTGAATATTATAGTGGAAGATAGGAAATCCCTAACTATGCAACTAATTAATAAGGACATTTAATATTATGCCTGTTTACCTGCTTCAGGGCTAGTCAGTAGACAGGGTATTTCTGAAGTCATGTTATTTGAGTTTTATTATGTTGAAGGCCCACAACATACATACATCCTACATTTTTCTTGTGTTCCATTTTTCTCCCCGATGTCCACTTATGACATTTATGTGGACTTATTTATAACATTTAGTTTTACTTTACCCTTTTTTCAACCTTTCTATATCCATAAAACAGGCTGTTATTGTTACTGTGCCTTTTAACTGTTATGATTGGCTGCTCTAAATTTGCCTCGTTCAAAAATGTCATCACCCCTCAAAAAAGGTTTACAGTGGGACCCCGCATAACGAGCGCAATCCGTTCTAGCGGCGCGTTCGTTATGCTGGGAGTTCGTTGTGCGAAACACAATTTCTCGTAGACTTCTATGGGAAATCATGTAATCCGTTCCAGGTCGCCCCGAAAAATCGAAAAAATTACTAAAAAATGAAGACACAGCACTTTTAATGAGGGGAAAACTAGTAAAACATTCAACAA